>OZ012690.1:44794057-44798330 GCA_963942565.1 Maea johnstoni | reverse complement strand
CAATAGCAACGCGAAAATAGGCCCTGTTAATTATGTTCGAATTTTCTGGTTATTGTGCAGCGTGAGAATCTTCGGAAATTGAGTGGCATAGAAAGATCTCTATTTAATTAACAACTGCATTGTCAATTGATGTAAATACCAAACTGTCAATGCACAACGAAACCGAAAGAGTGATGTGGACCTGCATTGTTCTGATCAGTATCTCTCTCTCTCTCTCTCTCTCTCTCTCTCTCTCTCTCTCTCTCTCTCTCTCTCTCTCTCAGTGATTTTAACCGGGTTCTCTTGGTATCCACCAATCACAAGCGGCTAGTCAGGACTTAGACGCCATAAGAGTGTTGTTCTTCAACCCCCCCCCCCCCCCCCCCCCCCCCCCCCCCCTGCCCCCTCTTAAATACTTATTGCTTTTGAAAAGTTTTGAAGTTTTGGACTGTTAATCAGAGCACTAAATACTACACTATCATATATGTTGTATAACCATCCACTTTAATGTCAAATGTACCATAGATTCAGACTTCAGTTTCAATGATGTTAATTTGTAAATATAGGGTGATTTTGTGATACTGCATCAAGGAAACCTTTTGGGGACCCTTTTTTAAAGGATTATTTGTATGGATTATACTTTGGTAACTGTGATGTTGTCAGAGTCATTTCACAGCAATAATGTTTTGTTTTTATTTTTTAAGAAGTTTTTTTTTATTTTCCTAGGAGTCAACTATGACCATATTCGAATACATAATATCTTTGGTCACGATTAATACATCTAGATGGAATAACTATAGAGGCGTTGGTTACAGTGCCATCTATGATATGTTCATGTATAAAAGAAGTATATTATTGTACTGCTTCTTTTATTTTAAACAGTGTACCCTATTATATAAATGCTTTGAAGATAAGGACAAGTGGTTTGCAGAAGTATGTTGATAAATCTGGTTGTATATTAGATACTGTATGAAACCTATTTATTCTTTTTGAAATGACTCGAGACAGTGAGTAAAGCTTTGTATTTTTCAGAATAAAAGATTTGTCTCATTTTATTAACCACTTGTTGTTTATGTGGTCTTTTCCCCAGCCTCATTGCATTATATATGATCTCTTTTGCAGCAATTATAACGAATCAAAAGAAAGGGTTATTTTCAAGATCACCTACTATAATACATTCTGGTGAGAGTACATAATTACTGAGGCCTAGTTCAGCTAGCCATTCTGTAATAATGTTCCAAAATTCAAATGTTACAGGACAGAGGAATAAAATATGTTCACTGCTATCTGGGCTATTGTTACAAAAGGTACATACAGAAGAACGTTTAATACCTATTTTATATAGAAGATCATTTGTGAAATATTTTCTATGTATTGACCTGAAGTGAATATATTTTAAATATGTGTCGTCCAATAGCCTACTGTGGAGTACGAAGGATCTTGAAACATCATGAGACTCCAGGACTTAACCTGTTTCCTCTTCCCATTTTTCTACAGATTTCGAAAAGAATGTTTTCTTTTGCACAGTTAATTTTCTTGTAAATGTTAGAAACCCCCGTTTCGTCTTTGTTGAGCAGTATATTAAGTGAGCTATTCCTGGGTAAAGGTTCAATAAAGTTTAGTTTTTCCTGTAATTCAATGTAGGAGTTAACCTTAGTTTTTTAAATTATGATAATCCAGGACGTTGATATTAACATTGTAATACTCATTAATTTTTACAAGAGTTGCAACGTTGTGAATACCATTGAGAATGTCAGCAACTACAGTTATACCCTTATCATGCCACTGTCTGACAACCGGCATTACTGTACCATAATGGTGTTGTAAGAATGACGTCCCTGCTTCTAAAGCAATCCATTGTTTGGAGTTGGAACATACTATCTAATACATTTTTCCAGAATGGATTGTCAGCTAATTCTCTGAGTCTATCCAGATAGATAGGACAATATATGAAAGCATATTGTAGATCGAATTCGTCTGGAAATATGGTCCATTTGCTACTGGATTGTAAGTACCTTTTAGCCCAACTGAGCTTAAGAGTAGAAATAAATAGAGCTAGATTGTGCATTTTTAATCCCCCGTATTTGACTTCTGCTTCAAGAATTTCTTTTTCTTATTTTTGCAAGTTTACCTGCCCATAAGAAGTGATTGAGAATACTGCCTAGATATTTAATTGTATGGGGATCGGGGTTTGGTAGAGACAGGAACAAGTGGGTTAATTTGGATAGCAGGAGAGATTTCATTATAACAGTTTTCCCATAAGCGGTGAGTTGGTGAGACTGACAGATGTTACATAGCTTTTTTTATGTCTCCTATTGTTTTATGTATATTTCAATCCATGATACTACCCATGTCATTGATATTAAATAAAATGCCTAGTATGTCGAATGTTGTGGTCCATTCAAAACTATACCCCGATTTTAACAACTTTTTTTTTCCTTATTCATCCCTTACCCAGACACCTTATGAAACCACTTGAGAGCCTGCATTAGCTTCATCCAGGTGCAAAGCTAATTACCAGAAACTAAATGATTTCTAGAAGTTTTCCATCTAAAACTGAAAAAAAGAAACAAAACCTGTGAATATTACCTCTTAATAAACGTTACGTAAGTAATCATTGAAGTTAAAACAAAGAGTCTGGGCATGTTGCATCCAGGGGCATAACTAAATACAGAGTTTCTAGGAATGGACACGAAAGTGTTAACTCAAAAGCAGGGCATAACTATGTAATTTCTAGGAATCATTCATCTAGAAGTGGACCGGAAGTGTTAACTCAAAAGCAGGGCATAACTAAGTAATTTCTAGGAATTATTCATCTAGAAGTGGACCGGAAGTGTTAACTCAAAAGCAGGGCATAACTAAGTAATTTCTAGGAATAATTCATCTAGAAGTTGACCAAAACTCTGGAACTATCCCATCAAGAGGCAAAGAATAAACTAAAAAGAATCCTAGAAATTATTCACCTAGAAGTAGACCAACCAATATTAGAAGTATGTGCTGTTAGTGGGCAGATGCCTTGACAAGTGATAAATATACATAATATTTCAAATATCAGGAAAAAAGGTTATGCGGATAAGTTATAGAATGTCATTCCTGTGCATGTAGATATTAGCTTTTCATTGTCCCAGTGGGGGCGATATTTGCAGGTAAACACTGACATCTTAATTTCCATAGATACTGCTTTTAGTGATAGAATTCATAAACATGCAGGCACTATTGACAAATTGGTATGGCCAATGTTCAGCCTTTGACCAATGGTCATTATAACTTAATAGTCCAGTTTTGAACTAACAATAATTGGAATAGACAATCAAATCTACGCAAAGTGACAGTTCTATCAGATAACAATTTTAAAGGCTGCATGCTGAATATGTGTCATATGCAGTCATATATTTAGCTGCCATGTTCTTCTTTTCTTCACATTACTTCATCTATTTCCAAAGAATTTTTAGTATGTATCTTTGAGAAATTACCCTAAAATGACATCTGCGTGAAGCAGTCATACGTCATACAACACAGCATTAAAATCCACACAACGAAGTCAAAATGTGTATACATATAATATATGATATGAAACAAATCTTACTATTACTAGTATAACAGATGTACATTGTTATTATCTTGGATCACATATCAAATTGCTATACAAGAGTAGTGGCGGGTGACCTAGAGCAGTTACTTTCACAACCAAAGGACTATAAAGTAATAAGTCAATGGATATAAATTGGCAAGTCTTTTGTCGCCGCATAACAGTCCCACTATTGTTTCTATTGTATGATTAATATATAAGTAATATGACAATGGACTGTGGAAGGTTGGTAATGACAAGGCATGATTAATAAGGCCGTGGTTATTTTGACAAATACCCAGATACAATTGTGCCAAATGGAAATAAGGCTTTTCAGATCCCAAGACTAACTTATAAAAAACATTCGACATATGTTAAAAATGGTATTGTCGACGATAATCTGACCGTTCGTAGTGTAGCGCTATTAGGATGAAGCAGGGTCAACGTTTCACTGATATATATATATATATATATATATATATATATATATATATATATATATATATATATATATATATATATATATATATATATATATATATATATATATACATATATATATATATATATATATATATATATATATATATATATATATATATATATATATATATATATATATATATATATATATATATATATACTAGTATTATATATATATACCAGTATATATATATATATATATATATATATATATATATATATATATATATATATATATATATA
>OZ012690.1:44769057-44789057 GCA_963942565.1 Maea johnstoni | reverse complement strand
AATATTGGTAACCGCAGAACTTTGGGAATTGCTATAAGCCTCTTTTCCAGTTTTGGAGCCTGCCCCAAAAGCCAAGCGGGTCTAGCATTGCCTTCCGACTACCCGCTGGCCTAAACAATTGCCAAAGGTCCCAGGTTCGAATCTGCCTTAAAGCGTGTGGGAAGGTCACAAGTGACTTAGAGTATGTCGGCGGTTTTCTCCGGATGCCCCGCCTCTCCATTATAACCTGTCATTGCTGAACAAGTGACGCTATACTAAAACCCATTTCAAATTCTTTCAAGCATGCACGATCTTAATACATGACATCCAAGGTGTTAAGAAGGGACGCTGAACGTAAAGATGACTGGAAGGAAACGTGTTGCCAGTAACCGGACCAGGTAGCTGTAGCTGGGATAAAGAAGTTGCACCTTCACGTAGGCTGTACGGAATACAATTCCAAGGTGAGCAGTGACCGTAAAGCTATCGTATTGTAATAATGCTGATCCTAAAGAGGTCATAAGTCAGGTTTGATTCAGTCGTATTTAATCGTAATGTGGACCTTCAGGTCGTGCACTATACTCGCACAGTAATCACAGCGGGGTTATATTGTGATCAAAAGAGGTCGTAAAGAAGTCAAGACTCAGTCGCATATAAGTCTCATACTAGTCGCAATGATCGCAAACCCTTAGTCGTGTAGCATCCACGATGTAAGGGGAAGTTTTCACAACCAAGGTAAGTGTCGTGCTAGAAGTCAGGTGTTTTAAAATGGGAAAATTGGTACAGTCTGTATCAAAGGCGCTGGAATATTCGTCATTCAACATTTATATCTAAATAGTACAGCACTGGAGGTGATGAGTACCAAGTTAGTTACAATGCATATATATAAACATATATATATGTATATATATATATATATATATATATATATATATATATATATATATATATATATATATATATATATATATATATATATATATATATATATATATATATATATATATATATATATATATATATATATATATATATATATATATATATACACACATTCACATACACATATATATATATATATATATATATATATATATATATATAGATATATATATATATATATATATATATATATATATATATATATATATATGTATATATATATATATATATATATATATATATATATATATATATATATATATATATATATATGTATATATATATATATATATATATTTATATATATATATATATATATATATATATATATATATATATATATATATATATATATATATATATATATATATATATATATATATATATATGAACCACTCAGAAGAAGAAGGTGAGGGTGTGATCGCAAATTTAGAATTCATTTCACACAATAGATGGCAGGCCAAGCATTTCTACCCTATTAAATGGGAACTTATAACATGGACTCTTCCAACCGTTTCTATGTCACGTATCCAATACATGTAGTAGGGCAATAGTTAAGTTGACTTCTGTAGTCTTGTTAATTCGGAAGGAGAGGTTCCAACATACTTTTTCTAATGAATCTGCATGGGAACCTTCAATAATTCACATACATCAAAAAAAAATGTAGATGTATTAGTAAGTGTGACTATCAACCCAAACCAGTGTAAGATTGTTTGCTTTTATCACTGAGACCCAATGGAGATATCAGTGGTCTAGTGGTTAAAGAGTTAGCTTCCCAATCTGTCAGCAAAGGTTCGATTCCCTAAGGCTGCTACTTTTTTTTTTTTTTTTTAGCGCTTCATTGGTAACATATCTCTAGTTGGATGCTTTTATTTGTTTCATATATTTATTGATGTGATATCAATTATCTTAATTGATATTCTAACATAGTAATCTCAGTGCTCTAGTTAAGTTTGATCTGTTTGTCTTCGCAAGCAGAACACAGGGGTTTTATACCTGGGTACCCAGGTACTGCGAGTGTGTATGCAAGAGCATTACCTCTTTCAATGGGGCCCTATCTGGATACACCTCACCAGTTAGAATGATAAGCCCCGAGGGATATGACATACTGTCACAACGAACTGTGGTGCAAGTTTTCGTAATCTAGGGCTGTCAGGAACCTGTTATGTGTAGGCTGAACTTGGATATGGGTAATCATTTCATCAAACAGGGCTTGTCGAGCCCTGTCTGGTTGTGTGCTGGCTGCGAGTTTTACAGCTTGCAGCAGACCCTAGCTACATTATAGTTAGGTGCAAAATCCAGAGAAGGGCTTATTTAAGGCTGTTGAGGCATTTTTTGTTAAAAGTTGCTAACCAGTGTTTCTAGCCTAATTTTAGGGTGCTGGCTCTGGAAATGACAGTTTAGTTTTAGCCTCCTAATCAGCATTTTTGTGTGAGTTTGCCACTTTTTTGTATGTTAATTTGCATCATGTGTCAGTTTTCCATGTCAGTGTCCGATCATAGCATATGTGGTATCAAATAAAAGCTCTTGCCTGAGGAATTTCATTCATATGTAGTTTTGCTAGTTTCAGTGGTTGCCATGGCAACGGGGGCTAAGAAATAATCAAAAGCATAGAAAAATCTTCATTTTGATATACCCCAAAACGACACATCTAGGGGCATCATTATGTTTACAAAAAACCTCCATGTCCTAGACATTCTGATTTAGGGTGAGGGGTATGGAATTGGTGGGTTTTCGGAATTGGTGGTAGATGGCAAAATTTCATCTGAGCTAAGGCCACTTTTCTTCTATTTTAGGAAGATTTTTTCCCAAAAATCTATGGGAGAGGGAGCTAGAAAAAAGTTTAAAAAGAATAATTGAAAAGCCTGTTATACAAGCTTAGCGATATCTTTTCTATTGTCAGAAACCCTCGTGTACATTCTGTAGGGTATGAATGTTAAGGGTATTAATACACATATCATTTCATATGTTAGGCGATTTTTCAACAGACTTTCCAAATGAATCTACATTTGAACCTTCAAAATTCAACATACATCAAGGAAATATTGATTTACTCCAAATTATTGATTGCCAACAGAAACGATACCTCAAATTTTCGCCCTCCCTACTGTGATTCCGATGGTCAAATGGTTAGAGAGTTCGCTCCTCAATCAGTCATCACAGGTTCGATTCCCTGAGACTGCTACTTTTTTTTTAAATTTAGCACTTCATTGGTAACATATCTCTAGATGAATGCTTGTATTCGTTTCATATATGTATTGATGTGATATTGAGTATCTTTATTTATATTCTAACATAGTAATCTCAGTGGTCTTGTTAGGTTTGTTTAATTTGCCTTTGCAAGCAGAACACAGGGGTTTTATACTTGGGTACCCAGGCACTGCAAGTGTGTATGCAAGAGCATTACCTCTTTCAATGGGGCCTTCTCTGGATACACCTCAGCAGTTACAATGCAAAGACCTGGGGGATATGACATTCTGTCACAACTAACTGTGGTGCAGGTTTTCGCTATCTAGGGCTGTCAGGGCTGGACAGGAACCTTGTTATCTGTAGGCTGAACTTGGATATGGGTAATCATTTCATCAAGCAGGGCTTGTCGAGCCCTGTCTGGTAGTGTGCTGGCTGCTACTTTTTCAGCTTGCAGCAGACCCTAGCTACATTAAAGTTAGGTGCAAAGTCCAGAAAAGGGATTATCTAAGGCTGTTGAGGTATTTGTTGTTATAAGTCGGTAACCAGTGTTTAATTTTAGGGTGCTGGCTCTGGAAATGACAGACACCAAGCTAAATTTTAGTTTTAGCCTCCTAATAAGCATTTTTGTGTGAGTTTGCCACTTTTCTGTATGTTAATTTGCACCATGTGTCAGTTTTCCAGTTCAGTGTCTGATCATGGCATATGTGGTATCATATTAAAGCCCTCCCCTTTGGAATCTCATTCATAGGTAGTTTTGCTAGTTTCAGTGGTTGGCCATGGCAACGGGGGCCAAGAATTAATCAAAAACAGAGAAAAATGGTCATTTTCTTAGTTTGTGTGACTAACCCCCAAACAACACATCTAGGGGCACCAGTATGTTTATCAAAAAACTTCCATGTCCTGGATATTCTGATTTAGTGTGAGGGGGTATGAAATTGGTGGGTTTTCGGAATTGGTGGTGGGGAGGGGGCAAAATTTCATCTGAGCAAGTCCATTTAAAAAGTGTTGGCAAGGGGATGAAACAATTCAGAATCTGGAGTAGGAAAATAATAACATTTTTGGAGAAGGGGTTGGGAGGGTGGAGGTTTTGGTGAAATACCAACTCAGATTTAGGGGAGGGGTATGACCCAGCTGGTCAACATGACTGCTATCAGGGCATACCCTAGAAATTTACTGCTCACCATCAAGCTGGCTGTCATCCAGGCGAAACCAAGGGTGCCATTAGGAGTGCTTGAAGAACTGAGGCAAAATAACATCTGCTCAGTCCCCAAGACTCACAGAGGGGTGTCAGGAGGAAAATCAAACGTGTGGAATATCCTGACTGTCACAACAACACTCAGGCCAACCCATCAGGCTGTACAGGGCAGGGGGGTGAACTGGGACAACTTGATAAAGATAGAAACCATGACAAACCTCTTCCCAATTGTGAGTAGAAAGGATAGGAGATCTAAAGAGCTGTGTATCTGCCTCTTTGAATACACAGTCGGCGAGAAACAAAATTGAAATCATAAGGAATTCAATTTTCTCCCACTCTGAGGTGTGTTTTACAGTTAAGGATAAGTTGTCATCAATGGGCTGTCTTCAATGGGGTTAAAGGTCAAACTAGTGTAATTGACCAATCAGATCCCTCAGTTTCAATCAAGGGGTCGCTGCTGCTGAGTGAAAGGTAGACCTAACAATAGCGCACGTGGATTTGAACAAGCGTCACGTACGTGATCTGGCGCCAGTTTCTGGGGAAAACAAACGGCGCACGTCACAACAAACGCATATTACCATTGTTGAACTAGTGCACAGGTGGCCTTTGGATGACCTAGTTTAGCTACCTAACTTCACGGTAAAACGTCGAAATGCCTCCTTTTTATCGTGGGAGAAACAGGTTCTATCACTCGTGGATGGAAAGAGGAGGAATCTTGCACTCGTGAGTGATTTTGTGTCTTGGGACTCGGCAAGCCTCGTCCCAAGACACAAAATCACTCACGAGTGCAAGATTCCTCCTCTTTCCATCCACGAGTGATGGAACCTCTATATTGAGCATGATATTGACATACTAACTATGACTGAAACTTGAGCAGCTAAGGATGAGCTATTTATCAAAGGCCTGAAGATGGGTGACTATGATCTATTCAGTGTGCCACGTGAAGGAAATGGCATATTAGGAGGAGTGGAAATATTGTATACGAAAAATCTCTCAGTGTTGTCAAAAACCTCATGTGAATTTAGCAATTTTGAGCATTGCGAGGTTACCTTTAATACAGGCTCCAAGCAAATCAATGCCAATGTGGTCTACAGACCATCTCCATCGCAAAAGAATAGATTGACAAATAAGATGTTCTTTGATGAATTTTCACCATTCATGCATGACCGGATCTCTTCCACTGGCCACTTCCTGCTTCTGGGAGAACTCAATTTCCACCTTGAGGATAGGGATGACACTGAAGCACTCAAACTGAATGACTTATTTGATACCCTGAATTACAATCAGCCTGTCACAACCAGAACCAATAAATTGGGACATACCCTTGATTTTGTCATAACCAGGGACAATGAGGATCTTATAAGTCAGTGGAAGGTTGGAGACCAGCTCTCAGACCACAACCTCATTCTGTGTGATGTGTCTCACCCTAAACCACGTCCCATCCAGGTGCCGATGTCAATGCGTAAACTCTGCAGTGTCAACATGCCCAATATTAGAGGGGACTTGAAGGATGCCTACAACATGGCAATGCTGAAGGCTGCTCCGTGGAGGATTTGACTAATCATACAACTCTGCGCTAACAAAGGTACTTGACAAGCATGCACCACCAAGAGTGAAAAGGGTAACAATTCGTCCAAAACAACCATGGTTCTCAGATGATTTGTATGGTGTAAAATGCGAAAAGAGGAAATGGGAAAGGAAATGGAGCGACACCAACCTTGCTGTCCACTATGACCTGTTTAAAACCGCGAGGACCAAATTTAACAACATGCTATTACAAGCTAAGAAGGACTGCTAGAACAATCTGATGGCTGAGTCCTCCACTGATTCAAAAAACCTCAGTAACATTGTGAAAGACATATTACATCAAAGAAGTGAGATGAAACTCCCTGAGCGTGCATCAACAGAAGAATTGGCCAACCGCTTCGTTGTGTTCTTTACTGAAAAAGTATGTAAGATACGCGGGGAACTGCAAGATCTCTCCAGACTCCAGTTGAATATACCTACCCTGGCATTAACATGTTCACTGAATGTTTTCTCAGCCGTGACTGAAAGCAAAGTTCGCAAAATCATAGCAAAATCACCGACTAAGAGCTGCTCTCTAGATCCCGCTCCCACTTGGATGGTGAAAGACTCGGTAGATGAGCTTATTCCAATGGTTAAGATTTTAGTGAATTTGTCGTTACAAAGTGCCAAAGTGCCTGACTCCATGAAAGAGGCGTTAGTCACTCCGTTACTGAAGAAGGATGATCTCGACCCGGAGGTGCTCAAGAACTATCGTCCAGTAAGCAACTTACCATTCTTGTCAAAAGTATTGGAAAGGGTAGTTGTAGCAAGGCTTACCAATTACTAGTTCGAGCAACTCTAACAGTGGCACCGGCCGATGTTTACTATATGCTATGTCTATTGGCCTACACCACCGTTAGAGTTCCCAGCATTTAAAAAAGTGAACTTGCGCCAAGAAAACTGGGCGCTCATATTTATAACCTGAAACACCACCCAAAACCAGTCACGTTCGTATCCTACCTTATTTATTTGTATAATTACATCTTTATTTGATAAAAATCCGTTGCCTGGTGCCTGTATGGCACACTTTTAAAGTTGAGGCGATCAGGCTTGTGGAGTTCACGTCTCCAATGGCGGATGCTTAATATGCACGCATGCGCACATGAGAAGGGAATCCCCAGCTAAAAACTAAGCGAGCAGTGGATGTGTGAAGATGAGCTGCCCAACGTGAAAAATAAAACATATTTCAGGTTTGGCACAACATATATTTAAGATTTTCCACCCTTTACTATATTTCTCCACTTTTGTGCATTTCATTTTTCACGTTGGGCAGTTCATCTGCACACGTCCACTGCTCGCTTAGTTTTTAGCTGGGGATTCCCTTCTCATGTGCGCATGCGTGCATATTAAGCATCCGCCATCGGAGACGTGAACTCCACAAGCCTGATCGCCTCAACTTTAAAAGTGTGCCATACAGGCACCAGGCAACGGATTTTTATCAAATAAAGATGTAATTATACAAATAAATAAGGTAGGATACGAACGTGACTGGTTTTGGGGGGTGTTTCAGGTTATAAATATGAGCGCCCAGTTTTCTTGGCGCAAGTTCACTTTTTTAAATGCTGGGAACTCTAACGGTGGTGTAGGCCAATAGACATAGCATATAGTAAACATCGGCCGGTGCCACTGTTAGAGTTGCTCGAACTAACCAATTACATGGCTATTAATCAGCTACATGAACCCATGCAGTCGGCATACAGAGCATGTCTTAGTACTGAGACTGCACTTGTGCGGGTACATAACAACATCCTTCGCACTCGCAATCAGGGTGGGGCCGCCATCCTTGTGTTACTCGATCTTAGCGCTGCTTTCGATATAATCGATCACTCCATCCTTTTATCTAAGATGGAGTCAGTTCTTGGAGTTAAAGGATCTGCTCTACTGTGGTTCAAATCGTACCTGCTAGGCAGGAAACAGAGAATTAAAATCAATGATGACTTCTCGGAAAATCAGGAAATCCTGTGGTCTGTACCACAGGTATCTGTGTTGGGCGCACTATTGTTCCTAATACCATCATACCTCTGGCACATCTAATCCGATCCTACGGTCTGAACAATCATGGCTATGCTCTGCTTATTATTTAAAAAGACAAGTGATAATGCAAATGTCAAACGTGAAATCCTAAATCTTGAGAAATGTTTGTGTGACATTAGTGTCTGGATGTCTCAGAACAAGCTGAAACTCAACAATGACAAGACTGAAATCATTCTATTTGGCTCTAAGAAACACCTAACTGAACTGAACATTAAGTCACTCTCAGTAGCGGGGATTGATGTGTCCGTTCCATCTGAGCCTGTGTGGAATCTGGGAGGTATGTTTGACTCTCGATCATATATTGCACCCCATGTCAAAAGTGTTGTCAAAAAATCTAGCTTTCACCTAAAAGATATATTTGAAAAGCAAGACGTGTGTTAACAGAAGATGCCACAAAAATAGTGATGCACTCACTGGTATTGTCTCGCTTGGATTACTGCAATGCTCTCATAATCTGAATACAACAGGATTTGATTGCAAAGCTGCAGCAACTACAAAACAGTGCTGCAAGGATAGTATCGAGAACCAAAAAGTATGAACATATCACACCTGTTTGCATCAAGCTTCACTGGCTACCAATCAAATTCCGCATCCAATTTAAGGTCCTACTGCTGGTATATAAGGCGCTAAACAGACTTGCACCTAAGTACATCAAGGAGCTGCTCGTGCCTTATAAACCCAGGTGCCATCTACGATCAAAAGCAAAGCGCCTTCTGGATGAGCCTCGGACTAGATTATGGAATGCGCATCCACAACACCTGAAGGATTCTACATCGTGTCAGACATTCAAGAAGTGTCTCAAAACACACCTTCTCAGGCTCGCCAATTGTGGTGTTGTTGACTATGACTCAAACTGACAATGTGCAGCGCTTTTGAACATTTTATGAATGGAAATGGCGCTATATAAATTCCAATTATTATTATTATTATTATTATTATTATTATTATTATTATTATCATTATTATTATTATTAATAAAACACGGACCCAAATAGTGTCTTAGGGTCTACTCTAATCAAATCCTGAACCCCACAACTACCCACTGCCATGTAAAAAATTATTATTAGACGCCTGTTTTGGCAATGGAAAGTGCGTCTCTGGGGGTGACCATATTGAAGCCAGATGGTGATGCTATAAGGGTATCAATTTGCAGCAGGCCCAAAACAAGATTCCTCAAAATCATGCTGCTAAATCATTCTTTTCTGGTTTAATCATTGGGCTAGGAATGGAGAAAAGGGAAATTCCCCTGCCCTTTCCCTTGTCATAAGGGCTGTACACCGGTACCCGGTACCAGCACCGTACCGAATACATCCTCGCAAAATACCGCTGAATACTCGTTTCAATATTTATAGGAATGCTTATCGGTATTTTGCAAAACACAAACACATGTCAAACATCCAATACTACAAAATACTTACGGTTGCTGAACTTGTTAACATGGAAGGAACGATATAGCGGCGAACCTTGTGACGTCGCCGCTGTCGTTGGTGTTGTGATACTTTTTGTTACCGCGTAGAGGCGCTGCTGTAGTGATGTACAGCGCCACTACGCGGTAGCGATGGGAGTCGCAGCACCGGTGGTAGCGGCGATGGTGCTGGCTTTGCCGCTATATCGTACCTTCAAGCAAGAATGTGGATCTAACAAGTTTGGCTGCAGTAAGTACACATGATGTGATGAAAATACCTGACAGACAACAAATACGTTTTAGATTTATGTCAGGAACTAAGCTAAGTGTGTACTTAGCATTGTTCAAGATACTGATAGTAGTACCGATAAAATACCGTATCGTTTCGACAATAGCGGTTATGGTACCGTACCGCTTCATCCTTAGCGGTATGCAGCCCTACTTGTCATTTCTGTTATATTATACATAAGCAGCACAAATCACCATTTTTAAACACATGTCCTAGTCTCATGTGTACACTGCACAAAGGAAGTACCTGAGTGACATCATCATCTGGCTGTCAGAGGGAGTATAGAAAGGAAATGTGGCTCCCAGCTGGGATGGCTGGTTGTGGGTGGCAATTAAGTGGTTTCACAGGTAGGGAAGCCAAACAGTATTTAGGTGAACAGGGACTATAAAGTACCCATATCAAAGTATACCCTCAGCCTATAAGAAGGTGTGTTAGGTGCTCTGTGTTACATTTGTGTTTCCAACATAGACAAGCTCACAAGTTTACCACTTCAGCTTGAGCTCGGCGAGCCTGCCCCAGTGCTCATGCCACTCGAGTGAGTGGTGAGTGCAGCTCTACACCTAGCGGGACTCAGCCCTCTAACCAGAAGTAGGGAGGGGGATGGTGAAGGGAAAGGAGAGGGGGAGCAGTCTAGCTCTGGGTTATTCCTTTTAGAGACTGTGCCTATCTGTATGGCGTCTCCATTGGCTGAGGTCCTCCCCCTACCATACTGATGGCAGGCTAGTAGACTGACCACTGAGGGAGTCAACAAGCTGGTGCAGCCAATCAATATTCTCCTGTTGGCCGCAGGGGATATGCTCATCCTGTGCCCTCCGGAATTTCAGGGGTACCACTATCTGCGCCCCCCCCCCCCCCCCTCCCTTCTCTTTCTACTAGTGCAGGCAGATTAACTGCAACCTGTGTGGTAACCAAGCTCTTTGCGGTACCCTCACTCTTTGAGGTACCCATGCTCTCTGCGGTACCCACACTCTTTGCGGGGCCCGCACGCTTTGTGGTGCTCGTGCTCTTTGTGGTGCCCGCGCTCTTTGCGGTGTCCGCTTTCTTTGCAGTACCCACACTCTTTGCCGTACCTGCACTCTTAGAGGTGCCAGTGCTCTTTCAGGCACCAGCGCTCTTTCAGGCTCCAGCGCTCTTTCAGGCGCCAGCACTCTTAGAGGCATACACGCTCTTTGCGGTGGCCGCCTTCTTTGCGGTACCCACACTATTTGCGGTACCCGGGTACTTTGCCGTACCCATGCTCTTTGAGGTGAACGGAAATGGAGTTGCAGAGCCCATAGTTGATGTAGGTGTGGTGACCGCAGAATGAGATACTGCTGTGGAGAGCCCCCCCCTCATTTTTTAATCAGAATAGGCCTTTAAAACAAAGCCTCCCCTTTAAAATAGACCTATAAGCTGGACCCTTGCATTCAAAATCATACTTTCTTGACCGAGTCTGGAGGTGTTCAAATGTAATAATACATGGTGGACTTAGATTTCTGGTGCAAGTCATCCAATCATATGAAATGATACCTGTTTTCATACCCTACACATTCATACCCTACAGAATGTACCATAGGGTTTCTGACAACAGAAAAGATATCGTTAAGCTTGTATAACAGGCTTTTCAATTATTCTTTTAATTTTCTTAGATCCCTCTTGCATAGATTTTTGGAAAAAATCTTCCTAAAATAGAAAAAGAGTGGCCCTAGCTCAGATGAAATTTTGCAATCTACCACCAATTCCGAAAACCCATTAATTCCATACCCCTCACCCTAAATCAAAATATCCAGGACATGGAAGTTTTTTGTAAACATAATGATGCCCCTAGATATGTTGTTTGAGGGTAAATCATACAAAATAAGAAAATGAACATTTTTGTCTGTTTTTCATTATTTCTTAGCCCCCGTTGCCATGGCAACCACTGAAACTAGCAAAACTACCTATGAATGAAATTCCTCAGGCAAGAGATTTAATTTGATACCACATATGCTATGATTGGACACTGACATGGAAAATTGACACATGATGCAAATTAACATACAAAAAAGTGGCAAACTCACACAAAAATGCTGATTAGGAGGCTGAAACTAAAGACTTAGCTTGGTGTCTGTCATTTCCAGACCCAGCACTCTAAAATTAGGCTAGAAACACTGGTTAGCAACTTTTAACAAAAAATGCCTCAACAGCCTTAAATAAGCCACTTTCTGGATAATGTAGCTAGGGTCTGCTGCAAGCTGTAAGACTCGCAGCCAGCACACAACCAGACAGGGCTCGACAAGCCCTGCTTGATGAAATGATTACATATAACAGGTTCCTGTCAAGCCCTGACAGCCCTAGATTGTGGAAGCCTGCACCACAGTTCGTTGTGACAGTATGTCATATCCCTCGGGGCTTTGCATTCTAACTGGTGAGGTGTATCCAGATAGGGCCCCATTGTAAGAGGTAATGCTCTTGCATACACACTCGCAGTACCTGGGTACCCAAGTATAAAACCCCTGTGTTCTGCTTGCGAAGACAAACAAATCACACCTAACTAGAGCACTGACATTACTATGTTAGAATATAAATAAAGATAATTGATATCACATCAATAAATAGATGAAGCAAATAAAAGCATTCGACTAGAGATATGATACCAATGAAGCATGAAGCGCTAAATTAAAAAAAAAAGTAGCAGCCTCAGGGATTCGAATCTGTGATGACTGATTGAGGAGCGAACTCTCTAACCACTAGACCATTGGATTCACAGTTATGAGCAGCAATTTGAGGTATCGTTTCTCTTGGCATTCAATACTTTAGAGTAAATCAACATTTCCTTGATGTATATTAATTTTTTAAGGTTCCAATGCAGATTCATTTAAAAAGTCGCCTAACATATGAAATGATACCTGTATTCATACCCTATACATTCATACCCTACATAATGTACACAAGGGTTTCTGACAATAGAAAAGATATCGCTAAGTTTGTATAACAGGCTTTTTAATTATTCTGTTAACTTTTGTTTTAGCTTCCTCTCCCATAGATTTTTGGGAAAAAATCTTTCTAAAATAGAAGAAAAGTGGCCTTAGCTCAGATGAAATTTTGCCATCTACCACCAATTCCGAAAACCGACCAATTCCATACCCCTCACCCTAAATCAGAATATCTAGGACATGGAAGTTTTTTGTAAACATAATGATGCCCCTAGATGTGTTGTTTTGGGGTATATCATACAAAATAAGAAAATGAAGATTTGTCTATGTTTTTGATTATTTCTTAGCC
Source organism: Maea johnstoni (assembly GCA_963942565.1). Lineage (NCBI taxonomy): Eukaryota > Metazoa > Annelida > Polychaeta > Spionida > Magelonidae > Maea > Maea johnstoni. The sequence goes on along the minus strand of OZ012690.1, from coordinate 44,776,217 downwards.
CCCGTTGCCATTGCAACCACTGAAACTAGCAAAACTACATATGAGTGAAATTCCTCAGGCAAGAGCTTTAATTTGATACCACATATGATATGATCGGACACTGACATGGAAAACCGACACATGATGCAAATTAACATACAATAAAGTGGCAAACTCACACAAAAATGCTGATTAGGAGGCTAAAACTAAAGATTTAGCTTGGTGTCTGTGATTTCCAGAGCCAGCACCCTAAAATTAGGCTAGAAACACTGGTTAGCAAATTTTAACAAAACATGCCTCAACAGCATTAAATAAGCCCTTTTCTGGATTTTGCACCTAACTATAATGTAGCTAGGGTCTGCTGCAAGCTCTAAAACTCGCAGCCAGCACACAACCAGACAGGGCTCGACAAGCCCTGTTTGATGAAATGATTACCCATATCCAAGTTCAGCCTACACATAACAGGTTCCTGTCAAGCCCTGACAGCCCTAGATTACGAAAACTTGCACCACAGTTCGTTGTGACAGTATGTCATATCCCTCGGGCTTTGCATTCTAACTGGTGAGGTGTATCCAGATAGGGCCCCATTGAAAGAGGTAATGCTCTTGCATACACACTCGCAGTACCTGGGTACCCAAGTATAAAACCCCTGTGTTCTGCTTGCGAAGACAAACAGATCAAACTTAACTAGAGCACTGAGATTGCTATGTTAGAATATCAATTAAGATAATTTATATCACATCAATACATATATGAAACAAATAAAAGCATCCAACTAGAGATATGTTACCAATGAAGCGCTAAATTAAAAAAAAAAAAGAAGCAGCCTTAGGGAATCGAACCTGTGCTGACAGATTGGGAAGCTAACTCTTTAACCACTAGACCACTGATATCTTCATTGGGTGTCAGTGATAAAAGCAAACAATCTTCCACTGGTTTGGATTGATAGTCACACTTACTAATACATCTACATTTTTTTTGATGTATGTGAATTATTGAAGGTTCCCATGCAGATTCATTAGAAAACGTATGTTGGAACCTCTCCTGCCGAATTAACAAGACTACAGAAGTCAACTTAACTATTGCCCTACTAAATGTATTGGATACGTGACATAGAAACGGTTGGAAGAGTCCATGTTCCCATTTAATAGGGTAGAAATGCTTGGCCTGCCATCTATTGTGTGAAATGAATTTTAAATTTGCGATCACACTCTCACCTTCTTCTTCTGAGTGGTTCATATATATATATATATATATATATATATATATATATATATATATATATATATATATATATATATATATATATATATATATATATATATATATATATATATATATATATATATATATATATAAACTATGGGCCAGTACCTGAGTGAGTAGATCTCTAGGAGGGCGTGTCGGTTGGACCAGAGCATGTTGTTATCGCAGGCGCCTAGCTTGACGGAGCAGTAGGCCCAGGCTCCCCACAGCTCGCTCTCCATGCTGCCGCAGATGGCCTTGTCAGTCTCGTAGGCGGGCAAAAGGCGCAGCATCGTGCAGTTCGTGGTCCGGCTGATCCAATCACGAGCCTGCAAATACACAAACAACAACAATTTTAGGAAAATGCATTTTTCTTGATATTTCCTAAGTAAGGATTATGATTGATAACTATAGGGCCAGGTTGATTCTTATTTCATATGGGAATCCCAATACAGGAATAATATTGGGCTCCTAACAACGAACATTGTGAAATACGCAGCCGTCAGATACGCAGCCGTACACACTATATAGATTCAAAATCACACCCCTGATTGGACTGGAAAGATTATCTACACATAATCACGATATGAGGTGTTTACATTAGCAGGTCTCGCTTCATTTTAAGACGTTTAGCGAGTATGAGTATTTATGTAAATGGCTCATGAAATCATCTAGTCACAGTATATCTTCTTTAGCTCATTATGCCTTCGTTGCGTCCAGTTCCTCTATCGTTTGATATCCTACTTTTTACTCTGTCACTTTTCTCTACCACTTGTGTTTTGTAATTGGATATTTTTCTTGTTTCATATTTTCATACTAAACCGTATCGTGTACGGTATTGAAAATTTGATTTACAGTCAATAGACATACACACACTGCTACCATGAGAAAAGAAACGGAAATTTGTGAATATTTCAAAAGCCTGGGTTATGTTAATGTTATACGATTCAACATTGAATGACATGGTATGCAATATGGTAAGAAATGTTTGGATGCCAAACATACCAAAATGTTTTGCTGTAATTTCACGACTAGGGGTTTGAAATTAACAAATGAATCGAAAACAAAATTTTAACCCGGCGAAAACCACCACCTAACCCCAAGTCACTGGCAATTGATATTGTCTATAGGGACAATTTCATATATAGTTATGTTTCATTGACATTTTTGTTCGCATTGTATGAGGGATCCTAGGAAGGTAAGATTCTAAGATCAGTATTGGGGATCCGTTGAATGGTTGGTTTATTCACCTTGGGCGTGAGTCTGAATCTATTTTCTTCCATCCGCCTACATAGTATCCAGTTGACCCGGTAGAGGTCGCGTGTGGCATGGCAGGGGTGGCGGTCTCGCAGACACAGGTAGAAGCGGCAGTCGTGGTTCCGCGCATAGTTGGTACAAGTCGAGTTGGAGGCTGGAAGAAAAATAATAGATCATAGCTACATCAGTTGCTTCACAACTATAGCAAAACCTGTTCAGAATATGTTTTGTTCTGACATGTTTTATTTATAAAGTGATGCCATGTCTACGAAGGTATCCCTTTAGGTCCACCTTAATCCGTTTCTGGTTGATTCACTTATCTGTGGCACCAACCCTGAGAACGTATTTATGGGTCCACTTTATGCTGGACAGCAAGTGAGATGCAGTGCCGCTAATTTACCGTTTCTCTCAGTTTACTATTTATTTTACAACCTCTTGTCTTTTCACTCTGTGGGACGTAACCTTAAGTTAGTCCGTGGTGAATAGTCTGATTGAGCTATCCTTTCAGCCATATCTCTATCTTCATGCTCCTGTAAGAGAATGGGATGAGATAGTAACAACCTTGTATTTATGTTTGTTCAACATGTTTATTATTATTTCGATGTATCGTATCTCTTACGCTTTCGCGTAGTCAATAAATATACATACATATTAGGGCTGTCTAAGTATATAAATCATGGAGTTTATTTCAGTAAATTTAGGTGACCAACGTGAAACAACTGTATACATTTGTTAAAAGAACTGCCATCTGCCGGCACTGATCCATTTGAACATCATTCCAATGATAAGGACCTGAACTGATAAGAAGACGATTGATGCATTCACGTTTAATAGAAAAAATCTGTATCGAATAATTAATACATACAGGGGTTGTCGAATTGCCGAGGCTGCATCATTCTCATCAAAGATACTGACCAACATATAAGCTAAAATGTGCGAGTGATTTTGCTTTCAGACTGTTCAACATACAAGCTCTGTACCAAAGAAAATGCACAACCAACCGACCAAGCTGTCCGAGAATTTGCCGAGTTGACCAATACGTTTTGAAGCCTCTATCGCATGATGGCGTGATATTGCGATTAATCACGATTAATGGCCACGCTTTATCAAGATTATTGAGTAAGAATCAACCTGGGCTGGGAGAGAACTGAGACACCCAGGAGGGTAACCAATACAGTAGAATATGGATAGTTTTAATCTGGAAGATTAGCATTCGCAGGATCAATTTCAACTTATAACCAACACCTACTCATAGCTTGCCAAGAATTATTTTTAAGTGAGAATATACATGTAATTCCATCTGAAGAAATATTACACTATTTACTCTGATAAATTTGAGAGAGGGATAGACAGTTAGAGAGAGAGAGAGAGAGAGAGAGAGAGAGAGAGAGAGAGAGAGAGAGAGAGAGAGAGAGAGAGAGAGAGAGAGAGAGAGAGAGAGAGAGAGAGAGAGAGAGAGAAGGGGTTGGGGACCGAAGGGTACGAGAGATGGGGTCGGGGTCGAGATCTAGAGAGGGGTTGCGAGAGGAACAGGGATGAGTGGGATATTATGGGTAAGTGAGTGCGATAAAGATGGATGAGAGGAGTATGTTAGAGCGAGATATACACTCTCAGGTAAAGAACTGGCCACGCTATCGAATTACGACAGTATATCTCATGATACTCACGCACGGCGGATGGCGTTAGCTTCTTGTCGCCGCTGAAGTAGTCCTCCACGCCGCTGATCACCGTGACGAAGAGGGCGCCCACGGCGGTCTTGAAGCGCTCCCAGCCCGCGCTGTAGGGAGTAGGAAGGGTGCCATTCAGAGAAAAGCCCACCGAGTGGGCGTCTAGCGACCTGCGGGACCTGCCAGGGGGAAAGCTAGGCTGGTGAGTAAAGCACAGAGAGGAGCAAAAAGCAACGCAGGGGCAGTTTGGAATTTGGAATTTTCGTTTTTCATCACATTTATGCCAAGCGTGGCTAATTCGTGACTAGCCAGCTGTACGTAGTGGAGGAAACCGGAGTTCCCGGCGAAAACACCGCCTAACCCCAAGCAGGGGGCAGTAGCTCTACAAGCAACTACTGCTCAGGTGTGTGGCAGTTTACTCATTAATGCTCACAGCGGCCAACAGCAGCCTGGAAGTTTTGGTGAAATCTTCTATCAAGCAAAAGCATATTGAGAAAAATATTGAAAAATAAATATAAATCAGAAAATTAAAACAACTTTCCTTCAATATTTTATAAAAACCACTTTGAATTTCTAGTAATTGTCAAACTTATCATAGATTAAGACGACACTTTTAAAAGAAACTACCTAATAGTTGAATGTCAGAAAATATTTCTTGTGCATCTTCATCTGAGGCCAGTAGAATATGGTGACAGGGCTGGTAAAATAGCCTCTCATTGTAGCATTAAGCATGCACTTGCTCACTTGCAAATTTGAACATTACCATTTTCCCCAAACTTTGATTTTTCTACTTTCAGAAAATTGCTGTAAGGCCAAGAGGAGACAGGGAATAATTTTGAGATACTATAGTTAATGCTTAGATTTATTTCATTGTGATATATAGCAGGACGGAATACTAGAGTGCAAGACAGGTTCAATGATATGTTATATTTGTTAATTTCGCCGCCCGCCACCAGGGGAACACTAACTAAGCAAGTACGTTGAAAACCTAATTTTGCTGTCACTATCCAGGCCTACGTTTTTCTCATTCTATTCTTCGTTTTGGCCTGTGAGATACCCCAACGTGATACAATTAAAACTATGAATCATGCTGTGGAATTTCGAGTATCATCCCATTGATGCTCCGAGTAAAAAATCCGACATAGGCGAGTCCGAGGTAAGGGCCGTTCCATTTAAAAGTGTGGTGGGGGGAGGAACGGAAGGTAATTAAAAATTCGACACCCCCCTCCCCCTCCGGGCAGAAATCACATATACTCTAATGGTATAAACTAATTTAGAATTCGGCCCCTCCCCCCCTTCAAAAACCTTCCGTTCCTCCTCCCCCCCCCCCCCCCCCCCCCCCCCCCCACACACACTTTTAAATGGAACAGCCCTAAGCGAGGTTACCTGCATAACCTGGATATCGTATCTGTTCATGTTTTGGTACATGGTGTACGTGGCCATTTACAAGACACTTGATATTGCACCATTGTTGAAATGGTCAGATCTATGGGGTAAAATTCGTCGCCTACCATTTAAATCCAATACTGATCGATAGATGGCGCTAGCTTACAATACTATTGTCTGGCCTTCTATTCGATCATATGATGGAACATCTTGAAAAAGATATATCTATTTCCCTTTTTGGTTCTTTAAACAATAATATCTGATATCTGCGTAGCGAGCAATATATAAGGAAATCCGGAAATATTCTTGAAATAAAGCAATATCTTGAAAATACTTGTCAGAAGAAAATATTTTGCCCGTTGGTTTAGCTATTCTTCAAATATTACTAAATTTGATTAGTATTGTATATTGTTGTCAGATCGCATGTGATCTCCAGATGTAAATTTGGATAAAGGTACATAGGATCAATAGTAATCGATATTTGATGTTCTAGATTATATCTACAGTCGTACGTATGCAGTGGTATTACTTGCAGGGTATCACTACTAGATGCATATTGATACAGTGGCTGTACTACAGAAAGCAAGGAGCCCATGCAATAACTACTACAGTTCAAAGTTACTTAAAGTGGTCTTTTCGATAGATTTCCGTTTCCATAGATAATGCTGATCTTGTTGTTTGTAGCTATGTTGCAAAAAGGCTCCTTGTCATTATTTCAAGGGATTAAAAACAAACACTTTAATACAAGAATAGCTAAAAAGCTTTATTGAATTAATTCTCAATAATGAGGCCATGTTGTATACAGGTACTCAATACAGACGTCATTCTATTAACTCATTCATACATACATATATATATATATATATATATATATATATATATTATATATATATATATATATATATATATATATATATATATATATATACATATATATATATATATGATTGTTAAGTAATTTTTTACATTTTCAGTGAGTATTTGTTTAAGAAGATACAAGGGCCTCATCTGAAATTTGATTCATTCCGATGAGCGAAGATGTGGGAATCCCGTGATGCCAATGCAAGTTAGCCATTTTGTAATCAGTATTTATGCAGACAGAGTTTATTCAAATGTAATGTCTACCATTTTAGGCGGATAAACTGAGCAAAAATTGAAATCACATATCTAGATATTAGCTGTAAATAGAATTATACTATGTTCGAGCTTATATATAAATATACATATATATATATATATATACACATACATATATTTATATATACATATAAATATATATATATATATATATATATATATATATATATATATATATATATATATATATATATATATATATATATATATATATATATATATATCACTAAGTGATTCGCATCTTCTATAGAAACATTTAAAAGATGACATACTAGTATATATATATATGTGTGTATATATATATATATATATATATATATATATATATATATATATATATATATATATATATATATATATATATATATATATATATATATATATATATATATATATATATATATATATATATATATATATATATATATATATATATATATATATATATATATATATATATATATATATATATATATATATATATATATA
>OZ012690.1:44696357-44768857 GCA_963942565.1 Maea johnstoni | reverse complement strand
ATATATATATATATATATATATATATATATATATATATATATATACATATATATATATATAATGTACACACACGCACACACATATATATATATATATATATATATATATATATATATATATATATATATATATATATATATATATATATATATATATATATATATATATATATATATATATATATATATATATATATATATATATATATATATGTATATATATATGTAAATGGATAGATAGGTATGTATATATATATATATAGAGAGAGAGAGAGAGAGAGAGAGAGAGAGAGAGAGAGAGAGAGAGAGAGAGAGAGAGCCATTCTATATAGAATGAGGCAGTGTCAAATAAAACAAGGAAATGTCAAATTGTCAAAATTATCCTTTATTTAGCAATGAATTCTTCACACAGAATACAATGAGTGTTCTCTTAAGTTCAAGTATCTATCTATATTTGAATAACATTGTTCAAATTACTCGGGTCGTGAGTGCGCTCCAGATACAGATGAGTTACCTTTTACGTGATCATTCACCTTGCAAACGCTTATTCTGGAGACCCAGCCATGCCATGGTCAGTCTGTAGAAATCGGCCATGACTTCAATGAAGGTCACGCTTGAATGGTGAAGGCACTTTATTATCAGTTGCCTCCTTGAAAACCACTTTCAGGAATTTAAAAAGAACCTTGAAACCGCATTTCCTGATGTTCCTAAAGATGCGAGGCGTATCCCTGGAAAACAAATGAGACTTATCTGAAACATACATACATACACACATACATACATACAAACATACATACATACAAACATACATACATACATACACTACATACATACATACATACATGCATGCATACATACATACATGCATACATAAATACATACATACATACATACATACATACATACATACATACATACATACATACATGCATTGATTGCTTTTACATGCTTTACACTAACAGGACATTTGATAAATCACCAAGGACACAATGCATTAGCATATATTTTGTATTAAACTTCCAAATCATATTTTATTTGCAAATCGCCAAATTTCTTGAATATATAATAAATTCTCTCCTTATCAACCCTACTATTGTTAGCCAGCGGTGAATGTAGAATGTAGTCATCCTCCATTGGATGCACAGGGGTTGCAATAAAATATATTTGAATTTCTTGCTATGAATCATCACGTTTTTTATTTCTTCTTCATACCTCTGTTAAAACAAACCCCCTCATACAGAAAGATATCCTGGATCCGCCCCTGATTACAGCCCCGTATTGGAGGGTAGATATGTTCCAGAAACGCTATTAACACAAACACTAACAGAAAGGTTCGTGTTAGTGTTACAGGTGGAACCTCATTAACATCATTTGATGAAAGCAACGCTAACACTAATCTTAACAGGTGACATAAAGTCACTCAATGTGATATAAAAGCAGTTGCTAGTAGAGAGGCCAAAGGATTTCCTAGTAAAAAAAGCTCTTCACACAAGATGAGGGGAGGGAGGGTTAGGTCTTAGATCGCTTCCTGCAGTAGCTCATGTCATATTGCGGCTAGACAGAAATCTGGAACCGAGAAGAAATTCCCTTCTCTTAACGAATAGTTCAGAGCAATTCAGTTGTAAAGGTACCATAGACAGCGCTTTACAATGCCGCACATTTAAACAACAGACAGATCAACCAGCCAAGAGGGCTGCAGCGGAGATATACCCAGTGGGCATAGGAAGGTGCAGATAACAAAAAGTTTCTTACAAAAAAATATTTAAAAAATGAAATAGATAAATAAATAATAAAAAAACAAAGAAATAAAAAATAATAATAAAGTTTCCTACGCAAATGTGTAGACACTGAGCAGCACCCTCCTGTTCTCAAAGAGGAGACTTTTACTGCAGAAGCCATACTTGATGGCGCACTCTGCCCACGAGTCCTCGCCTTCCTCCTCGATATCCTTGCAGTTCCCAGTCTCGGAGTTGTAGAGCGGCATCAGTCTATCCATCGAACATTTCCTCGTGGAATTCAGCCACGACTTAAACTGAAAGGAAATACTTTCAGTTAGAACAGCAAATATCATTTCGTGACGACAAAAGTACTATATATAAAACAACAGCACATCAGCACCGACAATAACACACACTCATACCTACATATATTTAGGCATGCATTTATACATACGCACTTGCATGTGTGTGTGTGTCCATGCGTGCGTACTTACACACATACATACATGCATACATACATGCATACATGCATACATACATGCATGCATGCATGCATACATACATGCATGCATGCCTACATACATGCATACATACATACATACATACATACATACATACATACATACATACAACCATATGGGTACATGCGTACATTTGAATAAGATCAACCCATAGTGAGGATTCAGCATGAGTCGAGTTCGAAACTGCAGACCCTTATAATCAAAAATGACACTTTATAGCTAAGTGGCCTTATGCATTACCACTGACTGATCGCTTCCTCTCACTAGAACAAGGCATGTGAAAATATTACCAGTGGGTCAGACGGTGGTTTACCCCGAGTGCTCTGGTCTACCTTACCATTAACAACTGTCCAGTCACAATGTTGCCCTATTAATACGGTGGGAAAGGTGATGAGAGACGAAACTACAACACTAACCCAAACAAGTATGTTCCTTTCTTACCCGGTCATTTAGGCCATCGAGTTGGTCGTCGAATCTCTTGCAGATTTTCCAGCCGTGCTTGTTGGCGTAGTTGCTGCGCCCTGAGCAGGGGTGGCGCTCGTCAAGGCAGCGGAAGAAACGGCAGTCTCCCGCCTGCGCCCAGGCTCTGCACGTATCGTTCGCCGCTTGGAAAATAAATAATTATGTAAAGATTATGAACTATCAAGGTAGACACACACACACACACACATATATATGAGTTCTCTTCATTTCTCCAGGACAAAGTAACTGGCTCAGGTGACTTATTGATGGTTGGTGACCTTAATTTCCATCTTGATAAAAAGACTGACAACACCACCCACAAATTTACTGGTATGCTGGGGTCACTTGGTATCGAACAACACGTCAATAAACCCACTCACATGTCTGGACATACATTGGATGTTATCATGTGTCGAGACACAGATAATCTTGTACAAGACGTCCAGGTGGGTGATATGATAACAGACCACCATCTACTGTTATACAACGTCCATCACCCCAAGCCACACCTTCAGAAGACAAAAATAATAACCAGGGCCTTTCGCTCCATTGACCTGCTCAGTTTTAGAACAGACATTTCACAAGGACTGGGGGATCCTGATGACAACCTCTCTGTCACTGATCTCATGGATATATATGATACACAACTAACCAATGTGCTGAATAAACATGCACCACCCAAGAGAAAGTCTATTGTAATAAGACCACAACAGCCTTGGTTCTCGGATGATCTCCATCTAGCAAAATCTGAGAAAAGAAAAGCTGAAAGGCTGTGGAGGAGAACTGGCCTGACAGTTCATTGCGAAATATTCAAGGAAGAAAGAGACAAATACAACAAGCTCCTTGAAAGTAGCAAAGTGTCATATTACAATCAGAGGATTATTGATTGTGGGCAGGATTCAAAAGCGATGTCCCAGACAATGAATGAACTCCTCATCAGGCAGAAAGAGTCAAAACTCCCAGAACACAGCTCTGCAGAAGAACTTGCAAATAGGTTATCATGCTTTGATAGAATCAGGGATAACCTCCCTGACTGCTCTGACATCAACCTGGAAATAGCACAGTCACCACCTATTTCCACTCTGAATGTTCTGCAGAATACTACAGAGGAGGAAGTATTGAAGATAATTTGCAAGTCTCCTGCAAAAAGCTGCATGCTTGATCCAATCCCAACTTGGCTCATCAAAGAAGGTAGAAGTGAATTACTTCCAGTAATGACTAACATCATAAATTCTTCTCTCAGATCTAGCCAGGTACCGAAATCCATGAAGTCGGCTATAGTTACACCGTTACTTTAGAAATCTACCCTAGATCCAGATATTCTAAAGAACTACCGTCCTGTCAGTAACCTTTCTTACATCTCAAAACTGCTGGAGAGGGTGGTGGCGGGGCGACTCACTGACTACATGACTGAGAACAACTTGCACGAACATTTACAATCTGCTTACAAGCCTGGTCACAGCACTGAGACTGCCCTAGTGAAAGTACAGAATGACATTCTAACCAGCATTGACCAACATGGAGTAGTTATACTGGTCATGTTAGATCTGTTACCAGTCAGGAAGAGAATTGAATTCAAGATTCTGCTCCTGGCGTACAAGTGTTTGCATGGAACTGCACCCTCTTACCTGAGGGAAATGCTGAAAGAGTATGTCCCACCACGGACACTGAGATCAACATCCAAGAACTTACTCTGCGAGCCGAGAACCAACTTGAAAACCTACGGTGACAGATCATTTAGTGCCTGTGCCCCAAAACTATGGAATCAACTCCCAAATAATATTCGGGCAACTGGGAGTGTGGCAATCTTCAAACGGCAACTGAAAACACATCTGTTCAAAGATGTATTTATCAAATAACTATGTGGATATCAACATCTATCCTTTGACAATGAATGTAATGCGCCTTTGAGCATGTTTATATGGAAAGGACGCAATATCAAATGACAATATTATTATATATATATATATATATATATATATATATATATATATATATATATATATATAAACATATATCTTGTTTTACTTTATGAACATTTTACATAGAGTAAGTACGCCCATTTCAGTAGTAGTAGTAGTAGTAGTAGTAGTAATAGTAGTAGTAGTATTATCATCATTATTATGAATAGTATACACTTACGAACAGCAGCATCCGTTTCTTCCCCGCTATTAAAGAACCAAGCGTTTGCAGTAGAAAAATATATCGCTACGACCACTAGAAAGCAGGCCGCCCTAGCCATACCAGCGAACACCATTTTAGAATAGCTAGAAGTCGTGCTCTCTCTGCAACTCTGGCACTTGAGCTGAGCCGGGGCATTGAAATAGCAGTACTTTTCAGACATGGGGACAATATAGATGACGTCATGTGATGACCAACGTGATTTATGTCATACTTTACTAGAGCTGGCAGCCTTGTCCCAGTCACAGGAAAAGTGTGGATTATATAGCATAACCCACACTTTTTAAGCCTTTGATCTCTAAGCTACCTAATATAAACCACAGTGGTGTGCAGTATGAGTGTTAAGTTTCTGTGTGTTTTTTTCTTAGCCTGTGATAGCTGGTAGGCCGTCAATGGTGGTACAAGGTACAGAGACCTCTCGGAAGCTGTCGTATACCGGTATGTAATACCGTTCGGGTTAATCGGCTTCGCCTCGGAACACCTCGTGTATACCAAACACACGACAGCTTCGTTGGTGTCTCTGTTTCACTTGCTGATGCTAACTACGACTAAAGGGTAAAGTTAATAGATCGGAGAACCGTAAAGTCACAGGTATGCATAGCAACGAAGTGAACGGATTTTCAGGGACTACATATATTTCTCTACATTTTTCATGTTTTTGAGGTATGCCAAGTCTCCATAAGTGGCAACTTTGTTCGTATGTGTAAGAGTATAACATGGTGAGGTTTACTGTCAATTTCGATGCTTCTTTTTATAAAATGAACAGTGTACGTTCAAGTAATTTGAAGTTTCCGTACTAGCTTGGAAGATTTCCCGCCAGATGAACAGCACTATAAACTATAAGGGCTGCACTTCTCTGCATATTTCCCTGTTTAGGCCGTTTGTCAAGTTTCTAAAGGTGGGAAATAAAATGGCGGGGGTGGGGATTATTTGTTCATTGTGATCTTTGTTTTTTTCTCATCATTTTCGGGGTTTGATGTACCAGATTTTAAATTTAACCCATGTTTACCAAGTCTCCGTATAGAGGGAACTGCATGTAGAACCTCTCACACAAAATCAACAGGACTCTAGATATGACAATCTTTGCACATTTCTTGCACCAACTGCTCATTATCAACCTCTGTCCTCATAATTGTGCTCTGATATTTTTTTACATAAAATAAAATTTCATAGTTACCATAGGCATAGTCTGAAGGACAGGTTATTTTATAATAATAATAATAATAATAATAATAATAACAATAATAATAATGATAACAATAATAACAATAATAATAATACTAATACTAATAACAATAATGATAATATTAATAATAATATTAATAATAATATTAATAATAATAATAACAAAGAACTACAATACAACAAAAACAATCAAAATAATAAAATGATAATAATAATGATAATACAAAGAACTACAATAAAACAAAAAAAAATAACTATAATAATAATCATAGTAAATCACTCACACACGGCAGCATCCTTTTCTTCCCGAAAGAGCCAAGCGTTTGCAGAAGTGAAATATATCGACAACACCACTAGAAAACAGGCCGCCTTGGACATTCCAATGTGCACCATTATTATATTGTTAGCCCAGTAATGATTGTTCCCTCACGCGATCATGCTTAACTTGTAACTCTGGCACTCGTGCCGGGCAGTGCAATGAACTATATTAATTCGAGCATTTTGGGGCACCGGGGCATTATAAGTGACGTCATGAGCTTGATGTGGTCGAGTGATTTATGGGTTGGGTTAGATTATATTGTACCACAGTTGCCTGCCTCCCACCAATCACAAGCCTCGGACATTTTTTGAGCCCTTGTTCTCCAAGCTACTAAAACCTTAAGGGTGATAACAAAGGGTATTGAGCAAGAGTGAACAGCCAAGCTTTTCTCGGCCTGTGATTGTTGAAAGGCATTCGACTGAGGTACTAGCCACATACACCCCTCGGAAGCTCTGTAGTATGTGATACCCTCGGAGTTCCTCGGCTCCGCCTCGTAACTCCTTGGGTATATCACATACAACAGAGCTTCATTAGGGTCTACCTATCACATAGAGAGGTTTAGTAGCCTAATAGGGGTAGTTTGGCCTGGAATCTCAATATGATCACTCCTGTTTGTCTTTAAAGTATGACATACATGTATTAAGAGTTAAATTAAGCATAACATAGTTTTCATTTTTTTCAGTAAAATATTTTACAGACCAGACTGAAATTCAGAATACAAAATTAAAAATTCAGATTTGAATGTTTATCGTTCAGTAAAAGAAAAAAACATTTTATAAAGAAATAAAAGCATTCTGTTTAGAACATTTTATCATTTTGGTTTGTTGAAGAAGTTCATTCAGTAAAAAAACTTTATCAATAAAGCAATTTCCGTCCAGTACACTATTTGTTCAGTAGACTACCTTTCAGAGGGCGCACATGACCTTCTAGGACCTACCCCTAGTTAGTACTTTAAGACAAACTCTGCAGGTAGGCTGTAGTCAGAAGAAATTGCAATGGGAGAATTTACTAAAGTTAAATGGAATATATGAAATATGAATAGTTTCAGTCATTCAGTGCTGGGAAAACACTACAAAACTGATGCGAAACCAGTTATATAACTGGTTTCAATTATAGAAGATATCCTCTATAATTGGTCTATGATAGGTTGGCTTGGTTCAACCAATCAATTAGGAAATCAGATTTCCATTCTCAGAGGTTACTTGGCTCTGCTATATACATGTATACCCATTCTTGCCAGGGCCTGCCTCAATGGCCGTGTGGTCTAAGGCATTGCCACTGACTGCTAGCGGTCTCTCACCACTGCCCGGTTTCAGATCCTGGCAGGGGCATGTGAGAAAGGTGCCAGTGACTTGGGGTTAGGTGGTGGGTTTTGTCAGCTACTCTGGTTTCCTCCATCACTTACAACTGGCTATCCAATGAATACCAACATGACAGGATCTAAATAGTTTTCAAAAATGTATCCGTTCTTGTGCTTTGGACAAAAATAGCCTTAGCATTGGGAGGGTTAAGGAGATTCTGGCAGAAGTGAATTAGTGTTAAATTGGTTAGCTAATGATTTCTTCTTGCTCAGGGAGTGTAGTTCAAACTAAAATAGTGGGGAATTTGTAATGCCGAAAACTAATCGCCTAATGCCAAGTCACTAGTAACTTTTACACATGCCCAGGCTGGGATTCAAATCTTGGCATTGATGAGGAACAGGGAGCAGTCAATGACGGCATCTTATACCACTCAGCCATCAGGACGGACCCAAAGTGTGGGAAATAGACTCACAAGAAGGTATTAAACTTAAAGATTTATTGGAGTAGACATATATCCTTTACATAACTTCAAATGTACAAATGTGTTCAATATACATTCCAAAAAGGTATCTGAATAATATCTGACCATTTGAATATTTTACAGAAAATATATATACACACAACTCTCAGCAAAAGCATTGACACTAGTATAAGTGTCCAACTGTCACATCTTGGCACCAACATTGAACCGGCCAAGACTTCATGTGTCAAATGCTCAATTCATTAACCCATCAAAGCTTGCCGCAGCAAAAAGACTTCGTTGAAATCTTTCAGGTGAAAGCATGATTGGAAAATAGTTCAAGGAGAAATGTTGATTAGAATAATACTCACACAACTCTCCTTGAAATATTTTGTAAAATATCTTAATTCCAAAATTGTCATCAAAAGTATCACTGATCAAGAGAACGTCTGGAGGCTCTGCTAAGCATAATTGGGTTAGGCACTATTCAAACAATTACTATAACAGGAAGCATAAGCCAGTAGATATCATTAAATATGTCAATATTGTTATTGTCTACTTATTGCCCTAGGTCTTTATATATAGCAGTTTGGCAGTGCCACCTGTTGACAATCTTTTGAACCAAATTTTAACAATGGCCTCTAAAATCTTGTTGTACTTCTGGCCTGATTGTTTGAGCTCCAGAAGATGTTTTCACCAACAGGTTTAGAACTTACTTTAGGTTTAAAAGTTTGTTACCCGAGGAAAGATTGGCTGGGACAATCATAGCTAGGGTTATATTTAGGTTTAAGCTTAACGTGAAGTCTAGGCCCATTTGTGCAAACCACCCCAAGACTTGGTCATTTTCACATTTTTTGTAATTTTCACACATAACCTGACATAGTTGTTTAGAAGGTTAAAAAAAACTTTCAGCAAAACATCTTTATGTTTGATGTCAATTGTAGACTTTTTGTGCCTCCAGTTTTTCAGGGGCAACCACTTACTATTGGGATTAGAACCATAAACATGAATTTACTTATTGAGAAAAAGCATAATATTCTCAAGCAACGTCTTCTAAACTAAAATGCAGTGAAAATATTCAACAATAAGCTTGAAATTATTATTCTTAGAAATGCTGAACAAAATGTTTGGGCATCCTGGTGTGCTTTTTTGCATTTTGGGGTGTCTGCTTGCATTCTATGATTGTCACCCAAGTTTTATCTAATATATAAAAGCTTTCCACAAAAACCTCTGTATTATCCCTTGTTTTGCACGCAAGACTTGACATGTTTCTTCCAATAGGTATAATATATAAAAGCTTTTAGCAAAGAACCTGGTTTGCACACAAGACTTCACATATTTCTTGTAAAAGGTATAGTATATAAAAGCTTTAAGCAAAAACCTCTGTATCAGGCCTAGAAAAAGTTGTTTGTTTCCTGTAACCCGACCCTAGCAAATTTTAACTCCAAAAAATACCTTCCAACATTTTTGGAAAAAAAAATCGAATACAAAAAAAAAAATTTTTAACTACCTACCAACTAGAGCTGCACTCACCACTCACGAACTCGAGTAGCTCAAGCCCTGGAGCAAACTCGCCGAGCTCGAGCTGAAATGTTCAAATCGTGAGCTCGACGATGTTGGGAACATAAACGTAGCACAGGGCACAAAACACACCTTATCAACATACATAACTGCTTATCACTGTCATGTCTTCTTTACAATCTCCAATGTATACATTCAAGCGGTGTTGAGTGTTAAACTGACCTTTGTACCTCATCAGCACGTTTTGAAATTAAATAAACACGGCAATGTTAATAAATGTCCGCCAATAAATATTTATTTCTTAATATCTGGGCTGGAAAATAAGTATCATTTTGGAAAATCAGAAGGTCCGTGAGCTCATGAGCTCACGAGTCAAACGGGTGGTGAGCTCATGAGTTGATCTCCCTCCGTGAGTGCAGCTCTACTACCAACCCTATTTTTTCAGACCGTTACAGGTAACAAACAATCTTTTTAGGTCTTATCCCTTGTTTTTCACACAAGACTTGACATGTTTCTTGTAGGAGGGGCGCCACTGGTAGACTTTCCCACAGTGCTCACATGCCCACACCTTCCTGGAACCGCTCGCGAGGACATGTGAGACGATGTCCGCGTGTGAGAACTCTCCTCCATAGGTGGCCAGCGGGTGACCCAGAGGAGCCGAGGGTTTAGAATAGTGTGAGGTACTGGCCATGCAAGCTGGCATCCCTCTCATTGGCTGCAACCCAGAGGGGGAGGATGATGAGATGGAGGAGGTGGGTTGTGGCAAAAAGCCACCTTGAAACTGACCCGGAGTGAAATTGCTTCCATAATCCATTGTCCGAAAATCTTGGAAAATGTCACTTGAAGGGACATGATTCGACCCATCTAACGTACTGTTACTTTGATATCCACAGGAGGAGTATGAAGCACCAACACCAAAATCATGGTTTTCGGTCTTGATTGCAGACAATTCATATTGTTCGAGTGTTCCACCTTCTAAACCATTCTCCTGTGGAAGTTTACGGCTTTCTTTCGGTCTCGGGGTGTCAATGATGGCTTGGATAGAGCAGCCATCTTCCAGTTCAACCTTGACTATAGCTTTGCCTTGGCCTCCGTTCTTGCCGGCAAGATAGCCGACACCAGGGACTTCCTGTTGCGGTAGTATATGGCTCTCCATTCCACTGTTCTCATTACCTGAAGCCAGTGCGTCTTGCAAGTATTCGTCATGGTCAGACAGCTGGGATAATTCTGAAAGAGAAAAAATATCAAAATAGAATTTATCCTAAATGTATGGCTACACTTGAATATATATAGATCATAAATAATTTATACAACTTACAATATGCACATTCAGATACAGAAGGGGTTCATAAGGTTGGCCAAATCCCCTGGTCAGTTCAAAAAGTGGATTTGAATTTTCTTCCTAGGTATTATCACTTTTCTCTAGTTCTGATTGAAATCACACACTGTAAGACCTAACCCCCTTCATAAGAATCAGACCCCCTACACAGATATCTTGGATCCAACTCATGGTATTTCTGTTATCAATGCTGAGCAATATTTTTAAATGTTATTTTGGCATCAACACTGGTCAAATGGAGTTCCAGAAATAATGTGGTATGTGTCACTGGCAATAAAGACAAACAAATTCAATAGAAAAAATAAACCTCCTATCCAATATCGATCCCATTTATTATATACATTCAGGCTATTTTTTTAAATTTAGTTTTCTAATAATGTAACACAGGTATTTTCCCACACTGTATCTTTTGTGTTCTTAGCCCTGGCCTATCTCCCACATAGCAATTGTTTCGGTACATACCTGTCATTTCAGAAACGGCTTCCAATAGTTCTGGAGGCTCCGATTTCACCACAGCAGATGAATGAGGCATCATTTCAGAGCTCTCTCCTTGACAGTCTGCAACAAAATCTACCCCTCTGTTGATAAGGGTATGACAAGTGCTGCCACCTGGTGCCCCTCTTTCACTTAAGGTATGACTAGTGCTGCCACCTGGTGCCCCTCTTTCATTAAGGGTATGACTAGTGCTGCCACCTGGTGCCCATCTGTCATTAAGGGTATGACTAGTGCTGCCAACTGGTGCCCCTCTTTCACTAAGAGTATGACTGGCACTGCCACCTAGTGCACTTTTATCTTGAGCTACTTTTGAAGCGGAAGATTTACTAATATCACTACTGTTATATGTCTTGTCATGTTTGTCTATAGACATGTCATTTTCAGCACTACTGCATAGTGAGCTCCTTCCTTTAGTGCTATGGGAATGGGATAACTGTTCTAGTGGCAATTGGCTATTTTGGATTAATAAGGATTTATCAGCATCTTTCTGTGGCTGTAAATTTAATAACTGCTGCGTTGTATGTTTATTAAGCAAACTTCTTTGCTTTGGTTGCAACCTTGTTGATAATGTATCTGAAGAATTACCTTCCTTGCAATTAGACTCCAAGCTTTTTTTCAATTCACAATACTGGTCTTTAAGCTTTTTGTTCACATTGAGTGAATCAACTGTGTTCTTGTTGTTCAGTTCCTTTAAATTTGTAGATATAACACTTTGGCAACTCTCCGTTGATGGATTTTGATCACAAGAGTCATCATGGGTGCGTTTGAGTGATTCAGTCCTTCTGTAGGTTTTAGGTTGGTCCAGGGAAGCACGGGTTGGGATTATTTGCATTTTCTCTGAGGTAGCATCCTCCTTTTCCAAGTGAATTCCCTCTCTGTTTCCTTGCAAGTCACAAGTATTTAAGCTTTCGTTAAACTTGATGGTCACTCCCCATTGTTGATGTTCGGCACTGACGCAAAGCACACCAAACACTTGTAAACTAATATTGTCTTTAATCAAAAAATTCTCTCTCAAAGAATCTAGAATAATTCCTTTTAATATATCCTTAAGTGGTGGATCAGTTTCATCTTTATCTGGTAGTGACATTCTTCTTACTGAAAAGAGCAAACAATGAAAATATGTTCAGACAAAGTCCAATGAACCAGGATGCGACATTTCATTTACTTTATTACATCTTGTCTAACTTTAATAAATAATCAGAGATATAAACAGGCTCTTCTTTGAAATCAAAGTGCCTTGCATTGCATGCCCATATCAATTTCAAATGTTTCGGTAAAATACCCAGGAATCTCAATTTATGACAAAAATAAAATGTCACATTAAGGTGTAACTCCCTTCAGAAATGGGATAAAACCTCTTAACGAATCAACAAATATTGATTGTCTTTTTTTTTTAAATATGTATAAATTGCAGAACGTGAAGATTTAAAGGTCTTTTCTATATATATATACAGAATATATCTTCAAGTAAAATCAATCTCTATATTTAATGCTTAGAAACCTATTTGTCAAGGGAAATGTTTCTCTCGGTTTCCAACTGGGGAGATGCAGCAGGGGGCTAATTACCATAACATCACATAGGACCCAGCGACAACACCAACGGGATAACCAGTGAGCACTCGGCTCATTATGGAGCGGGCTAAATGGAAAAGAGGATGGTCATTGGCAGCAAGCAGGGTTTATCAGTTGATCCACTGCTGGGACCTGTAGCGACCCCCTTTATTTTCTTCCTTGCTTCCTCCCTCTTCTCTTCCCCCCCCCCCCTCCTCTTCCCTTCTTCCTTTTTCTTGTCTTCTCTATCTATTGCTTCTCTTTAGGCTCTCATCCAAGTTGTCAATCCCCTACTTCTCCCTTTTCCTGAGGGAGTCTATATTCAGGGTTTGACTTTCCCATGG
The DNA here is from genome assembly GCA_963942565.1 of Maea johnstoni. Taxonomy (NCBI): domain Eukaryota; kingdom Metazoa; phylum Annelida; class Polychaeta; order Spionida; family Magelonidae; genus Maea; species Maea johnstoni. The sequence continues at coordinate 44,755,460 of OZ012690.1, read as the reverse complement.
GCCCAGGGGCATATGCCCCTAGATTTTGCAGTGGGCCCCTAGATTTTTCAGACGAGGGGCCCAAAATAGTATGTATATTAACCAGCAATCCGGTTTTTGACCACTATTTTTCATCAGAAGACCTTTTCGGGCCCCTAGCCTAAAATCTTAGTGTCAGACCCTTATGTTTCCTCCTTTTCTCCCTCTCCCTCCTTTCACCCTCCTCTCTGACATCTGCCCACACCCACTCTTTCTCTCCCCCCCCCCCCCCCCCCCTTCTGCCAGAGCCCTATTTTCCCCTTTTCATCTAACTGGCAACTCACTTTCCCTTCCCCACCACTTCTCTCTCACTCCCTTCAAGTTCATCCCCTTCCTTCCTTTATATCATTCTCCCCCACCCCCTCCCTACTAACTCTATTCCTTCTTTTACACTCAAAATTGCTCTAGAGCTCAGACCTTCCTTAACTCTATCTCGTTCCCTTTGCAGTACCCACCATGAGAGAATGTCCAAGAGCTGCCTTCTGTCAACCTGTGACCAGTGACTTGCTGAGCTTGATTGTTGTGATTGTGGAGTGATGATTAAGGTCGCATGTTTTTCATAAACCGGTTCAAACATTTCAATAGCCGGATGAACCCGAAAGTGGAATTTTTTATCCCCATTATTTTTTACCTTTTATATGTTTCGGCTTTTTCTGGCTCAGCAACTCTTTTCATGTATTACTCTATAGCGCGATTGGTTTGTCAGATGTCACTCACTGAACGTCTACAAGGGGAAATGGAAGAAAGCCCATTCGCCGGTGACTACTGAATATTGCGAATCGGTCACCCTAGGTGCTCGATTTTCATTGTGCATCTCTCTGCTTAAATATACCTATTCCATATACCGCTTAAGGCTCGGCTTGTTCGGCGAATGCTAATCTTTCAATTTGTTTTCACTGGCACAACGATTTGAGACTCAATTCAAGAGGTGAAACTTTGGATTGATGGTATGATACTTTGGTAGGACACGCGAAATTGTGCGGAGACAGGGCGACCGCGACCGCACGTCAGAGTATAGGTTCATGGAGATTTCGTACCCAAGCGACTTCGCAACCAAAGAAGTGCAACTTCAACAACATGACAATGTAAACTTCAAAACACTGAATAATGCTGTGAATTAATTTGAAACGATAAATTTGTAACTTGAAAAATAAATGAGGAAGTGTATTGATTGACTCTTCAATTGCGTGGAAATATTAAATTTACATTGTGTGGTGACGAAGTCTCTTGGGTACGAAATCTCCAGCGCCGCAGATCAAATACCAATCTCCGGCACATCGACAAGTATATACTAGCTTGGACCAATATAACTTGCTCATCTAAGATACTAGTAATCACGGAGCGCAAAAACGTCCAGACAGCAAGTAACTCAGGGCACAGGTACATGTGCTCCGGTGTGTTGAAATGAAATCAGATAGTATCCTACATGTGCAGAGACACAGAGTTATGGCCTTTACAATGGGAACCTGCAAAAAGTTATTTTTTCTATTTTCAGATTGTTGCAGGTCCTATGCGCAAACACAGTCAGTGAAAAGTAACAATCCCAGCCCCATCTAACAATTAAAATAACAAACAACTTTTTTTCTTTTTTTTTGGCATCATTGTTGTTGAAGATACTAAATTGAGGTGTAAGGAATATAGGCCTACATGTGCTATGGAGTGTCACAAAAAAGGAACAATGTTACCCTCGGCGCAAGCGACAAAAAAACGTCACAAATGTCCACAATGTGCACAGTCTTTCACAAGCAAGGTGGTATATGACCAGCATCTAAAGGTACATGCCAAAGAACCACGCCACATATGCAAAGAATGCAATGAGGAATTTCCCGACTACTCTCATCTGAGATACCACGTCAACCAGCATAAGAAGTCCCTACTTGTTTGTACATTCTGCCCGAAAGTGTTTAGTGCAAGTCAAAATCTCCAGGCCCACCTTAAGCTACACCTTAAAAAGGATCCGCATACATGTCCCGAATGTGGGTTTGTATCTGAAAGCATAGTCGGCATCGAGATTCATAGGGGTCTCACTCATAGTGCGAAACGCTCATTCAAGTGTGATTACTGTAGTATGGAACTTAAGGAACGGGCAGAGTTTGCGAAACACCTCGCCATGCATAAGGGCAACACTATGGGTTTCCACTGTGCCTCATGTTGTGAGAATTTCAGCAGTGCGGAAGACTTACAGGCACACTACGTCAAGACGCCCCCTGGCCGCTCAGCCACGGACCTCACACATCAGTGTACGATATGTGGTGTGTGGTTTGCAACGAGGTGTCATTTGAAACACCACAGAGAGAGCCACGTCCATAAGGCCTGTGAGCACTGCGGTAAGGAGATTAAGGCGGACCTGCACAGGCATCAGATAACATGTGGAGGAAGGCCGGAAAACACAACAGCTTCTGAGAATAATACCTCAAATCGAAAGAGACAAATAAGTGCAATCACAGACGCATGAAGACACATATCTCAGCCAGGATATTAAACATGCTTCATATGGAACATGACAAAAGTTCAGCCCGTGCATATTTGGCTACTTCAATTCCTCATACTAACTACATTTAATAGAATATTGTGTCAGAAAGGGCAATTTACAAGTTTAAGTCATATTTAGAAGACGGTTTGTTAAGAAAAAAATTGGCCATCGCCCCAAAAAGTCATAATTGAGAATTCTTCATAGAATTGTTTGCCTGTCTGAAAGGAGGTTTTCAGGACACTGCCTGTCAACAAGACAGGCTGAACAGGTCCTGGCTGAGCGTCTGTGAGGATATGAGGACATGAGATGGGAGTGCAGCAGCCAAGTTGCTGTCAGATTAGTATCGTTATGCAAATAAGCTAATAAGAATGTCCTACACATTTTGGGAGACTGGAGCTCACCATGAATACATGTGTAAGAAAGTGTCATTATCTGTTTGAATGAGAGGAAAGTGTAAAAAAGTATAACTTCCTGTTTGAATGAGAGGCGTTCTATTCAAGTTCTTTGTACAATTGATCAGAAACTCAAATAAAGGTGCATCTCACTTTTTCTTACTAAAAACACTTTCTTGCCTAAAGTGTTCCTAAACATATGGTTATAGCTTCCTAATCAAGAGTAATTATCTGAAAACCAGAAGAAATGTTGATCAAAACCCAACCTTCAACTCTCCTTCAAATAGTATGTGGGTTAATGTTTCATTCCAAAAAGTTTTGTGCAGAAGTTTCAGGGGCCCAAAATTATTCCAGTAAGTGTTTGTATGGATCTATGATACTTTTGATAAGAACTATGAAATTGAGAACAATTTTACAAAATATTCAAAAGTGAGCTGTTGGTTATGTCAAGTATTTTTCAGCAATCAAGGTATTTTCTTTGTGATGTAATCAGCAGGTGTAAATGGGGTAAAAAAAACTAAAAACCATTTTTGAAGGAGAAGTACACAGTATGAATTTAGACTTCCTACAAGTCTGTGTTTACTGTCTCTTTCCCGAGTCACATTGATCTACCCTGAAAAGGTTTCATCTTAGTTTAGTTCTGTATTAATCCTCAAGGAGACTCACTAGAGCTGATACCACCAAAGGTAAATCATACTAGTGAGATTTACCTTTGATAACACAGTTTCAAACTGCAACTTCTGAATAACTGTGCTGCCATCTATATGTTGAGAGAGACATCACACCTACTCAACTTAACACCCAATACTTGTAGTGGCATAGCATTAAACCTAATTCAGCCTGACAACCAGGCTAGTATGAATTGTGTGGTGCATTTTGTTTCGCTCTGTCTTGATATGACTGTAAATAACATGCATTTTCAAATAAATAATAACAATAAATTGTCATCCTCATGAAAATGTCTATTCCATTCTGCTTATTTATTTTCAATGTTGATATTGCATATTGATGTTGGGCTTGTCATTGAAAATTTAGATAAACATATGCAAAACCCACTTATTTGAAATTGGATAATTTTCTGTGTGGTAGAGCTAGTGATGCGACTGATATCTAGTAAAAAGAAATATAAAGATTGGTTTTGTCATTAAATGTTTGCTTACACTAAAGCCTATTGTGATTTTGAAACTACATTAAACACACACATAGCTCTTTTAATTGGAAATTAGCCATAGGTATCGTATTTCTACTGCTGTTTTGCTTTGACTTCTACTCCATCAAATACTGGTACTACCTCTAGTCCACTACCACTACTACTACGTGCACCGCTGCTGCTGCTGCTGCTGCTGCTGCTACTACTACTACTACTGCTACTACTACTACTACTACTACTACTACTACTACTACTACTACTACTACTACTACTACTACTACTACTACTACTACTACTAAATAATAATAATAATAATAATGATAGTAATAATAATGATAGTAATAATAATGATAATAGTAATAAAAATAATAATGATAATAATAAATGATTAATGATAATACTACTAATAATAATGATAATGATAATACCAATGGCAATACTAATACTTATAATCATAATGATATTAATAATGAGAGTAAATATAGTCAATGATAATTAAAACAATAATAATTAAGAAATGTCAATTATTGCAATAATGATAATAGTAAATAGCATGACATTAATTCTAATGATATTGATCTTCTATACACGTGTGATTATGTCTTCGTTTGTCTGTTGCTATCAACCATTGGCCTTTGTAGTTGTATTACCGTTAATCCTAGGTATTCTCTCTAAAAACCAACATCCCATTATTTGACACATCATACATGATGCTGGACATTATTAATGATCACTCCACATACCTCTGGCCAGGTATTCTAGCCTGATCGTCCAATGGTCTCAGGCGTTGTCACTGGCTGCTAGCTGTCTTTCAAATCCTTCTCGGGGCATGTGAGAAAGTTTTTTTTGTTTTTTTAAGTGTTCGCCACCCGTTTTTTAAGGGTGGCTCTGACATGTAAGAAGAAGAGCTTTTTGTATGTGCAGACGGCACAGATAGCATGAACGATGATATGAAATGAACATGAGACTCTTCAAAGTAATCTCTCCCGAATGGGCGACAGACATTAAAGAGTAAGAAATGAAGGTTTTCGGTGGTTGCCCCAGTTTATAGAGGAATCGAACCCCTACTAGCCCCGGCCTGGGATTGAACTCTGGACCCCATGCCTCCCAGCACTCAGGCCGGCAATCTTGCCACTGTACCATTGAGTCTGTGAGAAAGTTGCCAGTGACTTGGGGTTAGGAGTTGATTTTCCTTCCAATATATGGTAACAATTTGCAATAAAATCTTAATTTCGGATATAATTTAAGTTGAAATTAAGTTTAGTTATCTAATTTCGAATCAGGTTGTATGGGTGGGAATTGAGGAGGATTAGTAATGTATAATTTCTTAATCCAATGAAGATACTTAAATAGCTCATCCTGTGAAAGGCTCTTTTCCAACAATTTAGTCACCTTTACGACAATTAGGGACTGCCCTAATGGCCAAGGGGTCTAAGGTATTGCTACTGTCTGCTTGCTGACTCTCAACTACTCAGGAATTTCGATGACTAACTCGAAAAAAGTTTCCTTGCCTTTTTTGGTTCGAAAACGACTCAGTCGGAACCGCTTGGCTGTTCGAAAAGAGTATACAGGTGAACTTGGATATGACGGACCACTGTATGACGGATTTTTGCATATGACGGACAATGTGCTTGGTCCCAGTCCGATGCATATCAAGTATTCGTCATATGTATACGACGGATTTTGCATATGACGGACCAATTTTCCTGGTCCCATTGAGTCCGTCATATCCAAGTTCACCTGTAATACATAGAAACGAGTGGAAATTGAATGGCTTCCGATATAGACATCGGACTTCTGGAGTTTTGATACTTTTGAATATAACTTGGAAATTATGAATGATTTTACAAAATATGTGAAAAAGAGTGGTTAGTAATGTAATGGCATTTTCATCCAATTTAGACATGCAAATTGCAAAGGTTACGACGTAAGTGCTAGAAATTCTCTTTAACATTTCACCATAGGAAACGTACACTATGCCTAGCACAAATGGAAATGTTCATATATATAATAAATACATAACAAAGCATAGTTAAGAGAATTATTTGATCGAAAAATCTTGTTCCTGTTAAGTTTTACAATCCCCTATTATTATTATTTTCAAATAGAAAAACAATTGATTGGAAAGTGTCGTGCCCGTAAGGGTTGACAGCCACTCCCTCTAGAAGCATTTTTGAAGCTACTCACATTTTAAAGTTATGTTTAAAGTTGTTAGCCCATGTGTAGATGCGCATGCCCTGATGGCCGAGCGGTGTAAGGCGTTACCACTGACTGCTAGCTGTCTCTCATCACTGCCCAGGCGCGAATCCCGGCCGAGGTATGCGAGGAAATTGCCAGTTGCCAGACCTGGGGTAAGGCGGTGTTTTTCGCCGGGTACTCTGGTTTTCTCCACCACTTACAACTGGCTAGTACACGACTTAGTCGTAAAGATTGCCAGAAAAAAGTGACCATAACTATAATTCCGAATTCCATGGTTAGATGCTCATGGGTCAAAGGTTATACAGTATGATGAATGGAGAAACGAATGATTAGGTGTATAGTTGATGATTCAATTGGTTCTTTCTAGAATCCTCGTCACAAGCCGATTAAAAGTCCAGTTCTATGTAGAATTCAATTCTCAGCAGTCAGCTCCCACAGTGTCAAAATATACACTATAATAGGACTTTTCTAAAACATTTCAACATATACACTGCAGTAAGTCTCGATTGTCTTGTTATTCATCGCCTCTCTGTAAAGATCCATACATTTTTGCCTACCGAACATATACTTCAAACATGTTAATACAATTTTTTAGCTATTCTGCACTAGTTTCTTTGAAAAATTGGCATTGGATATTTCGTACCCAAGAGATTTCGCAATTAAGGGAGTGCAACTTCAACAACATGACATAATGTAAACTCCAAAACACTGAGTACCGCTATGAACTATTTTGAAACGGTAAAAAACATTTGTAACTTGAGCTTGACTTAGCTTATATGCACTTATTTGGGTGGTTTAGTTCGTGTGGGTTTTTTTGCAATTACTGTCGATCGATCTTTCACCTAACGAGATTGTTGAAAATCTTCCTTAAGTCGCTTACATTTTCCTCAAGTCGCGTACACGTCACTGAAAAACTTAAATAAAGGAAGAAATGTATTGATTGGCACATCAATTACATGGAAATATTTAATTTACATTGTGTGGTGACGAAGTCTCTTGGGTACGAAATCTCATGCACCGACTCTCTCTCTCTCTCTCTCTCTCTCTCTCTCTCTCTCTCTCTCTCTCTCTCTCTCTCTATATATATATATATATATATATATATATATATATATATATATATATATATATATATATATACATATATACATACATACATACATATATATATATATATATATATATACATATATACATATATATATATATATATATATATATATATATATATATATATATATATATATATATATATATGTATATATGTATATATATATATATATATATATATATATATATATATATATATATATATATATATATATATATATATATATATATATATTAGTACGCAAATCAATTTCAACTTAGTCTTAGGAAAAATAACAGTAGCTTTGGATCAATATCAAATTGATATGTTTCATTCATAGTCTAAGGCTTAAGTGTATATTAAGCATAAGTTTAAACTGGTGTTATTATTTACAGAAACATGTAGTCATGTTTGTAGTGGAGTTTAGTATTGACAGACTGGTATTGAGCACTACTGTAGTGGTGACAAATACCCCGGAAGAAGTTAGCAGTGTCGCTTTCTATTTGCATTGATACATTCAGCCGTCATCAAAAGAGGGCGCCTTACACGTATTTTGATTTGGTTCTGTGCTTCATTTTTCTCAGAGAAGTGAACCAGAGACAAACATCATGGCTGCGTACAAGGGCCAGCCTGTTCGAATTCGTGTTTCTGGGGACTATGTTGAAGGGGAAATTCACCTAATAGACTTTTCAAGCAGGAGATTAACGTTGAATAGAGGTGAGTAGTTGATGGATATTGTATCAAATCAAAGCTAAATCAACACGATGTCACTTAAAGATACTTTCGAAATGCACTAAAATTAATGGTCAAAACTAAAACTAGAAGCACAGGGGCTTGTATCGTTGAGTGCCACTTATTAAAATGTAGTCACAGCCCTTATTGGTAATATAGAATAGATACCAGAGCCTCAGACTCGCGAGTGGCCACTCAACAATACAAGCCCCTGTGACTAGAAGGACAATCCGATAGTCTATCCTTTTGTTTTAGTTTTTTGCTGGCTACAGTGTTTTTATGTTTGTGAAGAATAATATGACGAGAAAGCAAAGCTTTAAATGCTCGCACATCTTGATGATATTTCTGCTTTCCCATTCAAATGCAGCCACAAAGTTACAAATTTATTATCCGTGACGTGATCATTAAAAAAAAATGGTGCTAGTGCATACCCGTCAAGTCTCCTGTTTTTAACAGGAGTCTCCTGTTTTTTGGACTTCATTTTACCTGCCTCCTGTTTTTTTCTTGTCTCCTGTTTTACTCCTGTTTTTCTAGAAAACCAGTCTAAAGTGACTTAGATCGAGCAACTCTATCGTCGGGTATGCCGTTGTTTACATTCTGAGATTGATAGGCCATACCCACGATAGAGAAAGCCCCATACAAAACTTTTCCACTGCGCCCAAAAAACTGGGCGCTCACATTTCTAGCCCAGTCTGGCCACCCAAACCAACTGAATTCGTTTCCTACCTTGGTAATTTACGTTGTGACGCCTTTACAGCACTCAAATCCGTCCAGAGTGCGAGAAATGAGAGCTTTTTGGCTGGAAGCGATAATTTTCACCGTGTCCTTACCGCCATTTAATTTGAGGCATGACTACTCGAGCAGCACTGTCCATCATTTCCCGTATCAAAGCTATCACCTTCTCACACGTGTGCTGCTCGACTAGTCATATCTCGAATTAAATGGCGGTAAGGACACGGTGAAAATTATCGCTTCCAGCCAAAAAGCTCTCATTTCTCGCACTCTTGACGGATTTGAGTGCTGTAAAGGCGTCACAACGTAAATTACCAAGGCAGGAAACGAATTCAGTTGGTTTGGGTGGCCAGACTGGGCTAGAAATGTGAGCGCCCAGTTTTTTGGGCGCAGTGGAAAAGTTTTGTATGGGGCTTTCTCTATCGTGGGTATGGCCTATCAATCTCAGAATGTAAACAACGGCATACCCGACGATAGAGTTGCTCGATCTAAAAGTGACTATAATCTCCTGTTTTTCCTCAAGTTCAGCCCAGATCTACTTAAACTCCTACAGCTTAGCATGCAACTCAGCTCTTCTAGCCTGCCTAAACAATACTCAGTTGACCTAATTGAACCCAGCTTGCCAAAAAGTTGCAATTAGCCTAGATAACCATTCCTATTTTTAGCAGTAGATATGTTTTAATTGATATTAAGCTGAATTTTAAGAAGTAAAAAGAGGTGCATGCTGGTCTAGCATCATAACATTAAGAAAAAATGGCTGATAAGGAAAATTCACCTCCACCTGGTGGGACGTTCGTAAATTATATATACAGGTGCGGCACCTGGTGGGAAGTTGGTAAACTAACGTATATTGTAGCGGCACTGCCGTGTGAGAAAATCTCCTGTTTTTTTTTTGTCTGGGGTTGACAGGTATGCTAGTGTTGACATATCACCGTAGATGGTGCCGTGATTGCTTTTCGCATGACGTCATTGCATGTGGTGCAATTACTTCGTACCGTGACGTTAGTTTAGTGCCATATCTCGCCGATAGAGAGCACTGTTTGTTGCCTGCAGGGTCTTAGCCGATATTTGGAAACAGGGTGTCCAAATAGAGGTTTCATAGACTTTTGCGTGTCCAAAGTGTGGTACAAAATACATACTACTAATAAGATAGACCCTATACCTTTACAGATTTTGCTTTTTTAGGCCAGATACTGCTTTGAGTATCTTATAAAAGTGACACTACAGCTTCTACATCTTCTATCTTCTAAGAAAAGTCATCTTCAGCAAATTCTGACATAAACTTTTGGGTGTCCAAACTGTCAAAAAACAGTGTTCTGCGTGTCCAAATGACACGCTGGACGCATTGCGGCTAAGCCCCTGGTTGCCTGATCTTCGGCCGTCCAAACATTAATTAAATACAATTTAAAGGAAACAATCCATAATTATTATTTGATTAAGCAAATATATTCATAGAGATCTGGCAGAAAAATGTGCTCTTAAAGCAAAAAGTGATGTTCGTTTCACGCAAGATCATCGTCAAGCGAGACAAGAGACAAACAGACAGATGGAAATGCTGCCTTAGCATCTGAGATGAGTAGACCGGGGGATGTATTTCTCTGCTTAGCATGTAGCCCAGGCTGTAAAATTGAAGACTACTTATGGGAAGAGTATAGAATACCGGTCCCCAGAAACTGCTACGTCACAGCCTCCTGACATAACAGCGTGTCAATTAAGATTAGAAGATAAGGCAATATTACAATGAGAGGGGGGGGGGGGGGGGTGCCCCCCCATAGAAAATATATATAATATGAATTAGAAATTCGATGAATTAAAAAGGGGCATGGGGGGTCTCCCCCACAGAATGATAGTACATACCCTCATACAGTTCCGGCGGTTGGAACCATAACAGAGGGAAAGCACGTGGACGCGAGTATTGTTTATTTTGGTGTCATTGCATTGTATAACAATATAACACGGCGCGTGAGAATGCACCTGCGGCGCTATATAGCCCCTTATAGGACGAATATCTGGGGACCGGTATTCTATACTCTTTCCCTACTTATACCGTTAACACCGCTTGCCTCGCCGGCCTTCAGCCGACTCACTGCGCAAGCTATAATTGTTGGTGTTTTTTTGCATATCAGTCATTTCAGTCAGAAAAATTGTACAACAGTAATTGTGGATGAAATGTTTTCAGCTGAAAGTTACCAGCCCCTCAAATTCAATTTTTGTGACATAACCAACAAACACCAAGCTGGGTTTATAAATAAATAATAAATTTTTATTTATAAGTAAATGATATAATATATACAATAAATTGATTAATGGACAGTTTCATACTAATATGTTATATATATAGTCCATTATAAAACATGTTTATACATACAATTGATTGACAAATAATTACATGGTTATATACAATTTTTAAATAAACATGCTAGCATGTAGCTGCTAGGAAGCTAGACAGAAACATACTGCATTGTAGATATAATATTACTTTATGTACACACAAAGATTAAATGCTTACTACCAATGCAAATTTAAAGATGAAAATCACAGACATACATGTAACTGCTAGATAGCTGGACAGCCACATGCATTATCTGCCACTTCCATGCTTAAACTATGGGCTGATCTCGTGAGAGAGGGCCTTGCATAATAGTTTCACAACATACTGAGTATAGATATTTTGATAAAATGGGTAGGGAAAAATATTTTTTGAAGGAAAATATTTTGGGTGGGTTTTTAAAACAAATAATTTTGATGATTGGCAGCAGCTACGTCCGCTGCTGTCAGATAGAAAACACGAACTGACGTGCGTTCATGTTTGTTTGTGTCACGTGCCTTACTTGACAACGTGACGTCATGTCTGCAGCTTTTGGTTTGACAAGAGACCAATAGATGGCGCTCCTGTCATGACACAAAAATCCGTTCAGCAAGCAAGCTTGCCAAACGGTAATTTTTTGTGACATAACCAACAAACACCAAGCTGGGTTTATAAATAAATAATAAATTTTTATTTATAAGTAAATGATATAATATATACAATAAATTGATTAATGGACAGTTTCATACTAATATGTTATATATATAGTCCATTATAAAACATGTTTATACATACAATTGATTGACAAATAATTACATGGTTATATACAATTTTTAAATAAACATGCTAGCATGTAGCTGCTAGGAAGCTAGACAGAAACATACTGCATTGTAGATATAATATTACTTTATGTACACACAAAGATTAAATGCTTACTACCAATGCAAATTTAAAGATGAAAATCACAGACATACATGTAACTGCTAGATAGCTGGACAGCCACATGCATTATCTGCCACTTCCATGCTTAAACTATGGGCTGATCTCGTGAGAGAGGGCCAAACAGTAATGATGAGACATCATCAATACTGACAGCCCATAAAGAAAGGAGGGGAGTTAGGAGATTATCACTTAAATAGGTAGAACAAAATGGGAAGGCCGGACGTAACCCTGGAAAGCTTGGCTTTTCCACCTTCCTGTTGATTTTATGATATTGTCATGTATGTTTTCTTTTGCTAGTTGTGTAGCTCTACCAATTCTAAATGAATGAGTACTATAATACTTATCATTGAAACCCTGTAACTTAAGACAGGTTTTAAGGAATAGAGATACATTTTGCCTCGATACAGGTTTTTTGTTTTTGAATATGAACAAAGGTCCTTGAACTTTGGGTCGCATTGCTAGAAAGCTAGACAAAGCGTTGACCGGACAATACTTTGAATTAGTTGGTTGCAAATGAAATGTTGGTGTCAAATTGTATGAATGCTTGTATGAAGAGAACTTTACCTTATAGCCTTGACCCTGCTTTGTGTTGATGGGTGATATTTGGTGTATTTGTAATGTGTGCATTTTTTCCTGCGCTTCAACAACTTCTCCGATTCTCAAACACGCGTAAAAAGTGAATAGAAATATCGCTTTAAAAATAACTTGGTCATAAGAACTGTCTGATGCAAATGGAACAGCCTGGACAAGTTTATGCAAAATATTCCTAGTTATAGGGAGTTTATATGAAGGTTTGGATTCCTTCCTCTTTTGACCAATGATAGCTTTTTTGATTAAGAAGGTCTTGGTTGGATCTTCAAGATTGCCAATTTTATGAACAAAGGATATGGTTGAAATATAAGATTTAATTGTGCTCGAGCGAAGATTTTGATTGTATAAATGGGCAATAAAAAGAGCAACATGTTGAGTGTGCACTGGGAGCACTGGTACCTGTTGGGTGATATTTTCTAGGAAATTATAGAAATAATTCCAGTTTCGTAAGTATGCTTTTTTAGTTGATTTTGCCATGGAGTTTTGGAGAAGTTGTTTCAATGTATGGGAAAGTTTTGTGGTTGTAGATGCGCAGGTATTAATGTTGGCGAAAGCCGCATGCCAAATTGACTTAGTAGATTTGATGTAACCTGAAAACGAGAAATAGAATCAGCCAAGATATTTTTGACCCCTGGTACATGGACCATTTTTAGATTAATGTTGAATTTCAAAAGAAGTAGAATTAGAGGTCTTACAATTTTCATGATTTGTTTGTCTTTAGAAGTTTGGTTATTAACTATTGTGACGACTGCTTGATTATCACAATGATACGTTATCTGAGTGTGCTGAAGTGAATTTCCAAACATGCCTATGAGTACATAAACCGGGTACAATTCAAGTATAGCTATATTAAGTGGTGTCCAGTCCAATGGCCAATGTGATTGGATCCATAGAGATTGGAACGTTGCACCAAAACCAGCTTTTGATGCATCTGACCACATGTGCAAAGTATTTGAATTTTCAAAAGAAGGCAAGCTTATGATAGATTTCCCATTGTAAAACTTCAGGAACAGGTGCCAGATGCGCAAATCATCTTTCGTTTCTTTGGTTAAGCGGATTAAATGGAATGGTTTTTTAACCTTGATTTGCTGTTCATACATGCGCCGTAAGAATGCTTTCCCACATCTTATTACAGATGTTGCAAATTGTAGTTTCCCGCATAAAGATTGAAAATCTCTCAAGGTAACTTTGCTTTTTGAAAGGAAAAGACTTATTTCACTTTCATAGTTTTGGAGCTTGTCTTTTGGAAGATAAGCCATCATTTGTTTGGAGTCTAGGCCTATGCCTAGGAAAACTATGTCATTGCAAGGTCCCACAGTTTTATGTGGTGCAAGTGGGACACCTAATTCCGCACACAATGAAAGGAATGTGTCTAGATCTTTTTGGCATTTTTTCTTGGTATCCTCTATGAATAGAAAATCATCTAAGATTTTAACTACATTATTAATTCCAAATTTTTTGTTCAAAATCCATTTCAGTGCAGTTGAAAATTCTTCAAATATTTTGCAAGATGAAGAACAACCCATAGGCAGGCATTTATCGTAATAATAACCTTTCCACCAGAAACCTGTAAGGTGGTAATTTGATGGGTGAATGGGTATTATTCTGAAAGCATCTGAAATATCTGTTTTAGCCATGAAAGCTGGTGAAGGTGAGTTTTGAATGTATGAAATTGCGTCTTTTATGGTAGCATAAGATACCGTAGAATCGTCTTTTGAAATATTGAAATTTACAGAATTTTCATCATACGGGAATGATAAGTTATGAAGTAGGCGATATTTACCCGTGTTCTGTTTTTCCCGAAGGGCTAATGGGGAACATTTGAAGTTTTTGAACGGTTTATGTTCGAAAGGTCCTGATAGCCTACCTAACTTGCTCTCTTTAAGAATTTTTTCATCAACTGCCTTGGGGTTGTTAATAGCTGAGATTGAGTTTGATGAAGTTAGTGTAGATTCTGGCCCATCAAAGTTTAAGTAGAAACCCTCAGTAAACCCATCAATGAGATACTGAGCATTAGGGTAACCTTCCAAATACTTATTTAAGATTTGCGCTTTGACCGGGGTTGGCATTGATTTGCTGCTTTGATTGTTTATGTTGGTATTTAGGGTGGCGGTTGTTACACTCTGGGCATAAATGTTTGAATGAACATTTTTCTCTGGTGCACCTTTTCCCAAAGGTGTTATATGAGAAACAGTAGCCCTTTGGTATGGTAGATGTGGAGGTGTTGTATGATTTGGTTGAGTTACTTTGGAACTTATTTGAGGGACGAAAAAGATAAGCCTCCCGTTCTAAATCAGCACGAACAGTGTCCCATGTGAACTGGACATACTCCCGATCTACGCGAAAATGGTAGTCATAGGTGCGCCAATTTGCTTGGCGTGCCATCATGCGTTGTATATGCTGGTGGTATGTAAGCATTTGATCCAGTTGCTCTGGATATTTCTTTAGATAAATGGACATATATGTGTCCCATGCCTGGTTCCACTCAAATTCCCCAAGCTGCTTTTTATCTTTATGTTGGAATGTGAGAGCTGGCTTTTCCGAAAGTAAAGAATTTGCATTGAGTGAAACAGTATAGGATTGAGGCATGTTATGTGGATTTAAAAGCTCACAGAACTCGATATATTTATGTTGCCAGATTTTAATTTTAATTTTTTGTGGAACGGTTTGGCTTACAGTCAGGCCACCCGAAAATACGGGACGTTGTTTGTTGAATTGAACAGAGCACTCACCTTCATTGTCACTATCGTCAATTTCATCATCACTATCAAGTATTTTTTGACCTGAAGGCAGTGCATTAGATGATGAATTGAGTACCTTAGTGGTAGAGGACTCGTGAAAAGAATCGCTCTGGGCATGGGAAAAACTATCATGTGCACCAGAAGTTACTGAGTTGTCCAGAATGACAGTATTTTGAGGAGATAGATTTTCCTGTGGTGGTGTAGATGGTGATTGTGTAGATTGTTGTGTCTGAGTTGACATAATGTCCAGTAGCTTTTGTTGAAACTCGGCTTGTTGAAGCTGCACCTGAACCAAAGTGTCACTTAAAGCAGCTAATGTTGGCCTCTTGATTTTGGCCGCTGATGGGACATCAGTG
Organism: Maea johnstoni; assembly: GCA_963942565.1. NCBI lineage: Eukaryota > Metazoa > Annelida > Polychaeta > Spionida > Magelonidae > Maea > Maea johnstoni. The sequence continues at coordinate 44,739,736 of OZ012690.1, read as the reverse complement.
CTAGATGTCTCTTGCACTAACCGCTTTGGCGCTTTCCGAGTCCTAGCTGGAGGCATATCTGAAGTTATATATTATCACAAATATATGATTATGTGATAATGCTTAAGGTAAATGGAAAGTTAGTATGTGAACTAAATTTAAGGATGGCAAGATAATATGCCTAACAATTGGTATGTAACAATACCTATCAAAAGAGTTGAGGCAAGATAATATGCCTAAGTGACATTATGATAATGTCTAATTTAAATGGCAAGATAACAATCGGCATGTAACAATACCTATCAAAAGAGTTGAGGCAAGATAATATGCCTAAGTGACATTGTGATAATGTATAATTCAAATGGCAAGATAATATGCCCAATGTAGAGTAAATCCATGATCAGAATAAAATGGCAAGATGATATGCCTAATGTAAAGTAAATTAAAAGGATGGCAAGATAATATGCCTAACAAGTGGTATTATAAAAATACCTATCAAAAGAGTTGAGGCAAGACAATATGCCTAAATGACAAAGTGATGTCTAAATCAAATGGCAAAGTAAGATGCCAAATGGAGTAAGTTCATGTCTAGAGTAAAATGGCAAGATTATATGCCTAAATGGTATTGCAATAAATACCTAGAACAAATAATTCAACATAACACCACAGGATAATAGTAATTAAGTTCATGTCTAGAGTAAAATGGCAAGATTATATGCCTAAATGGTATTGCAATAAATACCTAGAACAAATAATTCAACATAACACCACAGGATAATAGTAACCAAACAAAGGGTATGAAATTAATCTGTTAGTATAACAATTTGTCAACCAACAGTTAAAATACATTTTAAGTTCCCAAGATAATGTCAAAATTGAACTATAAAACTGCATGAGTAATGTTTTCTTTGCTGAAATGACGCGTTGTCAAAACAACAATTTAAATCAAATTATTGGTGAATAATAATTAACTCATGTTAATTTTATATTAGAGTCAGTTACAATCTTAAATTTACTCACGTTCAACTATGACAATCTTGGTAGCATGGCAAAAGTTACTCTTCTTAGAGCATTTTTGTACTTTTTGCGACCTAACACCGTATTTGGGTGTATGGTGTCACGAGACCATGTACATATATCACTGGTCCAAAAACCCTGTAAAGTCTTATAAAATATTTGGTCCTCTATTTCACAATAGTTTTTGATATATCCATTATATCTCTGTATATTGTCATTGAGCCAAGCTGAATGTCCTCTTGGTAAAGCTGAAAGGATTGCCACTTTCTTAATAGAGGAATGAAATTGTAAAAGTTCTCTTGAAATATCTACTACTTTTGTTGCCACTTCTAAAGGTTCCCTGCCTGCTGCCAGGTCATTAGATCCATATTGTAGAAACAATAGAGCAGGCTGAATGTCTGTTATAAGTTCATGTGGCAAAGAAAAACTAGAGTTCATGATCTGTGATCCCCTTTTCCCAATTAAATGAAAATTTTTAACCAAATGGTCTAATTTTAGATGATGTGATACTTCCTGGGGGGATAAAGGGTGATCAACAGACATATGGTGGTGAAGTCCTGACACAAAACTGTGCCCTAGTAAACAAATGTTCACCATGATAAGATTTTAAAGAAAATAAACACCTACTCAATGTTTTGATATACACATATATGTAGGGCAGATCCAAATCCAAAAGAAACCCAGCACTTCTTGAAGAGTAGTAGGTTTTTGAAGAGTAGTTGAGTGCTATCAGTCCTGCTGCCTCAAAAGTGGATAAAACTGCCAAAATACGTTTTTAAGATGGACAGCAGCTATGTGTGCTGCTGTCAGATACGATTTACTAAAGTATTTTAAGAAATTAGTTCGTTTTTTGTTTTAAAACAAATAATTTTGATGATTGGCAGCAGCTACGTCCGCTGCTGTCAGATAGAAAACACGAACTGACGTGCGTTCATGTTTGTTTGTGTCACGTGCCTTACTTGACAACGTGACGTCATGTCTGCAGCTTTTGGTTTGACAAGAGACCAATAGATGGCGCTCCTGTCATGACACAAAAATCCGTTCAGCAAGCAAGCTTGCCAAACGGTAATTATGATTTTCCATATGTCTTAAAAATGCAATAGAAATGTTTATGAAAAGCTTGGTTATTGTGAATGAGGCCTCTGATGGACATATAGGGATTACGATTGGGCAGATGGCCTTCTGATGATGTATAGCTGAGGTATGAATGTCCTCAGGTTGACTGAAGCCGCCAAGGCCGAAGCCAACCAATATTTATTTAGATTGTACAGACCCTGCAGGGCCAGAATCAATATAGCTTACGTTTGTTTATTCTCTTGTTTTCTTCCTTATAAGGATGGGTCCGGGATATTTTAGTTAAGCCGACGAAGCTATAAATCAACACAAGGCCATATGCCCAATCGGTTGCAGGAGATTTCGTAACCAAACATCTTCGTAACCAAACTCGTTCGTACCCAACAGATTTCGTCACCACATTTTCGTACCCAAAGGAAATTGATTGAATTAGATAATGGCCAATAAATCACATATTTTATAATTGAAGTCAGGTATAGATAGGTGGAAAATAAGGAATTTGTTGGGGAAAATTGTGTTCTTTACTTCTTGACAATCTTGTGTACAAAGTTAGCGGTCGATTTTCCATCTAGCTTTCGTTTCAATTGACAAGTAATATTGTAAGCATTGAAAGAAATATTTAAATATGCGAAGTATCCGATTTGATTTTAGGTTATAAACGAACATTTCTAGTGCCCTTATATCTGCCTTAGATGAGCAACCACTATCTATACTGGTCCAAATGTCTGCCAAAACACGCTGGTCGCGAAACAGGAAGTAGCGCCATTTTGAAGGTATAGACTTTTTGAAAGTATAATTCAATGCGTAATTGGCGTGCGGCATCAAGAATAAACAAGTTAACAACATATAAGCCTATTATAAGGTAGGCAAGTTCCTTTATTAGTATCTATAGCAGAGGAATGTCAACTCATATAGGTGGACAATAAGGATTTTGTGGGGGGGAAATTGTGTTCTTGTGTGCGAAGTTAGCGATCGATCTTCCAGTCTTTCCATCTAGCTTTCGTTTCAATTGATAATATCGACGGTGTGTGAGCTTTGATCGCTATTTTCGGAAGATTTCGGTAACCATCAGCCAACGAAAATCGTAATTAATAAAAAGTGTCCGATATTTGCGAGACTAGATGGTTTAATTTATGCAATGGTAACGAAATCTCTTGGGTGCGAAGCTACTTGGGTACGAACCAGTTTGGGTACGAACCGGTTTGGTTACGAACGTGTTTGGTTACGAAGTCTCCTGATTTCTGCCCAATCTTACTGACTATTATAGCACGCCAGAATATACAAAGTTTATTGATACTCTTCAATAACTTATGATTCGATGAACTAACTTACCATGCCAGGCAAGTAGTTAATGATTTTTACTTGGCCTATGTAATTTTTGGCTTGCCCGAAATAAGTTATATATGGCCTAAAAAAAGAAATTGTTTGTTTCCTGTAACGGTCCGGAAAAAAAATAGGGTAGTTAGGTCGGTAAATTATTTTTTTTGCATTATTTTTTTGGTCAAAAATGTGTGTTTTATGCATGTTTTACAGTGATTAGGAGTTGGGAGGGCGGAAAAAACTTTAGGGTAGGGATTTTTTTGAAAAAAAACTTGTTAGGGTAGGGTTACAGGAAACAAACAACTTTTTTTTAAGCCTCACAAAGGTTGATGAGAAACATTTGGTTATAACAGTATATGCTAGAATGACGTATTATTTCTCTTGGATTTACCCATTTTCTTATAAATTTTGTTGCATTTTTAGCATATTTCTGGGTATTTGTGCCATTTTTCTATATAGAAAATGTGTAATGCTCAGAAAATCAGCTTGCCCATTCAGGCAAGTGCAAACTAAAATGAACTTGCCCAAAAGTCAAAAATTCACTAGCTGGGGCAAGCGGGCTAGTACTTATGTTGAACCCCCCTGGCAGAGCATCATGTGAGCTTTTTTGGGGCTTAATTTTTTTCATCATCCTTTTTTATGGAGTCAATGTATGGAAGAATGCATTTATAGTAAACTACTGTACATGTACAAACAAGACCTCATTATAGAAAAATCATATGTTTTATAGTTATGTACTCCTTTTACTTAGCATAGTCAAAATATAATGTTCTGCCAAAGCCACATCAAAGTGCTATAAACTACGACCCGTGAGGAGGAGGTCACTGGTGGCACGCTCGACAGAGATATCCCAGAGGCGTTGAAACAGGTCCACAATTCCACAATCTAATTTAGCAATTTACTCTTGAATGTGAATGACATGTAAATATTGTGAAGCATTAGATATCATCTGCATGTAGATAAAATACATTGGTTATTGTGAATGAGGCCTCTGATTGGCAGTATTGTTTGTATTTCAGTGGTGTGTATCACAAGTGATGGGACTAGATCAAGTATGCCAGGAATGCATACGTATTTCGGCGATGAGCTAAATGCATGTAAGTTTATCTTCAAATCTAGTAAAAAAAGTAAAAGCCCTAAGAAGGGAACAATAGTCATATATAGTGGATTTTTTAATTTCAGTTATCATCACTTATTCAGTTATTTTTGACTCTCCAGCTGTTAGTGATGGAGGAAACTGGGGTACCTGGCAAAAATAAAGCCTAAATCTAAGACACTGATAACTTTCATCTTGTATCGTTTACATTTATTATAGAGTACTGAGTAAGTTGTGCACCAACATGCGCAGAATGCACCTCTTGATCGGTTCTTGTCAACATACGAACTATGAGTTGTGTCCAGACTGTTACTTAAGCAAGACCTGCTGGTTGCGTATTCGGGGTTCGACATTTGTGCTTTCATATAACATATCATTGTTACCTTTTGGCTTTTCTTTATTTTCAGTACAGTTTTTAGGTGAGAAGAAGAAAAAGAAGAAGACAAAACTCACTGCAACTGGGATGATTGTGGGTGAAGAGGAAAGGGAGGAGGATGACGATGATGATGATGACAGGTTTGATTTCTCTCTACAACTCCTACCCCAAGCCAGGGCCAAACATTTTTACATAATTTCTTATATCTAGCCTGAAAAGTATACAAACTCAAAACTGAGTCTATCCTGATTTAGTTCTGAAATTGTGCACCAGGTGGCCACGAGTGAGGTATTTCTAAATTGTTCTGGCTCATCAGGGTGACCACCCTTGGCGCCATCTATTTTCAGCCACACAAATTATAAAAAGTATAGGCATTAGGCAAAAGATAGAGACCAGAAAGTAATTAAATAAAATCTTAGACTAGGATAAGATTTATCTTATATGCAAATTTTAGGAACTTGCGTTACCTTTTTTAATATCCTTGCCCATTGACCTGCAGAGCTGTCAACTTTCCCTCTTAATTCACTCTTAGACAAGGAACGGGCAAAATTTAATGTGAATCCAATCAATACATGGTCAAAATCACCTTGCAAATCTTTCGGCATTCATGATTGCCACCAATATTGTTAAGATTTCGTATTATTTTAGGCCTAAAAAAAGTTGTAAAAAAATAATTCAAAAATAAATTAACCAACCTACATACCCTACTTTTTCGGACCGTTACAGGAAACAAACAGTTTTTTGCTAGGTCTTAGCAAAAGCAATATCAAATCATTCTGTGAAAGTATTGATGGTTCCAATCCTTATTTGATTTTGTATTACAGTGGAGGATATATCCGGCTTAACTCTAGACCGCCAAGACACGTGTCGCGTCTGCACGACCTGGATAACAAAGACTTACTCCTGGGAAAAGCAGACCATCAACTAACAGGTAGGTCTCTCTGCTAGGTCTCTCCTGATTTATCTTATTGCTCAAAAATACAATACTGTAAAACTCATTTTTGTCATGCTTCTTTTAATTTCACGCATTTCGCGCTAGGTTATGATAACATATATATTACTGGCGCTGATATACTTTTAAAGTAGCATACCAATGCCCCATCTAGCAGAGATACAGTTGATGCATGGCTAAGTCCCTGCTTCCATTTCTAAGCATTTTATCTTCCACATGGATGGAATCATGTATAAACTGAATTGAAAGATGACCTCTAAATTTGTTGGTCATGGCACTATGGTATTGTGTGATTTTTTGTGCTGGTGTTTTTTGTGTTTTTTTGTTTTTTTTTCACTTTTTAACAATATCCGTACCTCATCTCCCTCGTGACTTGTGTTCCATTTCTAGTTCTGGAAACGCTGAAGCGGCCCGTGGTCCAGGTGCCTGGCAGACCATCTTCATACGTCATTGTGGACCAAATAGATGAGAAGTTTGATATGGCGGTGAGGCATTTTTCAAGAATTCTTTGAAAGCGTTAAACACATAGGTTAATCCAAAGTCATCACACTTGAAAAGGATGCTATATAACATCACAGTACATGTTATCACAGTCTTAAAAGTTTGCTGTAAAAATCTTTAATTTTCTTTTTCGTTTGGAATTCTTTTGCACCGTAACTACTGCTATAATATACTACTGTTATGCAATTAATGACTGTGATAATAACCAATGGGTTAAGCATGTAATTCACAAGATATTGAGAAAGAGAGAGGGGTGAGAAAGAGAGGGAGTGAGAGTGTATTAAGTTGAGTTCTGATTAAAATATTTCCTTCATTTTCCAAAAATTACCAAAAATTACCAAAATCTGCAACCAAAATAGTTTGGACTTGATGTATATTTAATTGATGCATTGGTTAAGATATAATTCATCTCATTCTTTGTTCTCTTACAGCGGGAACATATCGCCGAGCACTCCATAATTGGAGTGTCCGCCCTAGGGGTGAACATCGGGAGGTCCGGGCAGCTCTGCTGGCTTGCAGTAAGTGAATGACCTCTCTCAGGGTCACACCTATCCTCTCTCCATCTTGACCTGTGAAAGTGAAGTTGTCAAAGTTCAATTAGGGTCACCTTAAGGGGTATGAATTTACACTCTGACGTTCCCTTCAAGGCTATTTCATATTCATTTCCTATCAAACAGAATATTAGAATTATCAGGAATTTTCTTGTTATCCAGATCCCCATCATTGATATTTGAGCACAAATAGAATTTTACCAATACACTTATTCCAATGATTTACGAAATGTAGAGAAAATCGATAATTTGGTATGACAATAGAAAACTGAAGTCAGGCCAGTCCTACGATTCAGGAACAGTGTTCCGGCATATAAGGGTACTATTTGGAGAGATCTGTAGGCATACCAAGAAACATTCAAATGAAAAATGTTACGATCTTTCTATCAACTTCCTTTGTATTTACAATGGGTTTAGGGTAACATTTTTTGAAAGGATTGGATACAGGTATTAGAAACAGTATGCAGGTTTCACAAACAATTCTCATGGTGTTTAAGATATGTGGAATTCTTTTTTCCTATTTTTAGCAGATGCGTTTATTGAGCATGGGTAATACAATGCCTCAGAAAAGAGCTACAAAAAGCTAAATTATAATGAATAAGTTTTTTTGTATCTGACTTTGTATTCTATCAAAGCTTGAGTAGCTTCCCTTTGGGTATAAGAATGCAACAACAACTGGACATATTTTTTTAATTCTTTCACGATGGTTTTCAGGTGGCAACCAAGGAACAGGTTTTTCTCTTCGATGTTCTCAAACTTGGGAAAGACTGTTTCGATCAAGGACTCGGAAAAATTCTGGAACATGAAAATATCATGAAGGTAAATTTTCTTGCTCATTATTTTGTACATACACAGGATAAGTACCGCAGAGAGATTTTAGGGGCCTGAGTTTGGAGGAGGTCTTGCTCTACTTCCCTGTATATTTCCTTTATCAAGTAGGTCATTACTTGGTGATACCTATTCAGTTGCCTCTGACTCACATAGTTCTTATTCTAAAATATTTAATATGCCTTTTTTTTATTTTAGTATTGCACTATTATTGGATGTTGTTATTAAAAATTGTGAAATGGCATCAAACTATTGCTATTAAGTTGCATATTAGGTGCTAATACCTGTATTCTTCAGGATTTTCAAAAGTAGTGAAACATTTAGATGCTGTGTACAATAATGACATTGGTCCCACAACCCAGGTTAAATTCCAATTAAATAACTTGGATTTTTGTGCAATATAATATCTTTATTTTATCTAGATTTAGTAAAAAAAATTATCTGATCTAATAGAAGATGTTTGTACTTATTTTATAGGTTTTTCACGACTGCCGGCGAGTATCAGACATGTTATTTCACCAGTACGGTGTGCGGCTTGTCAATGTATTCGATACACAGGTAGGTCCAGACTACATGTATGGTTCCAGTGTTAGAGATAGGATAATAAAAAGTTGCATCCACCCTCATGCCTAGGTTCCAAAATTCCTACATACTGAAAATGAGCAACAACTAGGTGTTAATTATCTGGGACGTCAGATTTTTGGTCACATAGCGGGTGAGTCAGGGACTTAGCCAGGACCCATCCTGCCTATTTATTAAGCAGGCAGTTTCCTGAAAAGCTCCTTTTTGGACAGGCTAAAATTTCTATAAAGAATTTTCAATTTTGACTTATTCAGGGTAATAACCAAATATTTCCATAACAATCTATCTTTTAGGACATAGCTGAAGTGTAAATTGCCTTCTTTGACACAAGAGGCTATTGAATGTAGTTGGTATAAGGATTTGACGTAGATTGGTGGCTAAATCGGGACGGCCGGATATTTTGGAATTGCTGTTTTGGACAGGCATTTTTGAAAACTTGGCTAAGACCCTGGGGTGAGTTTCTCTACACAGCCTGCATTGGCTGCTTATGTATTAAAATTCGCTGCTCAGGAGCTGTCATGATAGGGCAATTAGTGAGCTCTCTATGGGGGTGTTATGCACCCATCATGATCCATGTGGACGCAGACATTTGGAGTCCGCATTTATTAAACTGCGCACCATTATTTGGATATCCGATCCCTGATCTAGTATTGTACAACATGCTGACATTATAACTTGTCATTTATAACACTCATAAGTGTTAATTAAACTGGGCATCAAATACAGCTGCCTGGCGGGGTATTATTTTATATGTGCAAAATTAACACGGTATGCAGTATTTACACTCCTGGCTGGTTTCCTTCAGGTTGCGGATGTGCTGATTTTCCGTAACGAGAATGGTGGGGACCTGCCCAAGTATGTGCATACTTTACCTTACTGCCTCATAGAACATCTCCACATCTCCCCCGAGGAGGTCCACTTTGAGAGGAGTCGGCAGCAATGCATTGAGGTGAGTTACCGGTATGTTTTTTCAAGCCAATCGACTGTAATGACTCTGTCTCTGAATTAAGACGAGCCTGCTCAAAAAGTTGCGGGATCTTGATGTAGAATCAGTGTTAAAATCTAAAAAAAATGGTGGGAAAACTTGCTCTTCCTAATTCAAGTCTATGGGTCAGGCTCAATTACTTGTAAAGATGGCCCTATTCCTCCCAATCTGAAACCCTGAATATAGCTGAAAATGTAATGATAACTGAAATTTCACTTACAAATATATATTTACCTCTGATATGTCCGACAGGAAGATGAGAAGGTGTGGGCATCGCGGCCTGCCAGAGACGTCGTGCTCGACGCGGCCTCCAAGACGGCGCTCTACCTGCGTGAGCTGAGGAAAGCCATGCAGCAGCGCCTCCTGGCAGAGCTCGTAGACGGCACAGACATCTACCTAGGCACTCAGAGAGACGCCTCGGACGCATTCCTCAAGAGAAATACTGTAAGTACAAAAAGTCACTGCATCTATCCTAAAAGGCATGTGATGTATAAGGTAACAGGGCTCGATATACCGTAAAACCCTTTATTACCACGCACATCTTTACACACGCAACTCCCGTCTGAATCTGATCGTGGCCATTTCATTACACGCATCAACTGTATCACCGCAAGATGGGGCATTGGTATGCTACTTTGAGAGTATATCAGCGCCAGTACAATAGGTGTTATCATCACCTAGCGCAAAATGAATGAAATTAAAAGGAGCGTGATAATAATGGGTTTTACAGTATCTTTTCACTTTGACTGATAGCTCCTTCATAATGAGAATTCATTTGCATTTTTGTAAAGAAATACTGCAAGTAAAAAAGTCATTGTATAATCCATCCCTAGGGATATGTGATGAATTAGTAAACTGGGCTTGATATACCTTTTCACTTTAATTGATAGCTGGTTCACAATGAGATCTCATTTGCATTTTTGTAAAGTAATAGTTTTCAAGAGTCACTGTTTTCATAAGGGGCACATGATGTATTTATAAACAGGAATTGATATATCTTTTCACTTATACTGATAGCTAGTCCACAATGAGAATTCATTTGCATTTTTGTAAAGAAATACTATAAGTTAAAAGAATCACTGTATCCATCCCTAGGGAAACATGATGTAATAGTAAATTGGGCTTGATATATCTTTTCACTTTTACCGATAGCTGTTTCACAATGAGAATTCATTTGTATTTTTGTAAAGAAATACAGTAAGTTTAAAAGCCTGGGTATCTCAGAAATATTTGTACCCTATTGTTTTATTACAATGACTTATACATGCAACTGAATAAAAATGTTCCAAAAATTAAAAAAAGTTTAAAAGCCACTGTATCTACCCCAAAGGACACGTGATGTATCAGGAAACAGTGCTTGATGTACCTTTTTTTCTGATAGCTGCTTTATAATGAGCATTCTTTTGACATTTGAACTTCATTGAATGTTGGAGAGACTTTTGTGTAAATTCTAAAAGAATGGTCATGCTTGAGAAGCAGGAAAATGAACAAAAACAACTTAAGAATAAAAAAAACTTTACAATCAAACTAGCATGCTTTACAAGGAAATTAAAATTTAACATCTTTCTAAGAATAAAGGTTTTTGGTTTTCTTCCTCAGACTAATTTTGGGGCTGTAATATTGTAGAGATGTTGCATATTTTTATGACTTGTACAATTTTTTTCTGTCTCTTTTATTCAGCCCTCCCAAGCTCACCTGCCACGTGAATTCAAGCGTCTGACCAATAACTGGCGCGGCCGGGATTACGACAGGAGTCCTGATTGGCTGAAGCGAGACGAGGACGGCTTCGTCGAGCGCAGGAGGCACATCGTGAGAGATCCTGTCATGAGCATGAGCCAGTCCGGCATCTGGCACGCCCACAAGATCGGCACGCCCACCATGATCCAGCAAGGTGAGGAAGACCAGGGACGTGTACAGTGGGATAGGGCCTGCTCTGATGGCCGTGTGGTTTAAGGCCGCCACTGACTGCACACTGTCTCTCACCACTGCCTGGGTTCAAATCCTGATCTGGGCATGTGACAAATTTGCCAGTGACTTGGTGTTAGGCAGTCGTTTTGCGCTGGGTACTACGGTTTCCTCCAATATTTACAACTGGCTAGTCACAAATATGGCATACAATATGGCATAAATGTGGCGAAAAAATTAAATTCCTGGAAGCTAACTGTTATGCCCTATGTGTGATGCTTCAGTAAAGACATTTATTTCCAGCACGTAATGTGCAGACAGAGAATTATATACAACCACACTATATTGAACATGGTCCTTGTATACATTGAATGTAAGATTGACTTTTTTAGCCAAGAAATATTGTGGTTTGCATGACATTTTCATTGATTCAAACCTCCTTACAGTAAATTGTCTGACCTCAATGCATTCTTTATGGACTTGATATAGCTTTTGTTAAAATGCATTTTTCCTCTTTCTACAAGTCTGGTAGGCATACAAGGGGGAATATCTTACTAGCCTGACAGGCCCTTTACTGTAACTTCACTACTAAGTATTAACTAGAAGGTGTACCAATCCTTTTAGACCATAGCTTAGTTTTTGGCAAGGAGATTCATTTTGTATTTTTTTCAGATCCAAAAGACAAAGAGTACTTCAACCAAATGAAGCCCTCATCCTCCTCATCACCTGCCAGGCAGAGTAGTGATGCAGTCCAGCCTAACACTGATGCAGCCAGCAAGGGCCAAGAGCGTGTGCAGGTCTCCCAACCTCTCCTGCGTAACGGCCAGCTTCAATCAGGACTGAAGATCTCACCCAATGTCATCATCCCACAGCGAGTCCGTGAGAAGCTCCAGGCATCAGGGGTGGGAACTGCTGAAAAGGGTTTATGCAACAAACCGTCCAGTACTGCTGGCGGGACTGACGCTTCTGTTTGTGCCAGCGATTCTTCTCGTCTAGTCACACAAGAGCAGCGCTCGCATCGAGTAGCACATGATTCTTGGTCGCATCCGGTTATGCGAGAGGGTGGCTCAGCTCAGGACATAGCTTACAAGCTGACTCATGGGGCTTACAGCGTGATTCCCGATCGCTCACAGGATGAGCCTCCAGAGTACTACAAAGACGATGACTCTAGTAGTTCCGATGGCGAAAAGCGATACTTCTCTCCCAATAACGATCTGTTTAAGCTGTCTCTCAGACCTGCCGGTCATCAGCAGGACCATTCCAAACGACACGTCAAAACAAAACCATTCAACTCAGCTCCGTTAAATTTGGACGTTTCACACAAGACCACACCTTCCGGATCAGCTTTTGGATCATGTGGGGAGGATTCCGAAGACATACCTCCCAGCTCAGATTGCGATGACTTTTTTGGTGTTATTCCTTCCCATAATGCTCTTCTTGAACAGAGGGCCAAGAATAGCTAGAATCATCGCTGGGATTTTAGCCATTAGCATCTGGAGCGAAAAAAACATATACTACCGCAGATACTAGAGAATGTTATCAGAGCAAGATTTAACATTATCAGGGCATGCTCAGACAGTCACCTGCCTGTTGTTATCTGCTCATTAGCATAACAATAGGAGTAGGTGCATTTATAGCCAGAGCTCGTTGTAGTAAATCCCTCTACACATTTCTTGTATAACCGTCAAATACTTATAGATAAGTAGGGAATCAAGGGAATTCCCAATGTTAACAACAATATTCAGATAAACATTTTTTATAATATGGTTTTATTTTCAAGATGGTGCCATATTTGGCAGATAACACATACACTGAAGCTGTGAATGAGTCAAAGAAAGCAAACTCAAGGAAGTTGTTATCCGTCCAACTTTGAACTGTTGTTTTATATTTATCACCCTCAACCAATTATGGAAAGGAAGGGAGTGATTGTTTCACGAACTCTTGCTTCTTATGCAGTCTTCCAATGAGGGGATCTTCAAAGGTGTGCTTTTCTAGTCGTGTTATTGTTACCTGGTCTCCATGGAGACATCATCTCTCCTCCCTCTTGTGCTGCATTTCGGTGGATTAGTAAGTTCCATGAGTACAGTATTCCTGCTCTTGTCACCTCCATGGATACATTGTCTCTCTGGATCTATCATAACTAGGGTTGCATACCGGTACTCGGGTACCGATGGGAACCGAGATTCATTTCGAAAAGAACCGGTATTTACCCGTTTCGTTCAGAACCGGTACTAAAACGCACCGTTTCGTTTTTGAGTACCGCTTCATTTCAACAGATTAAACAATTTGTTACGGCCAATCATATGCGGCGATGACGCATTGTGTGCTGATTCCCGCCGAAAGAGTTATAGACACGCTGTCTGGGATAGCATTTGGCAGGAAACACGATACGATGTAACATCCCACACATGTTCGCAGTGCGTTGTGGCGAACATTTGCTTCGGTTAACTTCGTCAATGCCCGTCTTAATCGTTGGTTCTGCTCCCCAATTCTACTATTGATTGTTTTCATAGAATTGAGGAATGGAACCACACTTGTTAGCGACATGAATGTTGTAAAAAAGCCGATCAGGCCTCGGAGATCAGAGGTACCATTTCACTGTTAACGATACCGATACCACTGGTACCGTTTCGCCAGTACCGGTACCGGTATTGTACCGTTTCGTGTTACAGTATGCAACCCTAATCATAACTGCATTCAACCTGTCTCCATGTAACACAAAAAACCTGCTTTTCCGGGTGTCTTCATGTATACAACATTCCAGATCTTATTGTGGCACTTTGTATCCAAAATCCCTTCTTGTTGTCATGAAGATGTATCCATGGACAGATACAGAATGTGTACAGCATCACTGTTATTACCCTGACACTAAGCATTCAAATACCCGTACTTGCTCTGGTCTCCATGGATGCATTGTTTCCATGGATACAACATCACTGTTATTACCCTGACACTAAGCATTCAAATGCCTGTACTTGCTCTGGTCTCCATGGATGCATTGTTTCCATGGATACAGCATCACTGTTATTACCCTGACACTAAGCATTCAGATGCCTGTATTTGCTCTGGTCTCCATGGATGCATTGTTTCCATGGATACAGCATCACTGTTATTACCCTGACACTAAGCATTCAAATGCCTGTACTTGCTCTGGTCTCCATGGATGCATTGTTTCCATGGATACAACATCACTGTTATTACCCTGACACTAAGCATTCAAATGCCTGTACTTGCTCTGGTCTCCATGGATGCATTGTTTCCATGGATACAGCATCACTGTTATTACCCTGACACTAAGCATTCAGATGCCTGTATTTGCTCTGGTCTCCATGGATGCATTGTTTCCATGGATACAGCATCACTGTTATTACCCTGACACTAAGCATTCAAATGCCTGTACTTGCTCTGGTCTCCATGGATGCATTGTTTCCATGGATACAGCATCACTGTTATTACCCTGACACTAAGCATTCAGATGCCCGTACTTGCTCTGGTCTCCATGGATGCATTGTTTCCATGGATACAGCATCACTGTTATCACCCTGACACTTAGCATTCAAATGCCTGTACTTGCTCTGGTCTCCATGGATGCATTGTTTCCATGGATACAGCATCACTGTTGTTACCCTGACACTAAGCATTCAAATGCCCGTACTTGCTCTGGTCTCCATGGATGCATTGTTTCCATGGATACAGCATCACTGTTATTACCCTGACACTAAGCATTCAAATGCCCGTACTTGCTCTGGTCTCCATGGATGCATTGTTTCCATGGATACAGCATCACTGTTATTACCCTGACACTAAGCATTCAAATGCCCGTACTTGCTCTGGTCTCCATGGATGCATTGTTTCCATGGATACAGCATCACTGTTATTACCCTGACACTAAGCATTCAAATGCCTGTACTTGCTCTGGTCTCCATGGATGCATTGTTTCCATGGATACAGCATCACTGTTATTACCCTGACACTAAGCATTCTAATGCCCGTACTTGCTCTGGTCTCCATGGATGCATTGTTTCCATGGATACAGCATCACTGTTATTACCCTGACACTAAGCATTCAAATGCCTGTACTTGCTCTGGTCTCCATGGATGCATTGTTTCCATGGATACAGCATCACTGTTATTACCCTGACACTAAGCATTCAAATGCCTGTACTTGCTCTGGTCTCCATGGATGCATTGTTTCCATGGATACAGCATCACTGTTATTACCCTGACACTAAGCATTTAAATGCCCGTACTTGCTCTGGTCTCCATGGATGCATTGTTTCCATGGATACAGCATCACTGTTATTACCCTGACACTAAGCATTCAAATGCCTGTACTTGCTCCGGTCTCCAGGGATGCATTGTTTCCATGGATACAGCATCACTGTTATTACCCTGACACTAAGCATTCAAATGCCCGTACTTGCTCTGGTCTCCATGGATGCATTGTTTCCATGGATACAGCATCACTGTTATTACCCTGACACTAAGCATTCAAATGCCCGTACTTGCTCTGGTCTCCATGGATGCATTGTTTCCATGGATACAGCATCACTGTTATTACCCTGACACTAAGCATTCAAATGCCCGTACTTGCTCTGGTCTCCATGGATGCATTGTTTTCGTGAAAACAGCATGCCTGTCCTGACTGTGTATCCTCGAATCCAAATACCTGCCCCTGCTGTTGTGTCCATAGAGACAGAACTGCAGGTGAACTTGGATATGACGGACCACTGTACGACAGATTTTTGCATATGACGGACGATATGCTTGGTCCCAGTCCAATGCATATCAAGTATTCGTCAATTGTATATGACGTATTTTGCATATGACCGACCATTTTCCTGGTCCCATTGAGTCCGTCATATCCATGTTCACCTGTATCTTGCATCCCAAAACTATTCTTGTAAACCTGGCAAACAATTTTTTTTCGGATACAGTGTTCATGGAAGTGTCAAGTGCAGAACAGAAAAAAAAATTAGTTCTAGAGCCAATCTTTTATTATTGTCACACTGAAAAAATTGAAAAACTTAGGTTTGCACCCCTTCGCTTTTAAGAAATAATAAATCCATCTTATCAAACCATCAGACAAAATCTGAGCATTCACAGAAAGTTTCTGGTAATTGTATCACAAATCTTAGTATATTTTTGTTAAATACTTGGACAAATGATACCTTTAAACCAATTACTTTTTTATCGGGTTTGAATCAGAAGCACTTAGAAATCTTTCGATTTTCACAGTATATTTTTGTTGAATACTTGGACAAATAATACCTTTAAACGAATTACATTTTTATCTGCTTTAAATCAGATGCACTGTGGGAAATCTTTAGATTTTCACAAAAGTGCAGTAAGTATGTTGGTCCCTTCTTAGGTTGAGCATTGGACAGAAATACCTACCTCTAATAGATAAGATGGTGCAAACCAGCACTTATGGAATATCTTGTCTTTTAATATTTGTCCATATGATTTTGAGGTTGGTGCCATTAATTTGTACTTTTTAGTTTTATATATACATATTATGCTGATTTTATTGGCTGATGTTTTTATATTCCAAAAATCTTAAACTGATCTTGAACAAACGTTCATTTAATGGTGGAGACTGAATGCTTAGACTATTAATATGTTTTTTCAAGGATTGATGATTAATGATTTAATCCTACTTTCCTTAAGTTAAAATTCTTGCATTCCTTGTTTTAGTTCCTGCTCTGTTTAAAGTTGAGAATGAAAGTGGAATTCACAAGTTTCATTCCAAGATGGTCACTCAAAATTTTGAAATACAAAGTCATAAAAACCCTATGTTTGAAATGTAATAGAGCATTAATGGGAAATCAGTAGGGCTAGTGTCCACTTCACATTGGTCTGAAGCTCTTTGTCTACTTTAAAGAAATATGATATAAAAAATCAGCCATCCAGCTGACAATATTATTAAAAACATCCTTGTATTTGCAGACATGCAAAGTTTCTGAAAAATACCCCATACTTTGCCAAAATCGGGGCAGCATATGTGCCTATTTGGTATCCAATTGCATTGATTATAATGCAAGTTATAAATATACATTTACAGCTCTTTAAAAGTAGAACTCAGGAAATGGTACTTTAACATTTGTAGCGGACATTTTCATTCATATGTTCCTCTCTGGTCTTGCAGCTGATTGGTTGCTAAATGTGTGTTTATATTTAAGGTTGTTTTTATGTATTTGATATGTTGATATTGGGATCCAGAAACATATGTGATTCCATGCATTGAAGAGCCTCATAGGAGGCACGAGACATTCTGCCCCCCCCCCCCCCCCCCCCTCTTGTATATGTAGCCTGGTTCTCTGACTGAGTCAGTTTTAATGCCATGCTGCCACCACTACTGCATAAGTGTGTTGCCTCTCTCAACCTATAGATGGCTGCACTGTTTTCAGAAGTTGCAGTTTGAAACTCATTATTGTAGCGTTCAAGTTATTACCCGGGTAAGCGAGAGAGCGTTCGGGTTAGCGATGACGTCACAACTCGCGCTTACTCGCGCCTGATCCAACTAACTCGCCCCCTGAGTCGGTTACTTGGGTAAGTATCCCACAATGCAACCCATGAGCATGGACGCCATGGCAAATCTTACATTTACCGAATATTGTTTTTCTTCTTGAAAATGAAAAAAGATTGTCCATATTTGCAGTAAAATGCTGAAAAAATTATTTGTTTTCGATGCTTTCGTAAGCACCTTTAAAAGTTAGTAGATCGTTCACTTTTGTTTCCAGCATTAGGAACACACTTGAATTTTATGGTATGTGCCCCGGCTTCATATTTCTCTGATGTTTATTATGACTTTTGAAGAATTTTGTCTTAGATGAACAGAAATGGACAAACATCATTTAGTGCCGCTTACACATTGATTGCAGACGCCATGAAACTTAACTCGAGTAAGCCAGAAACCCGTTCGGTTACTCACTTTATCTGCGCATGACATTGATCACCCTAGTAACCTACCAGGGTAAGTGCAAGGTGAGTAATCGAACGGGTACAACGTGTTACAGGCTACAGCTCAAGGGTCGAAGCTAGATAAGGGACGTGCAATGTACAGGGGCAAGGCCTTTTTTGCTTCGTCATTAGCGGAAGTGACGTAGAAGCCTTCCGCCCAAGTGAGACAAAGCAGTGTCAGTGAAGATTGTGTGTGTGTACGTCTTACCAAATTCTTACGAATAAATGGTATCAATTGAATAATTTGATTTATTAAACAATTAAGATATGTAACCTCGAGTTTTGATTTATGGAATTTGGAATTACTCCCGAATCCGACTTTAAAAGAACAGGCTGAGAACAAGTATCCTGTTTATTCATATATTTTTGGTACCAAGGCAAGCTGACATATGGGATTTAGCAACTCTAACTGGGCCAGTGGCTAACTCTGGTACTGATGGCACAGTGGTTAACTATAATGTTTCTACGACCTTTAGCCATTTCCATAATCAAAACACATCATATAGATGATATAGAGTGCATCGGCCATGTCCCGTATTTCCAGTTGTACGTACCAAAGCTGACAGGACTCGAGACGGTAGATCTCCACTGCTCGCACTTGCTGAACATCTATGAGGCCAAAATTATCTCCATATTTGCACATACTTTTTCTGTTAATTTTTCTTTTGTGTTTGAATAAGCAACAGACACAAAATATATTGCAAATATGTAAAACACCATCAGAGCCGACTTGGCGGGCCGCTTGGCAGTGCTTGGTGCGATTTGATTTTGGCGCCACTTTCCTGAAGATGCATTGTCAGAACCATGTGACACAATAAGCCCCGCCCCTGTACAATGCACGTCCCTTATCTAGCTTCAACCCAGCTCATGTGTCTCCCTTGAGGTTTTATTCAGAACTAAACCTGGAGTGAAATCAACTCAGGTTAGATCAGTGAGACTAAGGAAAGAGCCAGATAAACTCTTGATACAGACTTGTAGCAGGTCTAGGATACATGCAGCTCTGTGTCTTCTGTGTGTGTAGATGAGTCATCAAAGAAAAGTTATGATAAAGATGTAACTGTCAATATTTTTGTATGACATATATACTTATTTAATATGATTGATTTTTTTTTTTACTCTTCTGTAAACTAGGTGTAGAAAAGAGTTGTATGTTTCTGTATTGTTAGATGTTTGGAGTATCTTTAGACAGCAACTCATATAACTAAGTGGCTGCAGAGGTAATTAGCAACATCAACCAGTTGGCCACATATTCACCTAGTGTTTTGCTGAGAACACCTTACCGCCCTGGTAGAGGATGGCATACACTTTACTGATAATGTTCAACATACATCAAGCATATATAAAAGTCATGACCTTTTAACTCCTAGTGCAAAACTCTCAGCTCCAGTTTTGGACCTTCCCCCTGAAATATTGTTGCATGATGCATCACCTCTGTGCTTGTGCTACTTATTCCCTGCAATTCATCCTAAGAAGTCCTAAGAATAAATACATAATCCTCCCTTTCTGGAAGGTTTTATTTTTTGTCATTCCTCTTCTCAGCTGTTACTCCTATGGGAACTGCTTGTGAATCACTTTCCTTGCCAATCCATACATCACTTTCAAGACTATAACCACTTCAAATGACAAGTTTAGTTCTTGATGGTTACTGTTAAGAAAAACTGCATTGATTTCTTTGTATTTATTCTCTTCTTCTCTCTTCTTCCTGGTACTCGTCAGCTTCCCTTGGTAGGGGCGCGAGGCCCTACACCTGTACAGAGGTGAGTTACCAATAACTCTGTTTAATTGCTGAGGAGGGCTCTCTTGAATGCTGCAGGAGAGCTGGCTGAGACTGTGCTTTCTGGCAGGGTGTTCCATTCTCTTACTGTCCTTTGGAAGAATGCATTTCTATGGTAGTCTCTGCTCGACTAGGGAACGTTGCAGGCAAGCGAGTTCTCAATCCTGGCACAACTGATTTGTTTGGGGGCTATGGAGCTAGGCATGACAGTGGCCACCAGATCGAAGTGGATCTTATAGAACATTAGTAGGCTGGCTGATCTCCTCCGTTTGGCTAGTGTCTGCCACGCCCACGCTCGAGGTGTGGTAGTAGCGATGCAGGACGAATCTTGCTGCCCGTCCTTGGACCATCTCTATCTTGTTGATCAGGGTTTCGGTATGGTGTTCCAGACAGTGGAGCCATAATCCAATACTGATCGCATGAGAGAGAAATAGGCTTGTTGTTTGATGGTTGGATTGCTGACATTGAGGTTGCGACGAAGAAATACCAATGTCCGGTTAGCTTTGGTGATGGGATTATTGATGTGCTGGTCCCATTTGAAGTCATTTGCGATCGACACCCCCAGGTACTTGATGACAGGCACATGCTCAAGTTGATAGCCGTGCAGGGTGTAGGGTTAGATGATGGGACTCCTCTTCCGCGTGATGCTTACTACCTTGCACTTCATGGGGTGGAACTCCATCATCCATCTCTGCTCCCTATCCCCTAGTCGTTGAAGATCCTGTTGTAGTAACTGAGCATCACTGCTGTTTTTCACAGGCAGATATATCATTGTGACGTCGGCGAAAAGTCTGGTAGTGATGTCAGGCCCTCTGCTATGTCATTGATGTAATAGACGAAGAGGCATTGTTGCCCATTGTGTGGTGAGTCAACTTTCTTAAGACAAAGTGAAGAAACTGCATTTGTAGGATATCTATATGTGTTGTAAAGTGATACCAGGGACCTACACTGGAACCATTGGGAAAGGCTGACCATGTTGAAAGACAAGTTTTTACCAATTTTCCTTTTTCACCCAGTTCAAAAGCAAGCGATGTGATTGCTAGAAGGTTGCTGTCATATTTTCTTGGAAATGCATTGAGGATGATATATTTTAAGTATTGTCACTGAGCCATGTTCAAACCTGTTATTTCACTGACGGGCAAACCCTTAGGATAAGCCCTGATTTACCCTAGGAGTAGTGCCCCAGTCAGTTTACTGGCTTTAAGCTCCTGTATTTGTGAAATGCATTAGACTTCCATCTACCTAGTTATTTTTTTGCATCGCAGCCATCTTTTTGTTGCAAACGTAGCTATTTTACTTGAATAACTACTCAGTAATGTTTCATAATACATCGATCACAATTGCAGTAACTGTCTTATTTCCTCCTGATCTTCCTCTTATGCTCTTTTTACGCCCTCTGTTTGATCTATGCAGTCCTTTAAATCTGCTATTGGTTTGTCACGCAGTAGAACTCAGAGCTAGTTTTATTCCATTCATAATTGGCTTAAAATGATGACTTCTCCAAGTTTTTTTCTTACAAAAGTATTTTGAATTCACTCAATGTAAATTAGTATGGTGAACTTAGCTCTCAAGACTGCTAGTGTCTGGCCAACTCCCTGCATCTCTCCTGAGCCTAACTATACTGATCCTCGTATAAGGAGAGTGGGTTCTAGGACAATATCCCCCCGGACAATATCCCCCCGGACAATATCCCCCGGACAATATCCCCCCGGACAATATCCCCCCAGGACAAAATCCCCCCGGACAATATCCCCCCGTTCCAATATCCCCCCGGACAATATCCCCCCGGACAATATCCCCCCGTATTTTATTTTTTTAATTCCAGTGTTTTAAATTATCCTAAATTGTGTGCCGGTAAAAAAAAATCATTTAAAAAAAAAATTGCAGTGTTTAAAATTATTCTAAATTTTTTTTTTTTAAATTCAAAAAAAATATTAGTGTTTTAAATTATCCTAAATCATGTACCGGTAAAAAAAAATTAAATTAAAAAAAAAATTGCAGTGTTTCAAATTATTCTAAAAAAAAATTTCAAAAATTCAAAAATAAATTAGCATTTTAAATTATCCTAAATCATGTGCTGGTAAAAAAAATTCAAAAAAAAATTGCAGTGTTTTAAATAATTCTAAAAAACTTTCAAAAATTCAAAAAAAAATTAATAAAAATAAGTCTTTTTTTTAATTCCAGTGTTTTAAATCATCCTTAAACATGTGATAGTAGAATTTTCTTTTTAAATTCCAGTTTTTTAAATGATCCTGAAACATGTGTTAGTATTATTTTTTTTACCGGCACATGATTTAGGATAATTTAAAACACTAATTTTTTTTTTGAATTTTGAAAAAGAAATTTAGAATAATTTAAAACACTGCAATTTTTTTTAATTGAATTTTTTTTACCGGCACATGATTTAGGATAATTTAAAACACTAAAAAAAAATTATAAATTTTTGAAAAATCTTTTTAGAATAATTTAAAACACTGCAATTTTTTTTTTAATTGAATTTTTTTTTACCGGCACATGATTTAGGATAATTTAAAACACTAATTTTTTTTTTGAATTTTTGAAAAAAATTTTTAGAATAATTTAAAACACTGCAATTTTTTTTAATTGAATTTTTTTTTACCGGCACATGATTTAGGAAAATTTAAAACACTAAAAAAAAAATTTAAATTTTTTAAAAATTTTTTTAGAATAATTTAAAACACTGCAATTTTTTTTTAATTGAATTTTTTTTACCGGCACACAATTTAGGATAATTTAAAACACTGGAATTTAAAAAAAAAAATACGGGGGGATATTGTCCGGGGGGATATTGTCCGGGGGGATATTGGAACGGGGGGATATTGTCCGGGGGGATTTTGTCCTGGGGGGATATTGTCCGGGGGGATATTGTCCGGGGGATATTGTCCGGGGGGATATTGTCCTGATACCAGGAGAGTGGTTGTAATAGGATCAGAACTTTTACAATTTAATGTCTTTAGCATTTTTGGTACCCGCCTCACGGAGGGGGCTGTTGCATGACCTCTACTTTATAACCAGTTGCTAACTCCATCATAAGGGCTGGCCTTTTAACAGCAGTATGTGCAGTGTTTTAAACAAATAAGAAATATATTGCCATTATATTACTGAGATATTGCCTTTTAAAAACCAATGATCGACTTAGCACAGCTACATTCTGTTAGGAAACTGTGAGATAACTCTGGTTTCTTGTTGGAGGTACCACAATTGCCTGTGGTCTGTCCTAACATGGCATCCAATGTTTTTATTGCAATTCTTTAGGTACATTAGGTTGCCTGATGTCTGGGCCATATATGTAAGGATACTAGGGGTATAAGGATTCTTTCTAGCTAAGTTCTTAGTCATTTTCCAGACACATTTCCTCATCTCCTTTCATTATTACTGCCATCAGTCTATTTATGGATGTTTATTTTTTATTCCAATCGATATCAGTGGAGTCAAATCTGATTAGATATAGATGAATATCTGATAAACAAACATTCTAGCCATTGTATCATGTAAACTACTTTTGTTTTTGCTGTTTATATGGTGGTACTAATTTTAGGCAGCATCCTTTCTTAGCATTTGGATTTAGTTTGGATGTTTGGAGGCTTCTGTACTGTGTAGAAAAGTTTTTTCTCAGAAGGTGAGTTAATTCTAAGTCTACAGAAAACTAAGACTATCTTTGTTAAAGAAATGGGGCTGCTTTAATTCCATTTTTCTTATGGCGAATGGTACCATAACAATGCCAGTTTCTGCATAATAGTTCTTTGAATAACTAGGGCTTGGCTATTCGACGTTGATTATTGCTAAGAAGAGTTTCTCCTTCAGCAGAACTGATGCGTGATCTTTTGCTGGTTTTATCCTGGCCAGTCACCCAGTCTATGTCGGGCACTTCTGCTTGGGCTAGGGTCCTCTGTTCTGCATCCTTCTGGGATGGGTCTGTCTGTGCTTCTTTCTATGCCAGCTTATATGTCAGCTATGAATTGCTTACATACTGGGAAAAATAGAAATTTGCCTCTAAACCTGGACATCAAGGGCTACAGCCTTCCCCCTACACTTGATTGTTTGAAATGATTTTATTTTTGTGATTTTGCTGTAGGGTTAAGTACTTGAGAGAATGTCTAGAATGCTTGTATTGTAATACTTTGGCTGTGTGGAAATGGAACTGTTTGAGAGTACAGCATCCATTATTACCCAAGCGTGTTTGTAGCTGAGATGTCCTCTGCAAGTTGGACCTTTGAATACTCTAAATAATGATGCCATGCTCATGTGTACACTTATTTTAGAGCTCACATGGTTTGGGGTAGGTAACAGCAATATAGATACTTATGAAAAGACTGTAAAGTTAAAGAAATGATCAATTATCTAAGGGTTTCTCAGGAAATCAAGATACCCTAAATTGACCAAACACATGTTTGTTATATTTTTGCATCTTTTGGGGGCTTTGGCCTTTTATGCAAAGTGCATATTCAATTACTTTTAATGGTGTCATAGTGGATGGCTTATAATTATTCTAGTGCTCCATTGTGATTCAATGAGGCTAATGACTTTGTGGCGATAGTTTTAAAAGAGGTGAGTTGTACAAGTGGGAATGACATAACTTTTCACTTGTTCTTTGCAGTGGACATCAACACCACATCAGGCGTCGCCTTCCTTTGACCCATGTAAAAGATTCAGGTTCTGTGTAAGAATTTTACTTGTATATGCTTGTTGGACCACAGGGAAAGGTCTTCCATTATGACAAGGTCCATACTGTTAATTTCCTAAGTGTCCATTGGTTTTTGAGCCTCAAATGACCATGATATTTAAGTTGGTGATTGTTTTTAAGCATAATGTTGCTTGGACATATTGCGATGAGATAGAAACTGAGAGGAAATAACCCTCTCTTTACACTGTTTGATGTAATTTACCAATAAAGTTGATATTTTTCATCTTTCATTTTTGTCCTTAATTTATTCTCCACATCAGTTCCACTGATCAGAAGTCTGTTTGGTGCAAGTGAGGATGATAACAGTGACTTTGGGTAAAGCACTACCTTTGCCCTGGGCTAGGTACTTAAAGGGTAAATGCACCATCAGAATGATTTAGGTTCAAAATGAGCGTATACATGTCACCTTTCAAATAAGACCTCCCCCGAACCTGTCCTCTTGAGCACTTCCTCAGTTATAGCATACAGAAGTTCAGCAAGCAACAGTCCTGAGGCAACTATACAAGGCCTCCATGCATCCCAAGATGCACTCTGTTTTTGACACCTTCTAAGCACCTGCCTGTGTCACTAGTGCTTAAGAGATAGCAGTAATAGGGGCTGAGCTCCCCTTTCCTGCTTGGATTTTCATTACTGGCTTTCAAAAAGATGTCACAATTCCCAAAGATTGAACTTCTTCAATTTCCTATTGTATATTCCAACAACCCTTGGAAGTTATATACTATGTGGCTTGTCTTTGATTTGTAGCTTATTGATGGGTAGAAACCATTACTTCCTAATTGCTATGAAATCAGTTTGTGCTAATCACTTACAGGAAATTGCAACCCTTGTGTCAGTTAGCAGTTACTCATGGGAATAGTGTAGGACTTATTAGTATGTGTATTCCTTCACTTCCTGTTATCAAGATGCTATCTTTGAGTAAAGAACCTGGCACCATTGAGTAAAGGATCATGTGGGTCTAAGGGAGAAGTTCCCTAGGTGAGTCAGATATTTCCATTCCTCCAAATTCCTGAATTGCTCAATTCTGCCATACTATGTAAGTTTTACTTCTTGAAGTTATATTTGCTTCCAAAAATTGTGATCAGGGATGAGCCAGGAATAAAGATTAGCAAGTAAGGGAAATCCATGTAGGCTTCTCTGCTACTGCTATCTCTGATGCACTAGTGACACAGGCTGGTGCTTAGAAGGTGTCAAAAACAGAGTGCATCTTGGGATGCATGGAGGCCCTGTATAGCTGTCTCAGAACTGTTGCTTGCTGAACTTCTGTAAGCTATAACTGAGTAGTGCTGAAGAGGACAGGTTCGGGGGAGGTCTTATTTGAAAGGTGACATGTAAAAGATCACTTTGAACCTAAATCGTTCTGATGGTGCATTTGCCCTTTAAAGGTGAAAATTTAGTACACCTAGATTATCACCACTAGCTGGTGTCCTTGGCAGGCCCCTAAGAATGGATATCAAAACAAAAGAGTATACATGAGTAGTGATCACTCCCGACGAATTTCGACCTAGCAACTTTCTACTTCTAAAAGTTACATTTTATAGTATCAAGTCAACATAAGGTAGCGCTCAAAGGTTAAGTGACGTCTCATCAAACCAGGGATAAGATCAGCAATTAGCAACAGTATGTACCATACCTAAGGAACCGCCTATTACACCATATTAGGAAGCCTAAGCTGTAAATATTCAAATAGCTGCTAAAGACTCGACTTTTTAAAGTGGCTTTATTACGTCACCTTACCTCATTTCTGTTCTGGGTATGAAAGGCACTTGCAAAGTCCTTTTGAACATTACGACACAACCGAAATTGTGCTCTTAAAGAAGATATTTATATTACATTACCTGGAGATGGCTAATAATATTTTAAAATCATGTCCATGTGCACACTACAAATGGGCATTTCATCTGACTTGTATCCCCTTGCTTTTTTGGCAAAATGGCAAAGCACATTCATCAAAATTACATAACCATTCAATTGGGCGTTTGACAAATGGCAATGTTGCATTGATGACCGAACAGAACACAAACTTCAAAAAAACAAAACAATTGTATGTACTCTACAACTATACAGTATATATCGGTTTAAATTCACCACTAGGCAAAGTTTAATCCACAGAGAGTGTGTTAGAAATGTCTACCAATGAGGCGAAAACAGTATGGAAATTTTCTGAAGACAAACTTTTACTCAGATCACTTTCAACAACTCTCCTTCCAATACTTTATATCCTGACTGCAGTATCTTGAAGAACTCTCTAAAATTTACTTATTATTGGGCATAGTCAATGATGTCCCTAAGGTAGCGTTGAACTTGCAGTGACTATTACCTGTATTAATAATAAGATTATGTCATTTGAGTGAAAGGTTGTAAATATTGAAATTAAATACTAGATCTAGTATAATATAGATTGACAAAGGACGGTTGGCTATGATATTCTCTACCTGATAACACTCAAGAATGTGAAGATACCCATTGTTATATGATTATACATGTACTGCCGTGAGGTATTTCTGGGGATAGGGCTTTTAAGTGGCGTGCAATGGTACTGATCACCTTAAGCACAGTTGCCATATACAAGGATCTTTGTTTTCTGATTTACTTTAGGGTTTGACTATGAATCAGTTGGAGAGCATACCCCGTGGACATTAAGGATCACTTGTTCAAAGTCTAGGATACATTAAAGGTTAGCACCTGTATACAACGACATAGGCCCCTACTAGATCTTCGTGCAAAATAGAAAACTTAACTGCTAGACTATAATCACGAATGAAATACAACTGTGTTATTTGAAGTTATCTACCGTAGATTTCATTTTTAACTTGCAGCGTGTTTTAAGGGGGTGCCCACAGGTAGACAGCAATTAACCAATTCAAACCTGCACCACCCAAAGAGCTCTGCCGATGTTTGTGATATTTCTCTATGGGGCAGAAAGGGCCAAATTGTTAACTGGCCCGGTATCTTTGGAGTGCATGACCAAAACGTTATTGATTTTTGTCCCCAGAGATACAAAACAGTCAAAGAATTCAAAAGACATTGATAAGACCTCTAATGACCTTAAAATGACCTTGAACTCCGTATTCTCATCATATCTGACATTTGTACATGTTTACCAGTAGAAGAGAAAATACATATTTCAATTTCGACCTCCAAAATTTTCATTTCTGTCATTTTTGTACCGATTTATTTGCATACGTATTCTATAATGCCTTTCTCAAAATCATAAGAGAGCAGGTTTTTCATTCTAACGTCCTTGCAAGGTCAATCAAGGTCATTTGGTGTTATTATGTTTTAATCCCGATTGTCTAACTTGTGGCCAGAAATTGTGAGAATATGAAAATGAATCAAAAAGATATGCCCATATATCCTCTCCAGTTCACAATATGGACTAATTGGCCGCATAGTGATACTTTGATTAGAGCATAGAATATAATATTTCGTGAAATATTTGAAGAAGAAATGTTGATGAAACCTAGCGGACATCTTTCCTGTAGATGTGTTGAGGATGTTTGCATAATGCAGAGGTCATATGCAAAGGTTCATACATGGAGACGACACTTTTCAAGAAAAATAGTCTAAACGCTTCATGGACTAATTGTACAGGTGAACTTGGATATGACAGACTCAATGGGACCAGGAAAATTGGTCCGTCATATGCAAAATCCGTCATATGCATATGACGAATACTTGATATGCATCGGACTGGGACTCAGCATATCGTCCGTCATATGCAAAAATCCGTCGTACAGTGGTCCGTCATATCCAAGTTCACCTGTAGTATATTTATTGACTGTAGACAAGTTACAAAATACACGTATACAAAAAGTATAAATGAAATACAAATATAAATGAAATACAAATATAACCAAAAGAGTACAGAAACTTTAAAGAAAAAATACTGGGAAGTAAAGGAAAATACTGGAACTGAGGAGCAAACGAGAACTAAATTTAATATACAAAAAATGTAGGTTACTCGAAGAAGATCGTAAAGTAAGCTCTTCTCAAAGAGAGTATACCTAAAGATCAGTGTCTTAAAGACTTGGTAAGAATAATCTAGTCATATTTTAACACTCTCCAATACATTTTACTAATGCTACAGCATACTATCTTTAAAAAATTCTTATTGTCCTGCACATCTACCAGAGGACAGAGTCTTCCAAATAAAGTGGCTAAGGTATCATCGGATTCTTCCATTATTACTCTACCTACTCCATTAGGCATTCTATACACATCCTCATACATTTGTATGAAAAGAACACTTGCAACAGTTATAAATGCAAGTCTGTTAAGTTTACCTTTTTTCATGTAGTTATTGGGATTGGTTGTTTAAGAGGTTTCCGTGATACAGTGTTGTTTATTCGCACAGTGTAAAATGGCACTCGACTCTTATCATTTCGTAAGTCAACGTGCTGAGGCGTCTTTGATGACGTTTTATTGGTGGTTACGCCTATCCTGTACAATCTTGAGGAGAAATTTAAAGATTTATGACGTCCTTTTAAGGCATACATACGTCTCTCTAGTTTGCCCTTTCAGGTAGCCACATCCTTTGTGGATATTGCAAAACAGTTCACTTGTGTTTTATGGATTGCTATAGCCACAGTTAGGTGGTACATAGTAGTAGTAATATCATTCCGAGAAAACATCTTTATGAATTGAGGAGGTAACATTCTTTGAAATTGCTCGAGGAATTACGTTGTTTGCAAGATAGCGCAGAAGAGTTCTTGCCTCTATCCGCCCTGGAGACAAAGGGATGCACTTTGGAGCAAGACCACTCAAGGAAACTCGGACGTTTTGCATCATGAAGAATGAATACTGTCTTTACAACGGAGCGAGTTCAAATCCAGAAGTAGAGGTAATGGGTGTGTATGTATGTATGTATGTATGTATGTATGTATATATATATATATATATAAATATATATATATATATATATATATATATATATATATATATATATATATATATATATATATATATATATATATATATATATATATATATATATATATATATATATATATATATATATATATATATCGTACTAATCTGTTGAGTCCAACTGCCTCTAAAGCTGATATTTGTGACCATGGCTTTAGGAAGTTTGTGGTGAGACTCAAGCCTGCTGTATATATATAAATATATATATATATATATATATATATATATATATATATATATATATATATATATATATATATATATATATATATGTATATATATACAAACATATATACATACATACATACATACAACATATATATATATATATATATATATATATATATATATATATATATATATATATATATATATATATATATATATATATATATGCCATCGCAATGGTTGGACTGATTTGTGCCAGTACAGGCCTAGATTGGAGCATTTTTTGCTTCAAGAAATTTACTCTCGTACAAAAGAAGGCCTCAATATGTTGAAGAACTACTGATGTTGATCAGTGTTGTGTTTGACCTCGGCATGTTCTACTATAATCCTAATTTGACTGCGAAAATGTTACAGATGACTTTGGTTTTAGACGTGGTCTTTGCTAGCTTCCTCCTCCACTGACAGCTACAACCCTAGCCGCAATATGACAGAACAAGTGACGATAAACGAATTTGAAAATTCACTATAATTAATATAACAACGTTCTACGGTCGGTATTTACAGCTAGGGCTTAGTGGTAAGACGTGGCAGGTCTCGGTTTGAGTGTCCACAGAATGCGCAAAAATAGGTTTGCGTGGTTGCTTTAGAAACGCGCAGCATTGGGAATGGCTGTCTTTGCTACTTAGCGAACGACAGACCCTATCGATATTGAAAGTTTTAGGGGATTTCCTGTCGACTCCACATTTAAACTTATCCATGTTCCAATTTATCAATAATAATAAAAGCCTATTGTGACTAGACAGTTTTCAATAAGCTTAGACATCTGAGTACTTCAGGTTTTGAGCTCGTGTTTTTCGGCACTGATGAGAAAATGAGTACTCGACTATCAGGACATATAGTAGAAAAAAAAGTAAAACCATCGTACTAATCTTTTGGGACCAACTGTCTCTAAAGCTGATATTTGTGACCATGGCTTTAGTAATTTTGTGGTGGGACTCAAGTCTGCTGTATATATTCATGGATAAACAGCCACGGCTGGATTTACATGGGTGATTATCCCACTGTGCGGTTCTCTTACGATTATGTTAGCCGCGCATGGAGGGCCTGCCCTTATGGCCTAGTGGTCTACGGCGTTGCCACTTACTGCTAGCTGTTTTTCATTACTGCCCGGGTTCGAATCCAGGCTTGGTCATATGAGGAAGTCGCCAGTAACTTGTGGTTAGGTGATGGTTTTGCCGAGTACTCCGGTTCCCCTCAACACTTACAACTGGCTAGTCACAACCGCAATATGCCAGAAAAAGTGACGATAATTGAAAAACCAAATTTCAAAGTCATATATGTAATCATGTTCATTGCCAACCATTTATTTATTGATTAGTTTATGACCTAGCCATCCAGGCCAAAGTGTACAATTGAGAAAGTTGTCGATGACTTCTTTGCAAGGCGTTGGTTTTCCCAGTTCCTTCAACCATTAACTGATGGCTATTGAAAACTCGACCTATTTAGCACACACAGTGAGGATAAAATAACAGGTTCAATTTTTTAGTTTCTAACCTTACTCTGGTTTTTGTTTTGACCTGTGAGAGGGTAGAGATATCATGGAATGTGTGTTTATGTGTTGTTTATAGTATTTACATCTTTTTGAATAGTATACAATATACTTACTATAAACGAATAACTGACTGGAGCCTTTCTATTGGCAAGACTTCACACTAAATTTTTCACAACACCGAACATTTGAAAAGCGACCAGGCACGTGGTCTAATGGTTATGACACCTGGCTACCGAGCGTGAAATAGCGGGTTTAAGTCTCCGCTTGATCCTTAGTAGGCTGGCCTGGACGCTATACAAGTGTTCGGTATGGTGAAGGGCTATTGCGCCTTTGCAACTAAACCACCTAATGAGCATTTCGTAATTCCGACTATCGACATTTTTTTTCTGTCATATTGCGGCCATTTGTCGTGACTTGCCAGCTGTGGGTGATGGAGGTAGTCGGAGTACCCGGCAAATAACACCGCCTAACCCAAAATTACAACTCCCTCACGTGCCCCGGTCGGGGTTCGGACATTCAGTGTGAGAGGCAGTAAGCAGTTACTGGCGAGGTCTTCAATGTAAGCATCACTCGCCATATTGCGGCTCTTCGTAAGGACAATTTCTCCCTTCTTCCGGCTTTACATCTCGTTGCGATATGTCGTTCGCGTTATAACGGAAAGCGACCTAAATTCTAACATACCCACACCACCCCAGCACCACCCCGCTAATGGGAATACAGCGAGAATTGAACCCGAGAACAAATGCGTGGGAAGGTGTCTATACCACACACTAGTTCCATTGATGACTATCTCACCAAAATTAGAGTGAATGCTTTGAAAAGATGCGGTGATATATCTGGACAAAATAGGCGGCGCTATTTTCTATAGTCAATGCTGCTTTTCTCAGCGCCGTCTGGTCTCTCTAAAGGAAGTGCCCCAAGTTGACCCGCTTGCATTCGGTGCGCACATATTTTCTTACAATTTCGATATAAAAGAGCCTACGAAGGAGGTGTACATTGAACAGTGACACCTCAGAAATGTGAAACTTCAACGTCTTTGCATCAGGGCAAAGGAGTTCACGATAGAGGCTGTTCACGTCCCAGAGGTATTTTGTCCATCCATCCGGAAAAACAACTAATATTTCCCAAAATATGGTTTTCTTCGTGAACGGTATCTTCATATTTGTTTCACCATGAGTACACTCTAGTAGTGAATGGGCTAACCGAATTGTGGAATTTAGTATTTTGATTTTTTGTCACTTTTTCAGCCAAATAGCGGCTAAGTCGTGAGTAGTCAGTTGTAACCGGAATACCCGGCAAAAAACACCATCTAACCCCAAGTCACTGGCAACTTTCTCACATGTCTCGGGTTCTGAAGCTAGGCAGTGGTGATAGGCAACTAACAGTCAATGCAATAGACCACAGCACCATCAGAGCAGGATGCTCCCCCCCCCCCCCCCCCCCCCCCCCGTATTGTAACAGGAGTGGGCAAATTCGTTTAAATTTTGGCCATAACTCGTCGAATAGAATACTATTCAAAAATACTTTACTGAGAAGTGCTTTAACTCAACACAAATGAAAACTTTCAGTCAATCTTTTTCTCATACCATTAGCTTGTCGCCAGGATATTTTCCCTATGTGTTAGGCCATGTGTATGGCGTTCCATAGTATGTAACCAGAAATAACAAGGTGACCACGTGAAAATAAACACATCAGGTAGGTGTAGAAAAACATCGCCGTGGCCTGACTCAAATAGAGATGGGGAAAGCTGAGGAGTGTTAAGGTTTGGGTAAACATGGCCTGTGACAAAGGATAGAATAACATATACTCCCCTGCATGGCTGATGTGGTAGCTTGAATAATTTAGTAGCTGCTGACATGCCCGTGATTTGAGAGGTACTACCAAAGACAGCCTTTGTATTATTAGTTACGCCCTGTTGGAAAGTGAGGTCCGGCCTGATATCCACCAAAAGAACAAATACATCTCATATTTTTTTAATAACTTTGGAGGTCAGAACGAGGCTGCTGACCTCTAGGGGTCAGATTGCTGGCCAAGTGGTAATATTTAATTCTGCCGTTCGATATTGAATTCTGCTGTTCGATATTGAATCTACAAAGTGTGAATGGCTCCATAGTGGGGAGGCTAAGAGCCAAAATTTGGGTGAATCGTTCACTTTTTTGACAAAAGTGTGAAAATTGGCATAGTTGTACTTTGGACAATGGAGAATCATTTAAAGCCGGGTACCCATCCAGGTTGCCATGGTAACCAGCGCCATATTGGATTTCAAAATGGCCGCCACAAAAATCTGTTTTTCTTCATATCTCAGCCTTAAAGTATGGTAGAAACAAGATCTAAGTGTCTAAAACCATGTTTTATGGGTTGTAGAATCAATTTATGACATATTTAGGACCCTAAGATGTCGGCCATCTTGTATTCCAAGATGGCCGACAGGATAAAACTTAATTTTTTCCTAACAATTTTTATTTAATTCTTGCCAAATATGATTTTATTTCTCTGTTTATTCTTAGAAATGCTATTTTTATTTCAACATTTATTATTTGGGAAATAAGTGTCTTCTGAGGATGTCAATCCTAACTTTGTTTGACAGAGTAATGAGTTTTATGAGGTTATAATGTGTTGTGTTTTGATAATGCTCTGATGCAAAAAAACGGCATAAAAATGACCTAACGCACCACTGCTGTAAGCTTGACCAGCAACATGTAAAGATTTACTGGCATTGCTAGTTCTTACTAAATAAAAAAAATTGTAGAAGTTGGCACAGTTGTACTTTGGACGATGTAGAATCATTTAAAGCCAGATACCCAACCAGGTTGCCATGGTAACCAGCGCCATATTGAATTTCAAGATGGCCGCCACAAAAATCTGTTTTTCTTCATATCTCAGCCTTTAAGTATGATAGAAACAAGATCTAAGTGTCTGAAACCATGTTTTATGGGTTGTAGAATCCATTTATGACATATTTAGGACCCTTAGATGTCAGCCATCTTGAATTCCAAGATGGCCGACAGCAGAAATCTTTATTTTGTTCTTATAGACTTGATTTAATTCATGCCAAATATGATCTTATTTCTCTGTTTTTTTCTTAGAAATGCTATTTTTATTTCAGAATTTATTATTTGGGAAAATGAGTGTCTTCTGAGGATGTCAATCCTGACTTTGTTCATCAAAGTAATGAGATTTAGAAGGTTATTGTGTTGTGCTTTGGAAATTGCTCTGATGCAAAAAATGGCATAAAAATGTCCTAACTCGATCACCACTGCTGAAAGCTTGACCAGCAACATTTGAAGATTTACAGGCATTGCTATCTTTAATTTAAAAAATATATATAAAAATTGGCATGGTTGTACTTTGGACCATGTAGAATCATTTGAAGTCAGGTACCCACCCAGGTTGCCATGGTAACCAGCGCCATATTGGATTTCAAAATGGCCACCACTAAAATATGTTTTTCTTCATATCTCAGCCTTAAAGTATGGTAGAAACAAGATCTAAGTGTCTAAAACCATGTGTTATGGGTTATAGAATCCATTTAGGACATCTATATGACCCTTAGAAGTCAGCCATATTGGATTCCAAGATGGCCGACAGCAGAAATCTTTATTTTCTTCATATTTTTTGTTTGATTCATGCTGAATATGACTTTATTTTCTCTGATTTTTCTAACAAATGCTATTTTCATATCATATTTATTTTTGGGGAGAGTCAGTGATTTCTGAGGATGTCAATCCTGACTTTGTTCATCAAAGTAATGAGATTGATAAGACTATTATGTTGAGCTTTGGAAAATGCTCTGATGCAAAAACTTGCATAAAAATGTCCTCCACTGCGGTGAACTTGACCAACAACATCTGAAGATTTACCAAGCATTGCCATTTTTTTCATACTAAAAAGGAAGTTACTAAAGTTGGGACAGTTGTACTTTGGACCATGTAGAATCATTTAAAGTCAGGTACCCACCTAGGTTGCCATGGTAAACAGCACCATATTGGATTTCAAAATGGCCACCACTAAAATGAGTTTTTTAGTATCATTTAAAGTCAGGTACCCACCTAGGTTGCCATGGTAAACAGCACCATATTGGATTTCAAAATGGCCGCCACTAAAATGTGTTTTTAGTGTTTTTTAGTTATAGAATCAATTTATGACACATTCCGGATCGTACAATGTCAGCTCTATTGGATTCCAAAATGGCAGACATCAGAAATCTTTATTTTTCTTCATACTTTTTATTTGATTCATGCCAAGTATGATTTTATTTCAGTGTTTGTTTCTCTAGAAATGCCTCCTTTCACACCCCTTTCCCTTTCTACCCTTCTTTCTTCTTCATCTTTTTTTAAACCCCTTCTCCAACTGTTCTGGCTAGTATGATTCCCCAACCAAACCTACTTTTTCCTTGAGCTGCCCCCCCCCCTCCCCCTTTGCCCATTCAGACCCCCACCTATATCTCTGTTCCCTTCATATTCTCCTTACCGTCCCCAACATTCTGTTCCTTTATACTCTGTATGTTACACACATTAGCACCATATGTTGTTCACTCTGGATCTCCCCCTCAATACACTTTTTCGCATGTTTTATTATGTGCTCTTTCTCCTGCTCTATTCCTCAATCCCAGTGATCCTGCTAGGCTGTTAAAAACGTTCTGTCTTCTCTATCTAACCGCAACTCAAATTTATTTTCTTACTTACTGCTGTATGTATTTTTCTAGTGTACTCTTATTTCTTATGTTTCATCACCTCTTGCGACTTTCGCCTATCCCTTTCAGCTACTGCTGTCTTTACTTTCATTTTCCAAGTCCCTAGACCTATTAGTACCCTCGCTTCATCTAGTCCCACCTCTTCTGTTAATACTTTATTTTGTTTGCCCATGGTAGTCTTTTTTCCTCTGCCATATTCCATGCCTGCCTAGCCCAACTTTTCGGTTCAAGGGATGCTACCCTGTCTCCCCAATTACCCACCTTCCTACTTGTCTTTCTAAAATCTTTAGCTTACGCTTGTTCTTATCTGCTATATCAAAGACCTCTGCTCCATACAGGATGCTAGGGATAACTATTATCCAAGTTTTGTTGCTACTCCTGCCGTTTGGTATGGGTCTGGAGTTTCTTATCTCTTTGCTTTTTTGATTGCATTCTCCACATTTGTTTTGAACATACCCTTTGCTCCTGAGAACCAGATTCCTAGGTATTTGTTTTCTTTCTCTTCTTTTATCTAAAACAGTAGACATTCCCTTTCCCTACCTGTCCCTCTTCATTTGCATTTGCTGTCTTTGTTACTTTTCTTTTGTATGTTCACCACCCTGGTCTTTGACGAGTTAAACTGCATTTTTCATTCTCTACTTTACTCCCCTCCCATTATACTCCTTTAAATCTCCCTTTCTTTGTCCCTTGACAACCATATCATCCGCAAAGAACAATCATGGTATCACTAAATTACCAACTTTGACCTTGATCCCTAGTCTATCTTCTTATTCTGGCTTGTATAACGTGAGAAGCACCAGGGACAGAGAACATCCTTGTTTAACCCCCCCAACCTCAAACCTGTCTGTCTCTATCTCCCCAAACCTCACCCTACATGTACCCTCTTTATATAGCTCTTTTAAGACTTGCAAATATTTTATTTCATAGGCCATCTCTCCATACATTATCATATGCTTTACTTGTCTAAGAAAACTAACTTAGCATTGTTCCTTCTTTTTGCTTAGTCAAAGATCTGTCTCAATATAGATGCTGCATAACAGGTATTTTCCTCTTTCTAAACCCAAACTGTATTTCCCTTAGTCTCCCTCTCCCCTCCACTTCCTCGTCCATCCTTCCCCGAAGGATTCTGGTGAAAAGTTTATGTATGCTACTGTGTTTTTCCCCTGTAGTTCTTCAAATCTTGCTTCCTCCCTCCTTTGTACAAAGCTGTTACTATCCCTCTCTTCCTAACTATCGGTATTTTCTCTTCAGTTAACACTTAATTGAAAGTTTATGTTAACCATTCAAGGTCCCCCCTCCCTATCCCCCCCCCCCCCCCCCTATCCATGAGAAACTTGCTAGGTATATCATCTAGTCCCACAGCCTGCCCCTTTTTCATTTTTTACGTAATTCCTCATACCTCTTTTTTAATAGCCTCCCCTAGGTCTATATTTTACATGTTATCCCTTAACTTGATATATATATATATATATATATATATATATATATATATATATATATATATATATATATATATATATATATATATATATATATATATAAGTATATATATATACACACATATATTTATATATATATATATATATATATATATATATATATATATATATATATATATATATATATATATACAAAAGGCTTTCCAATGCTCTTCTAAGAGGCTTGCTCATTCCTATCTGTCCACTTTATCTCTACCTCCGTCTTCTAACACTACTTCCCCTTTTCGCCCTTGTCTCTGTTTGTCGTTAATCCTCATGAACCGTTTCACCTTCCTCCTGTTCCATATTTTCATCCCAGTTATGAGTTTCAATACCTTCCTCTTTTGTTCCTGTAATTTCCCCCAAAGGTCTTCTTTTGTCCTCTTTTTGTTTTTTAAGCCCTCTCTTCTTTCTTTTATTGCCTGCCTCAGTTCTGCTGGTATACTCAGCCTCCCTTTTCTAACCAACTCTGAAACTTATCACCTCTTTCATGTTTCCCACACTTATTAATATAGGAGCACACCCTCTTGGCTTGCTCAAGGATCTGCAATATAAGCTGCGCCTCCCGGGGAACCCTTTGCTGGTGTGGCACCCTGCTCGCCTTATAAAAGAAAGGGGATGTGTGGATCTGTCTGTGGATACCATGTATCTAAAAGATCCCATGGTCCACTTTGGAT
Organism: Maea johnstoni; assembly: GCA_963942565.1. Lineage (NCBI taxonomy): Eukaryota > Metazoa > Annelida > Polychaeta > Spionida > Magelonidae > Maea > Maea johnstoni. The sequence goes on along the minus strand of OZ012690.1, from coordinate 44,701,634 downwards.
TTGAAGCCTCTAATCTTTTTCTTTCTCTTTTTCTTCTTTCACCTATAATTAGTATGCTTTGTCATTGTACTTCAACAGTGAGAAAGGACCACTTTTCAGAAAATCTTTATGGCCTTAATAACCTTCATTCCTTATATCCTTGTCCACTTTCCCAAACTTCCCTCCATCTATTTACTATCTCAAACTCTGTGTCATTTGCTAACTCCAATACCCTTCTACCATTTACATTTATTTCTTCTTTATTTCCCTTTATACCTTGTTCCTCATTCCTTATGTGTCTGTTAGTCTCTCTCCCCTCCCAAGATTATCCTACATCCTCTTTGCTGTACATCCTGAATTCGTCCTTTAAGCCAATCCATTATTGTATCATACCGCGTTCTATCAACCCTCTCCCTCCCCATGTACACTACTCCCACTGAAGACCTCTCTCAACCTAACATCAATTTTACCCTCTCTCATTGAAGACCTCTGACCTCTCCCATTTTGCTGTTATGTCCTTTTTCCTAATTTATCTCTGTCCCCGCTATCCCTTTCCTAATATATATAGCTATCCCTCCGCACTTTTCCCCTTTTCTTTCCTAACCTCTCAAATCCTGGAATTCCCTTTGCCCATACTCCCTCAATTTCATGTGTGTCCATGACTAGCCCCACATCTACTTCTGATCCCTTCATCTTCTGTATTTCTTCTTTGCCCCTCTCTCATCTTACATTGATTAGTTCTATTCTGGCTTCCTTTTCTTGTCATATCCTTCGTGCCCCACATCTTTTCCTCTTTCTTCCCTACCCTCCCCTTTTTGCAGTTTAAGCTATTCCGTAACCATTTTTCCCTCGCTCTATTCCCCTCTGGCATAATCATCCTCCAGTGTGATGTATATATATATATATATATATATATATATATATATATATAATATATATATATATATATATATATATATATATATATATATATATATATCCCCACCCCTTCCTTTCTATTACCCTAATCACTCGTTGTTAGCTGGTCTAACACTCCTTATCCCCATCTCCCCTTGGTCCTCCCTTGGTATTAAATTCAACCACATCCATAACCCTTTCCTAAACTGTCTATTTGGTCCATTAGCTTTTTGGCCTACTTTCCAAACTCTTCCACATCTAATTTCCCTGTCCCCCCATTGTATTTAGCTCGTTTCCACATGTACCACCACAAAGTCTACTTTCCTATTTACCCCAATTTTCATAGGTCTCTTAATGTCCCACATTTAGCCTCGACATTGATATCACAGATTAAGAAAAGTGAGGATATTTCAACCACTTTCATCTGTCTTGAAAAATAGGTAAAATACATTTCTCATAAGTAAACTACATCAAATTTAATCTGTGAATTATGTTCTCTTTAACACTTTTTATTTCACTGGGATGCTTAACTGTTCATATGTAATACCTACACACAATGTAGGTAACATGTTTTGCTAATTGGAAACACAAACTTACCATAACTCCCAACTCTGGATTCCAATATGACTGTTCCCAAATATATTGTTGTAAGTGTTGCTAAGGAGAAATGCACTATGGGCAAAAGGACAGTCTTTTATGGGTAAAGATATCATTGGAATTCAATCATCTAGATCTGATCAACTCCAACTATATCTGTTGTAGTAAAATTGACATAACTCACTCCTTTCTTTACACATTGTAACATACAGGTACCAATTTATAGGAAATTGTCAATTGCATTTATCCACTCTTACTTTCAAGGTCATTTGAAGGTGACCTGAAGGTCATATGATGATCATTTGAGTATTTTTCTGTTTGGTACGCACCGAAGATAGCTCAGTGCTACTGTTTCTAACCACCTCTTTTCATTATAGTCGTCTGGAATCAAATACAGTTGCTTGAAGCTGAACAACTTCTTTATCTGTCCAACAGCCGCCATGTGTGAAAAAAGGCCATTTTGTGGTCAAAAATGGTAAAATAAAACCTCTAGTGATACTGAAATTGTCATAGATGAATTCCTGGTCCCTGATAATGTTGGTATAGACACCAACATTGTTTTGCTAGGTTATTTAGAACTAAAGTTATGCGGAAAAACATAATTTCACATGGCGGCCATCTTGAAATCCAAAATGGCCGCCTTATTGATGCTATTTTCCATATCAGAAATAGAAAACATGGTTTAAGACACTAGGACTATTTCTGTACGTACTGTAGGTCGCTCAGTGCAACTGTTTCTAACCACCTTTTCATTATAGTTATCTGGAGCCAAATACAGTTGTTTGAAGCTGAACAGCTTCTTCCCTGTCCAACGGCCACCATATGTCAAAAAAGTCATTTTGTGGTCAAATATGGTGAAATAAAACCTCTAGTGAAACTGAAAATGTCATAAATTAATTCCTGGTCCCTGAAAATGTTGGTATAGAAACCAACATTGTTAAGCTAGGTTATTTAGAACTAAAGTTATGCGGAAAAACATAATTTCACATGGCGGCCATCTTGGAATCCAAAATGGCTGCCTTTTTGATGCTATTTTCCATATCAGAAATAGAAAACATGGTTTAAGACACTAGGACTATTTCTGTAGGTACTGTAGGTCGCTCAGTGCAACTGTTTCTAACCACCTTTTCATTATAGTATCTGGAGCCAATTAAATACAGTTGTTTGAAGCTGAACAGCTTCTTAAATTCCCCTGTCCAACGGCCTCCATATGTGAAAAAAGCCATTTTCTGGTCAAATATGGTGAAATAAAACCTCTAGTGAAACTGAAAATGTCATAAATAAATTCCTGGTCCCTGAAAACGTTGGTAAAGAAACCAACATTGTTTAGCTAGGTTATTTAGAACTAAAGTTATGCGGAAAAACATAATTTCACATGGCGGCCATCTTGAAATCCAAGATGGCCGCCGTCTTGATGCTATTTTCCATATCAGAAATAGAATCCTTACCCCATAAAACATGGTTTTAGACACTGAGACTGTATTTCTGTTACATTTTAAGGCTGAAATATGGCAAAAAGGAGAGTTCGAAGGCGGCCATTTGAAATTCAAGATGGCCGCCGGTTACCATGGCAACCGAGATGGGTACCTGGCTTTAAAAAATTCCCCATCCGTCAAACTACACCTGTGCCAATTTTCACGCTTTTGTCAAAAAAGTGAACGATTTTCGCCCTTAGCCTCCCCACTACCAGGTCTAACACCTATTGACCAATCAGCATATAGTATTACAGCAGAGCAGGTGATAAAGGTGCAGGCACTCATTGATATAAAAAAGTAAAACACCTTAAAGCCTAGTAGCTAGGCTATTATACCATGGTGCAGGTGTGACATACTCCACTCGCTTAAATCACTTGAAAAAAACCTTAAATCACTTGAAAAAAGCTAGCTTTAATCACTTGAAGAAACTCTTAAATCACTTGAAAAACTCTTAAATCACTTGAAAAAACTAGCTTAAATCACTCTTAAATCACATTTAAGCGAGTGGAGTATGTCACACATGCACCATCATACTATTATCGCCTGCTCTGCTGTAATTCTCGATACTGATTGATTCAAAGATTGCCCCGGCACACACATACATAATCATGTGTTGAGATTGTTTATTTTCAATTAAGCAAAAAAGACGAAACATATAGAAAAGTAGTACATGACGCCTCTAGAAACAAAAACTATATGAATTAACAGCTATGTGTTGTAAATATTGTATCCCCTAACCCATATATGATCTTTTTTATTTATTTCCTTTTTTATTTTTTCCCGACTGTCCGACCCTATTTTGGCAGTTGTTTGTAACATGAAACATACAGTTAACTGCACGTGGCGTTATCAAGTTCCCAGTCCATTTCTATGTGAGAGAGTTGTTTACTCAGTAAGATCAACTCCCGGCCACCCAGAATGCTATACAGGTCAGTGGTACGCTTCATAATTCGATTTTCGTTTTGTGTTTCACAAATTGAAAATCGAATTTCGACCCCAAATTCGTTTTTCGATATTCATTTTCCATTTTGAAAAACGTAAATCGAAGACGATGTTCGTTTTCCGATTTTCGTTTTGCACTTTCAAAACGAAAATCGAAGACGATGTTCGTTTTTCGATTTTCGTTTAGCACTTTCAAAACAAAAATCGAAGACGATGTTCGTTTTTCAATTTTCGTTGGCAGTCTTGAAAAACGAAAATCGAGCTTAAAATGGTCCGTGGTACGCTTCATAATTTAATATTCATTTAGTGTCCAATATATATATATATATATATATATATATATATATATATATATATATATATATATATATATATATATATATATATATATATATATATATATATATATATATATATTTATGATATATATATATATATATATATATATATATATATATATATATATATTATATATATATGTATATATATATATATATGTATATATATATATATATATATATATATAATATATATATATATATATATATATATATATATACATATATATATATATATATATTTATTAATATATATATATATATATATATATATATATATATATATATATATATATATATATATATATACATATATATATATATACATATATATATATATATATATATATATATATATATATATATATATATATATATATTATATATATATATATATATATATACATATATGTATATATATATATATATATATATATATATATATATATATATATATACATATATATATATATATATACATATATATATATATACATATATATATATATATATATATATATATATATATTATATATATATATATGGTCCGTGGTACGCTTAATAATTCAAACTTTCAAATATTCAAATTTTCAAATATCTATATTTTCAAACTTTCAAACTTCCATATATCCAAACTTCCGTACTTTCAAACGGGTTTGAATATATGAGATTACAGCCGTATTTCCATACTTTCGAACTTCCAAAACTCTTTACACATTTATACTATTGCATGTTTAGAAAAGCCGCAGAGTGGCACACTTAATAAATCATATTTCCAAACCTTTCTTAGCGGTACGAAAGTAGTTCTGTGACAGTGTTATTTTCATATATATAATACATTGTATACAAAATGAAATCAAATGTTACTTTTCAAAGGAAATTGCCAATTATAAGAAAAAAGGATAATTTTCGCCTAAAGGCAGCAAGAATGGTGGAGTGGCCCATTTGTCTAATCTATTATTAGAACGGCAGCTTCTAAAATGCGGAACTGGAATGTAAAACTCGTGTCGATATGATGGACCAAGTGTGAAAGAGCAAATAAAGAACTT
>OZ012690.1:44662980-44693657 GCA_963942565.1 Maea johnstoni | reverse complement strand
GCAACTACTTTAAATTACAAGATAATATTAGTCCAAGAAATAAATTCAAATGGGTAGCTAATAATAATCAAATCATGTTTTTACAACAAATTAAAGAGTCATATATATGGAATTTTAAGCTTTTTCAGATTTAATATAATTCAAAGTTAATTCCATTAGATAATTTGCACAATACTACCTTTGTTATTTATGGGTTATGTGCTCTTACATTACATAAGCTAGATGATGAATCATTTACAATTTGAATGAAGGAATAGCAATGGTACTTTTCTAATGAATCAAAAAGGGAAAAGTGAATTTTTTTTCTTGTCTTTTAAGCTTTTTTATTAGTATTTTTAGGTATTCTTTAACCCCTTGCAAATTCTTGACATAAGTATATAATCATGTGTGTGCCAAAATAAGTGTAAATGCATTAATTGAGGAGGTTCATGTGACTGGCAGGACAGTAGAAATAGACAAAAAACTTGTCAGAATTTACAAAAACATTGTGTCCTTTATCAAGATTCATCAGAGCAGGGCACTTATAGTATCTAGATTAGGTGAGGTAGTAAGAAATGAACATACATGGTTCAAGTTGTAATTGATATGAGATAAGGTGTATGCAGATTGAATTGGTACTTGTACCTAAACGACACATATAATAAATTTTGGCAGATCCAAATTTAGTAAGATTTAGACATTATGATCTTGGATTGGCCAACTTTATACTTTGGATGAAGCAGTTGGTAGTCAATAGTAAAAGAGGGAAGAGAGAAATATTCATGTTTTAGTTTGAATTATTTTTAAAACCTTTTTTTTAAATATTGAAGAGCAATGAGTATATCAGAAAACTGGTCGTTGAACTTTTAAAATTGAGACCTTTATTAAGATGTGTCAGAAAGAAGCCCTTCATCCTGAATGTAGATAAAGAAAAGTAATATAAATGTACCATGTTACCTTAATTGGCTAATTATTATGAAATATTTATACTTTTACAGACATCTATTATAAATAATGTAATAGATACTCATATTTTGTTAGACAGGTAAAAAAATTGTGGGGCATATACAACTTTTTCTAGAAGCCAGAAAAGAATGTAATCAATCAAGGATTGCAATTAACAGGTGCTGGAATCCAACACAATAAGAAACATTACACGTGTAAATTAATCTGTTGTGTTTGAATAATTGTTTTGTTTTTCTAGTCTTTTTTACAAAAGGAGAGGAGAGAATCTGTAATCAACTTATATTCAAATCTCAGCATAATCAGAAGTATTCAGTAGTGTTTAAGTAAAGATTTAACAATAAAATGCAAGTAATTTGTCTCATGAAATTCACATCTTATTCAATAAACAAATATTCCAACAAAGCTATAAACTTCTAGATGAACACTTAATAAATAATCATTTCCATCGGAAGTTGGGCTGGGCTGCTGTATTATCTGGGTCATCGGAAGTTGGGTAGCCCATCTTAAGATGGGCCAGCGAAATCCAGCCCAACTTCCGATCGGAAGTTGGGCTTGGCCCATCTTAAGATGGGCTGGATCGGAAGTTGGGCTGCAACATATATACATATTCATCTATATATGTATATCTATCTATTTATCTATCTATCTAGATATCTATCTATCTAGATATCTATCTATCTGTCTATCTATCTAGATATCTATCTATCTAGATATCCATCTATCTATCTAGATATCAAGCTAGATATCTAGATATCTTGATAGATATCTACCTAGATATCTATCTATATATCTAGATATCTATCTAAACATCTAGATATCTAGATAGATAGACAGATAGATAGATATCTATCTAGATATCTATCTATCTATTTAGATATCTATCTAGATATCTACCTATCTATCTAGATATCTATCTATATAGATATATATCTACCTAGATATCTAGATATCCCTATAGATATCTATCTAGATATCTAGATAGATATCCAGATATTTAGATAGATATCTAGATATCTCTATGGATCAATATTTAGATATATAGATATATATATATATATACATATATATATATATATATATATATATATATATATATATATATATATATATATATATATATATATATATATATATATATATATATATCTAGATAGATATCTAGATATCTAGATAGATATCTAGATATCTAGATATCTATATAGATATTTAGATAGATATCTAGATAGATAGATATTTAGATAGATAGATATATAGATAGATATCTAGATAGATATCTAGATAGATAGATAGATAGGTAGATAGATATCTAGATAGATAGATAGATAGATAGATATCTAGATAGATAGGTAGATATCTAGATAGATAGAATATTGAATTATGAAGTGGTACATGATTTTAAGCTCGATTTTCGTTTTTCAAAACTGCAAAGGAAAATTGAAAAACGAACATCGACTTCTATTTTGGTTTTTCAAAACGGAAAACGAAAATTGAAAAACGAACATCGTCTTCGATTTTCGTTTTTCAAAATGGAAAATAAAAATGGAAAAACGAATTTGGGGTCGAAATTCGATTTTCAATTTGTAAAACACAAAACGAAAATCGAATTATGAAGCGTACCACTGACCTATACAGTATTGTCGTCTATTCATGATGGGCGTCACTTCTGAGTCTGGCCTGGGAGGTAAGCTAGGCACCCTGCTTTAATATCATTGCTAGGTGGTTAGTTTCCAAGGATGTACATAGATGACGCGATCAGTGGTCAGCCACAGTGGTCACCTTATCTAAAACCATAGATTGATTTGTTGGTTGGCTGGTCGATCGATTGATTTATTGATTGTTTGATTAATTGATTGATTGATTGATTGATTGATTTGATTGAGTGGATAGCCTCTATTAAGTAAACACCTGTAGGACCTGCTACAACTGGTCAACTAAAGGGGTTGGTCAGCTTGGGTTCCCTTCACTGTACAAAACAGGAAAACGTAGTAAGTTTGGAACTGGCAAAACATTTGGTCATTTTAGACGGGTGGTCATTCGTAGAGGGGAGGTTATTTAGAAAGGTTCCACTGTTAGTGATTTGTTTTTTAACCGATTGGTAGATTGATGGACTCTAAGCACTGTGCATGGTAGGGTGGAGAGCTATTGTAGACGTAATACGGGTAGACTCGGATTTGAGTTGACATATTATTCAGGTAAAGAAAAAACAAAGATGAGAAACTTTTCTTGGCGTATGGCCATGCTATCTGGGGCTCGTTGGTACGTTTTGTATTCAGATTGAGAATGTCACGTGACGGGTGCTGCCCCGCACCCCGATAGATGCTCATTGGGTCTTACCTGCGTCAGGTGTAGACACCACAGCGCGCTCAGAGTCGCTCTGCCAGGGACTAGTTCTTCTCACCCACCTGTATCCACACTACTCAAACAGGAACCATGTCAGATAAGGTAGGAAAAACTTCCATATATATATATATATATATATATATATATATATATATATATATATATATATATATATATATATATATATATATATATATATATATATATATATATATATATATATATGTATACATATATATATATATATATATATATATATATATATATATATATATATATATATATATATATATATATATATATATATATATATATATATATATATATATATATATATATTCACACTGTTGCACTAGCACTGTATGTCAATTTGGATTTTCATTTATGGTCACTTTTTATGACATGTCATAATAAGGCACGATCATAACAAGCCGATGTATATTCAGGAGGAAAACGGAGTTCCCATTGAAAACCAAAACCGATTAATCTCAAGTCACTGCACTGGGAAACTTCTCGCCTAGCTCGGGCGGGATTGGAACCTTAACCCTTGGTCATCCCTACTAGGAAGCAATTTTTTCTCGTTGCGGGGGTCAGGAGAACTCATGTTATATCGTCGGTTTTTGAAGAGGGGTGTTGTCTGCAGAAGGGCTTTGGTTAGGTAAACGCATCATCAGCACTTCATTTATCCACTGGTTACGAAAGTGACTGATTTATGCGAAGTGTACTTTGTATAGAATATGCCTCGCTTACCTTGGTCAAAAGGGGAACTAAGAGAAAAACTGTCTGAGGTAACCAAAATCCGAGTTACTGTATTAACATTTAAGTAGATAGGAATGATTTCGGACCAGTGCTTTTGTCCGGGATACGTTAACATACGAGGTAGGCGAATCCGAGGTAAGCGAGTTTTTTTGTAGTCCATAGTTAGCATTTGGTGTGAAACACGACCCTTTCAAAAACTAGAGAGTGAATGCAAAGGTGGGTACAAACTTTGAAACCTACCCTTTGAACAGATTACTCATGTCTGGGTATAGCAGACGCTTTGCCCGTTATAATATTTTTCTGACAACTGCATCTATAGTAAAAGGCACTTTAACGAGCGTTAAATTAGCTTTTACCTGAGAACTTTTTTTCAAATATTTTCTCAAAAGGTATTGAAGGACTGGAATTTTGTTTATCATCACCTTCTCTTTCATAATAAAAAGCAATCGTGACTGGTCGGTTGCTAATGGTGGATGGAACCATAATTTCTTACCCCACGCCACTGACAACATTTTGCCTTACCCTGAAGCTAAGTTCATGAGTATAAGAGATCCCGACACCAACGAGAAATATAGTCATGAAAAGGGTTAACAATTTATAACCTAGGTACTCAGTATATTGGTATTCACTTTTATGGCACTTTTCCTGGTAGTCTTGTTTCATACTTCCCCTATCTTATCAAATTAAAAGTTTATGTATCTCTCTTTTTGTACTTTTCCGTTCTGAAGTTGAAGTTGAGTCTGGTCGAAAGGTTAACGGGATGTTACTCATTTCCGAAAATAAACTTCTTCCTGGTTGACTTTTTGAATGCCTTTTTATCTTTCCACTTTCGTATGGGCTAGGGCTGAGCAGAGCAGGAGAAACAGCCAGGAACTGGTCATTTCCTTATTTGCAGGTTTTTATGACTGACAACATTTAAAAAAGTGAAAATCGAAGGTAATTCCATACTCAACGCACCTGACGTCATTCGGTCATTGGGCCGGTATGTCGAGTTAGAACCCGCTACGCCAACCCCCCCGCCCCCTCCCTCCCCCCGTCCAAACAAATGTGTGTGTGGGGGGGGGGGGGGGTAAAGTCGATTTCTACATGCGGTATGACCAGGGGTGTTGAAATGCCTGCGTTCTCTATGGGATAAAAGGGGTGGGTGTGTCATAAAGATGTCCAGAGTTACTATTTTGTCGTTGCTGAAAACCCCTAAAACCTGAAATCCACAATGCCTGTTTGAGGCAATAAGTTGCTAGTAGTAGTAGTAGTAGTAGTAGTAGTAGTAGTAGAAGTAGTAGTAGTAGTAGTAGTAGTAGTAGTAGTAGTAGTAGTAGTAGTAGTAGTAGTAGTAGTAGTGGTAGCAGCAGTAGTAGCAGCAGCGGTAGTAGTAGTAGTAGTAGCAGTAGCAGCAGCAGCAGCAGTAGTTGTAGCAGCAGCAGCAGCAGTAGTAGTAGTAGTAGCAGTAGTAGTAGCAGTATATAATTGAATGTAATTCCAGAAGTGCAAAATTAAAGGATGCACTTATGATTAGCATATCTAGGAGTTGTGCGACGACAATGTTGAAAACGAAATATATCTAGTAAACAGATATACGAAAGAAAAAGCACTCATATCGACAACTAGTGGCAGTTGATATCAGGACAATCTATGTACCCGGCGTGACAGGTCAGTATAGGTCCTACGGGCAATACCTGAGTGTCCTGTCACCGGGTTTCTTTTTTCAAAGGGACAGGTGAGCCAAGGTGTAATTGATAAAAACACTTGTAACATCGTTTATATCTGGAAGGCATGCATGATCAGACCCCAGGCACTTGCAATCGACTACACCGTGGACTCTGAGGACCCTTTGTTCTCCCATCGTCTCCAAAGTCAGTTAGATATGGTTTTCTCTAAAGAAAAATGTTTTTCTTTGAAGAAAAATAGGGAATAAAAGCATCAATGGCATTCCATACTTTGTAACACGGCCACACTTATATCATTCAACTATGTACATGTTTGGCTGGTTAATTTGCACCAAGTAGACGATTGTTAAGTGTTTTATTATCTTAGAAAGAATTCTTGAAGTGGGGACCTTCGACATTCTAATGTTTTCTACGTACGCTACATTACTGACTAATCGATCATCAGATGCTTACAGATGCTCCCTAGGTCTTGGCCGATGATCGATCGAGAAAGGTCACAGACACAAATCAGTAAGATGAAAGGTCACCCTGGATAGAGACAGACCGGGTCTCAGAAACGGCCACTGGCCAATTCCCGAATATATGAAAGCCTTTCCAGAAAATGCGCGATATTTTATATTAATTTCAACCGCGTAGTGGGTAGATTCCAGCTTTAATAGTATTTAGTAGTACTATAGGGTATTTAGTTAGAACACAGATGTGGGTAGCTGTGAAAATATGTTGTCACCGTTGAATGCCCCTACTCACCACTAACACTTTTTGTTATTTTCTAACAAACCCCCCACCAATGATTATTTTATGTGAGCACCCCCCCCCCCCCCCCCCCCCAGGCAGATTTTCCTGGAAGAACCCTTATTGCTAACCTGAAATCGTTAAACCACATAACTCCTAACAGTTCAAACAAGCCGAAGTTATTTCTTAACCAAGGAGCACGACTATAGGGTCTTATAACTTCTACAGAAGAATTCATAAGCAAATCCAAATTATTGTAGCATGTAATAGGCGTATGAATACACGACGTCAAGGGTGACTTGCATGTTTTGCGCATGTGTTATTACACTGGATTCAAGGGGACCGCATGCCTACCTCCCAGGCCAGGTTCATCATTTAGGTTATGTCATCAATAGGTGGCGCTGCGGTACGCTAGACCACTGGTCGAAATGCGTACCTATGGGCAGTTGATCTCTTATCTGATCAGGTAGTTGAACAAAGTTAACTCTACTGCATGATGGACATGTGATAACTCACCTTGACATACTTATCTCATAGACATAACATCTGATGCGGATATACAGACACATGGTCTGACATATGTTGATATGTAAACACATGGCCAGACACATATTGACATGTACACACATGCTCTGACATAAATGGGCATATCTCAACAAAAATCAAAGATTTGAGAAATAATGAACTGGACATTGTCAATTTTGTTGTTGTTAACATTTCCTCTTCAATTATATTTCGAATGTAACTCTATTCGGATAATTGCGACCAGGGTTTTCAGAGGGTTGGTGGATGCAGATGCATACGACTTGCCCCATTCATCTCTAGCTCGTGAAACATGTCTGAGCATGGGCGTAGATATGATTATAATATACACACACCCATATAGATTTGTGAATGGAGTGTCCTTTTCATTCGAGAGGCCATCACGCTTCAAATATTTCCGTCACATTGCATTAATTTCAAAGATGATTAAAGGGTTGTAAGACAACTCCAATACTAAGTATCGTTTAAACTATTGTAGTATATGTGTATTGACTATACAGAGATACAAAATCAAACTCCACTAAAGTTAAGAACATGCATAGCCTGCTAAACCAGCTTCCAAGCATTCAGGTAGATGTGGGCCATGTTGGTATAGGCAGTGGGGTATATAGTTACAGTTTATCTAGACATGTTTTCTCCTCTCAAAATCGTCAAGATCAGCGTGAGCTCTGTTTACTTTGTGTGAACATTTATGAACGAGTCTAACAGGGCGTAGAATGCTGAAAGCGTCTGTAACAGGCTAGATGACAGGATTTTCACAGAAAACAAACATATTGCAGTTTCTCTGTAGACCGTTTAAGTTACTTTCATGCACGTTAAGTTTAGTTTTGTTTTGCTGTGTTTATCGTATTTACGTTTTACGCTGGGATGTGTTTACTTATTCATCAATAGATTATTTCCTCTGCTGTCATCTATTGACGCCTATACTTCTCTATTTATTCATTTTCTACTTATCTGCTATTCATTTATTTATTTGTTCATTCATTTATTTATTCATTCATCCTATATTCTTTTTTTCCTATTTTTGCTGGTGATGAATATTCTACCAGAGATACCATTGATCTACTGTAATCCTACCCATCCCCACAAGAGGGATCCCCGATGGCCTATTGGTTACGATGCCCGGCTCCCAAGCGTGAGGTCGTAGGCTCGAGTCTCCGCTTGATCCCCATCAGCGGGTTGGACTGGTCGCCATATTTAAATGTGCGGCATAATGGAGGGTTCTCTATGGTGCTTCTGCAACAAAAAGACCCCTCGAAATTATTCGCACAGAGAAGGAAATAAATCCGTTACTGGATTCCTATGTGACCTAAACCGCTGTGGAATGTGACGTAAAGCACAATTCATTCCTTCCCATGCCCTCTCCCCCATAAACGGGGATGGGGGTTAGGGTTTCTTTGGATGTAGAATGGTTCTTTGGATGTGGATTGGGTGGGTGCTGTCCATGTTACACACATAGGTACTCCTTCATCTCTCGGTGTTTACCTAAACCTCTGAACGTTTGCCTTGCCGCAGCTGCATTCAGTGGGTATCCTGCTGCATGCCCAGGGTGGCTATGTTATCAAAGCTAAGCTCCGCTAATATTGGAGCAGGAGTTCAGCAAACAACCACAGGTCACGGTCATATGATAGAAAAGTCCTCCTCACCCAAAGAAACTGTTTCCATGCACACTTTGTATTAGGAACCACATTCTCGAACTCATATTTTCCTTGCTAGCGTAAATGATCGGGTCAGTTTACCATTGTATACTTAGATTTCTTTCCTTATGATCACGATTACTATTTGTGTTTGCTTATATTTTGACTATTAGGGATGTACCTTTCACGTTTTCCTCAGATACAGCCAATAAAGATACCTACGTACATAAATCCATTTGATTGCTCACTTTTAAGGTGAAAGCAAAGTTGGAATAATGTTTGAAGGACCAATGAAATCAGAACACAAGCCACTCACCGTCGAATATTTTGTAAAATCTTTCTGATTTCAATAGTTATTATAAGAAATGTAATAGATCCAGACGATTATTTCTCAAGGGACTCCCAAGCATTAATGGGTTAAGAGCCTGCCCTTACTTGTTAAAAGGAACCAACTTCTTTAATCCATATATTAAAAGATTTGACCCGTCTGATGTTATTTTTCTGACCAAAGTGGCATATTTCACAAAGATAACTAGGAATCATTCTACTCACATTAAAAAATGTTTCCTTAAATATTGTTAGGAACTAAATTCTTTAACTCGTATACTCCCTGCAATATACTGAAAGGAATTAAATAATTCGCAATATGTTCATGACCAAATTAGATTTTTCGGAAATATCTCCTTAGGGAAATGCATTTGAATTATGAATCCAGTTACACAAACTGCAGAAAAGTTTATGGAACGCATCCTTTTCCTTTCCTCGTGAATTCACCTCCTTGGTTTTGGTAGTGCATTGACAGAATATCCCATTTCTTTTTCTAAAAATGGAAATATGCCCAACATTTGTTTGAACATGATCCTGTTGTCACGTTTGAGTAGGAACGTGAAACTTGCTCGCGGAAGCGTGTCACATTTGAATAAATGTTTCTGGAATTACGATTCTCGTCTACATATTACTTAGGCCTATACGTATACATTCCATTGTTTAAATTTTTCACACCAGGAACATACACATGGTCTGACTTATATAGACAACCGTATAGAGAACTTGGCACTTAAGTAAAAATGTCCACGTTGGAAGGTCTCTGAGATCTTTTCAGGTGTATAAGGTATAGATGGGACTAGGAAAAAGTTTTACAATAGGTGTTCACATCTCAGAAGTGTTCAAATTGTTAGATTTTACTCTATCTTGAAAACAGACGAAACTATGTTTTGAAAATGAATGGCCTGGTTTAGTTTTACAATCCTTTTAAATTGTTACTTTTTCAATTGTTAATTGACTTGATTGATTATGTTCGAACTTAGACAAAGATTCGGATGAAGTGCTGTATCTTTACTGACTATACTAAAAGCATAAGAGGATACATTACATACGTGCACACAGATTAGACTAAACAGGAAATAGAGTACAAAAATATATAAATTAAACTAAGCAGACAAAATGCCAAACAACGTATAACTGTGTATATGAGGACATAACTCACATGGATAAGAAGCCAGCAAATCTCGCTGTGTGACCCTCGTTACGGCTCACAGCAGTGGCTCAACTGATATACCCTGCTTATAGCCTATATGCATGCTCTATTCTCTCTAGCCCACCCCTAAATGAACTGAATGTAGCACTAATTATTCTGCGGGCGCAGAACAACCAGTAGTATAACTGTCACTTTACACTGGGCCTAATGTGATTATATGGCCACTTCCTGTGTATATAGTTCTCAGGGTCAGAGTGGTCAGTGCACACTCTGGACGGGAAAGGGTTGACCAACACCTATAGACATATCCACGTAGAATATTGATGAATTAGTGAAGTGACTAATTATATGCTTCTAACAGTTGCTTAACCAAACCCAATCTCCTTATAGCTCAGTTGCTGACATGCACAGCATCTAGTTTGTAATGTGAGGAGGTATTGTTACCGCAGCAAACAGTTATTCAACGGTTAAGCACATTGTCTACAAAGACGTGCTACTTCAAACAGTTCAGGTAGGCCATAAGGTCTACACAAAGGTGTAATAGGTGGAAACGGTGTGACACCATTCTCACCTACAGAGCATGAACATGGCGTGAGAAGATTTTAACAATAATAACAGAATAATGCTGAAAAATGACGAGGAATTGTCAAACCCAACAGGACCAAAAATTTAAAGCTAAATATATCTTTAAAAATGCTGAGAGTACCTTTATGAATGTAAGAGTGAATGTGTGTGAATGGGTTAGGAAGAATGACATATGTGAACAATGGTTACTTACTGTATGTACCTGTCTATTCGCCTTTCTTTGTGAAAACACCATCACTGACCAAAACATTTTCTTTGACATTTTTCTTTCTAAGACACTGGGAATTTGGAATAGGCTAAATTATGAAATGAAAGCCGGGTAGAGGAAAAGGACTGTCAAAATAATCAACCTCATAAGTTCCAATCTTTTATTACATGACAGCAAAATCACGTTGCCTGCGCTCAGCCCAGTTTCCAGGGTGAACGTTGACGTGCGTGATGCAGACAAGAGCGGGTCCTGGAATCCATGATATAGGGTGTGTCGGGTGGGGTTGGGGGTTCACACTAAATGAGGGGGATTTTTTCATAGGCAGTGAGATTTACCTCAATGTTTTTTTAAGCGAACCTAAAGAATCTTTAGCAAGAACGTCAATATTGTGAATTGTAAAGGGGTTCCGTTCAACCCCTTGTATCTTCACTGTATCTGCAACTGCAACGTGGTGATTATCTGAGTTTCAGATCGTTTAGGGTCGCACCAAGATTATTTGGGTGGAAGGTTGGCCCAGTTATGCCCCAAACGCCTTCATATATACCGCCTGACTAAAATCACCTTTGAGCAGTTATTCTTCGCATTCCAAAAGAAAAGAAACAAGTGACATGAAAAATTACATAAGGTTAAGTGTCATAATCTATCAACCATAAACAACTTCACGTAAAAAAACTATGTTCCTTTCCGAATTAGATGAGTGTTATAAGAAAAAATAAAGTTATGTGACAAATTCTACAAACCACGAACAATTTGAGGCTAAAATCATGTTTGCCTTCTGGGCAGGTCTTCTGAGAACTGTCACCGTTTTCTCCCTATTTGTATTTGGTCTTACATTAAGGACAAAGGAGAGATGAGTCTCCTCTTTTTTCAGGGTCCTGTCAGATCATATTCAGCCCTGATGATCCTCTAGTACAGACAGCAGGGATCCTCGGCTGTAGAATTGGTTTTCCCTGAGTAGATATGTCAATACTCGTAGGCCGTGAGAATACATGTATCTGTGTGTCCCTGAACCGTCCTCCTCGGTATAGTGTTTATCTGCACTGTACGTTGCTCCATGCATATTCTAAACAACTCATTGACATTCCACCAGTGATCTCTATAACCCTTGTCTTTAATAGAGTCTGGTGAGAAGATGTTGTTGTGTGCTAACCTGGGGAACAAAGATAACGAATGCGGGAAGTGGAGAAGACAGAAATACCTAGGGATGGGTTGATGATATATCTGTCTACCTGTCTGTCCGTCCGTCCGTCTGTTTGTCTGTATATGTCTGTATATATGTCTGTATGTCTGTATGTATGTATGTGCATGTATGTTTGTATGCATGTACGTGTGTATGTATTTATGTATGTATGTATTGATGTATGTATGTATGTGCATGTATGTTTGTATGCATGTACGTATGTGTGTATGTATGCATGCATGCATGTGTGTATGTATAAATGTATGTATGTATGAATGTATGTATAAATGTATGCATATACATACATACATACATACATACATACATACATGAATACATGCATACATACATACATACATACATACATACATACATAGACGTTTATACGTTTGTAAATCAAAATCTCTGATACATACATGCATATATACATACATACATACACATACATACATACATACAGACATACAGACAGACAGACATACGCACGCACGCACGCACACACACATACATACATACATACATACATACATATATACATGTACATATACATACACGAATGAATGTATGCGTCAATCCTCGCTATCACACAAAACCATTCACTGGAGTAAGGAAAACATTTTACTGCGTACAGGATAGATAAATCTATTTTAGAACGAGCTACAAAACAACAACCATCTTATGTCCATCCGTGCATGACATATCTTATCTTTTACTTATTGTTGTTATAAGTGCTCCGATCAACCCTTTCTCAAATACATATGAACTCTTTTCATCATTACAGAGAGAGAGTCGGTCAATTAAAGATTGAAAAGAAGCCAGACAAATCATCCAATTGACAATTGTATTGTATTGTATATTTATTTGCCATAAAAATCATTTATGAAAGCACAGTACAAATAATCATTTTCTATTAACTGAACTTGTGTAGACAAAATGCTTATAGACAGCATACAGAGAGGCTGACGGCGCTCGCTCCATAAGGGGGATCCACCAAGAAATATATAGTCAACCTACTCTGTGTAACTTATAGTGATAAATTGCAAAAAAACCTTAGACGCACCATTAGGATAGGATAGTGACGTTGTGCCCACGCAGGGGGAGCCACTCAAACTATCCAGAAACTAAAGATACCAGGAGCAAGATAGAATAGTGACGTTGTGCCCACGTAGGGGGAGCCACACATTCCATACTGGACACTGCTAGATCTCCCTGACAGGAGTTTCTTTTAGCAGAGTCTATGGGGGGAACGGAAAGAACAAAAAGAAAAAGCAAAACCACACTTTTACATTTAGGTATCTAGATGACGTTACCTGTTGTAAGAGTGTTTACACGATTACTCATAGGGAGCACGAATTAACCCCATCTTGCTTGATGTGGGTATATCTGATTCCAGATGCCAGGATGGGATACTTAAAGTACAAACAAACATGGCCACCACGGGACGGTTTGCCAAATACAGAAATTAAAGCTCTCTCAACAAAATTGATTTGTAGAGTGAAATCGGCATCGAATACAAAACCTTTCAGGTTCTCAACCATTATTGGTGCAAATACTTGTGACAAAAAATTTAGGTGAGAGAAGATACATATATCGGCTAGGCCAGTATAACTACACACAAAGAAGCATTTACTCGTAAGTTAGCACAGTATTCAGGTACTTTGCCACAAAAGAATATTACTCAGGTACACAGAATTAGGGCTTTGCCCTTTACTACAAACAGAGTGTTTACCTTGACGATGCCTAGCAACAGGCACATTACTTGGTTTGGGTATAATTAAAGCGGGGCTGGTTTATACTTGCAACTGTTCTCCCCCACGCAGGGTATTCCAGTACATCCTGGCTGTGTATTTACATGCGATTTTCCATATTTGGCACATACTCTCGCTATCTATCCCCTCCAAGGGTTTCCCTATAATGGTATTAAACACCTCTCTCGTCCCAAAATCAGGGCATATTCTACATATTTTCTCTTGCATTTTCGCTCTGACATCTAAATGGTATGGACATTGCATAATCATGTGCCTCGCATCATCAGGCGCTGCAAGCTCACATAAAGTGCACATCCGTTGCCATATGGTAGACCTTTTATACCGAAAGTCATCTTCCTTTAACAGGGTGCAGTGACATAGGATTCTGATCATGACCTCACATTGTTTCATACAGGACATGTCTGCGTCCGCTATCTGCCACCATACAGAATATGCCGGTGATTCTGAGACTTCTCTAATAAGGGTTAGGTGTTTATCATCCCTCATTTTAGTCCTCCACCACTCATTTCTACATCCCAGGCCTTTTCCCAAACTAGGCGGCGCTACATCGCCTTGCTTGGGACATTGCCCTGCAGCATGTCTCTAATGTTATCTAATAAATCATAGTCCGCACAAATCTCTAAAATATGTAATATGGGGCTGTCATAAGGATTATCACCTCCCACATTGTACTCATTTACCCTATTCTCCAAAATTCTTCTGATCGGCATGTTCTCATTCATAACTAATATTGATCGTAGGAAGATCACCTGCCGTGCTCTTATGTAGTTCACAATATTCATCCACCCCAGACATACAAAGCTAGTAATATTAACTGATCTAGTATGGAACCGCTGCAGCCTTCTGGCTGCATACCTCTGAAAGGCCTCCAACAAAGCTTCATCCTTCTTTTTAACCACCCAGATCTCACATCCGAAACAGAGGATCGGTATGATAACTGTCCAGTATATAAGATTGATGGTGCTAAGGTTTAACCCACCTCTTTTAATGCCTAGGGCGGAGGACATATTAAGAACCTTCCTTGCTTTAATAATCTTCTCCTCTGTTCTTATATGCTTGTCACCTAAGACACAGGTTTTAATCCCTACATGGTCATAGAATAACTTCTCCTTCACCTTATCGGGGCCTAACATAAAGGCCCTGTTAGTAGTGCCGATCTGCCTCTCTCTGTTATTCTAACCAAAAACCAGAACAGCACTCTTTTTCGCGTTGAAAGAGTATCACCAGGTAGTGCCATGTGAATATACCGCTTCCATAACTCCGTCCATCCTCCTCTTAGAGACCGTACATGCGGCCACATCGTCCGCATAACCTACTGGCGAGGTAGGTATGCGGTATATGGCACTACATAAACCTGATGTCTCCAAGCTGGTGATAAGGGTGTCTATGAAGGCCGTATATTTCACCAGGTAGAGGTAGCCGCCCTGGTGAATTCCACATTCAATAGGGTACCAGTCTGACATGCTGTTACCTATTCTAACACAACAGTTGAAATTAATATATGACTTGTATAGCATTCTCCACAGGGAGCCCCTTATTCCCAGTCTATAGAGCTGATAAAATAGCCCGTCTATCCACACAGAATCAAATGCTTTCGATACGTCATAATATGACACAAAAACATTGCGATTCTCCCCACGCTCCTTTGAGATTGTCTCCTGGAGCGTGAGGGCAGTGTGGATACACGAGCTGCCTGACCTAGTCGCACCCTGGAGGTCTGAAATTATTTTTTGGTCAAACCACCATACCTTAAGCCTACCCCAGATTAAAACTTCAAAGAGCTTATTGAAGGTGGTCAGAAGGGTTATGCCCCTGTAGTTATCTGGGTCGAGGGAACAGGTATTCTTCCCTTTGTAGAGGGGTACCTGTATCCCTCGACGGAAGTTGCAAGGGACATACTCTGTACGTATACACATATTAAAGAGGTCGCACAGAGGGCGTATGACGGCATCCCCTGCGTATCTGACGTGTTCTGTTGTGATGCCGTCATACCCCGGTGCTTTGCCCAGGTTGAGCTTCAATGCATGTATGCATGTAAGAGGGCAGCGCCTCCACTCTTTTGCACTTAGTATGCAAATTCCTGTTGAAGTTTTCGTCTGTATCTTAGACATATAATGATATAACTTGGAAATAAAACATAAAATCACGAAATATTTGAAAGAAAGCCGTTGATGTCAACTTTGATTATTTCCATAAGATGCCTTTGTCGGAAAGTCATCAACATCACTGTATGACGTTTTCGACGCTACATGTGTGCGAAGGGTATTAAGCTGGTCCGTTCTTCACGATGGTCGCTTCTCTGTTTACCCAGTCTGTCGGCATACAAACACACCTGTTGACATTAATACTAACACACCTAACACCCTGACCACATAAACTTTCTGTTGAGGAAAAACGTGAAGGCACCTTCAAAATATGTACTGATTCTGAAAAACCCTAGAAAGGTGACACTATAGGTTTGTGTCAGTCCTACCACCTGGTTCAGGTTGGCCAACTTTCAGCGGCAGGTCAACTTTTCACACATTAGCCTCCAAGGTGTATGGTACACGAAATATTGGAAATATCGTAAGTTTCTATGGGGGAGGGTCTGAATACCTTCATTACAAGGGTCTGCGTTCCTCCACTTAACGGCCAAGAAAAGAATGGTTGAGTATGCTGTCTCAAGACACCTTGGTAACACCTTTCTCTTGGCCAGCTTGGAAAACTGTTTCTAACTGCAACTTTCCAAGACCTCTGATTTGTTGACAGCTAAAAGTTGTGGAAGTAAAACAGGTGAAATGGCTTAAGAGAGAGTTCCTGTCGGAGTAAGAGATGAAATTAGTTTTAAAAAACTCAGAAGGAACGCATTGAATAGTCAGTCCAACATGTTTACTTGGAGAGAGAGAGAGAGAGAGATTGTTCAAGTTTTGAAGTGCGGTATATGGCTTTAAAGCATTGAAGTATAGGTGAGTTGTGAACAGTCGGGTAGACAGTTTGATATTCGGATATTAGATGGAGATGCTGTTACAAAGTAATGCCATACAGTGGGTCATGCAAGGTGTTTGGACGTTTTTTGGACTTCTAATACCCTAAATAAGTGCACAATATATAAGCGCACCAAGATAAATGGTCAGGAATTTCTAAAAATGAATGCTTGGAAATAACTTATAATATGTATAACGGCATCATATACTTTAGTTAGTGATTGTATGCTTATGGTTTTGATATGAAGATATCATGGTCTCATTTAACAATTGAAAGCTCATACGGCTCATCTAAGCCCCCACTTTCCTGGTCCTGGTTTAGACCCAGCTATCATAAGATACATAATGACCATTGTTAATGACTATAGATATTGACATTTGTTTATAGACCAGATTCTGCTTTAGTTGTGTTTTTAATATGTCTAGGTGAGTGCCTACATAGATATGCGCTGTTGTCGTAGGATGCGCTGTATACGCCCCCTTGGAAAAAAAATATTCTAAACCTCTTTATAATTATCCCATTGGAACGCAGTGCTCCAATAGCTAGTTAACATTTTTACCGTTGGATCATTTCATCTTTACAGTACTTCAATAGTCTGCACGGAGCTCAATGGAATAGAAAAATGTTATGTCATTCACATGATCTTCTGTTCGCGACCACATGGGTCACTGAACACCTAAAGTCTCAACGTATACAGTCCCTGGAAGAAAAACAAGTAACGCACAGATTATTGACTGAACATAGTTTAACGCATTCATGCATAGAGCTCATATTGGATATTGTTGGGTTGATCTATGATATTTCAAACAGTAGCTTGGGAATACTAGTAAATCATGCATTCACAAAATAGCTTACGGATAGTGGTAGGTTGAATTCTAACTAACAATCGTCCTTTAATTTTATTTTCCAAAACTTGCTTTTATCAGGGAGAAATTACCAAAGTAGTCAAGAATTTTACTGCGGCCACAGGTATGGACAGGTTAACATATATGTATATGGGATGACCTGTATATATACAGGTCATCTCATATACACACGAGAACATATACGAATACAACTTCCTCACTATTAACTCTTCCAAAATGTAATAAATCAATTGGCCAAAAATGCATTTCATACTCAGGGCCCAAAGTTTGGAATGGCTTACCTAACTGAAGCAATCAGATGTGCACCATCTCTACCTTCCTTCAAGTCTCGATATCTAAAAGCAATGTACTGTACTACGTTTTAACCCTGGGGCCCCTGGGCTACTTGTAAACATGCCAAAGGGCCTCAGGGAAGATCCTTACCATTGGACTGAGTTACCCTCTTTAAATGAATAAAGATAATTATACGTGATGTCCTAGATCTCATCTTACACAGTTAAACTGCGTAATTGTGCATACCTCTGACTGAAATACATGTTTTCATATCCTCTAAGTTCACCTTTCCAGTGTGTTCGCGATAGTTGTATTTGTGCGAGGTCATTACTGAGTGAATCTTATGATGTACAAGGGCTATTGGAAAAGGATGTCACTATTATCTCACTGCACTAGATCAATAGTCTTAATTGACAACCATGACAATACTTCAAGGCGACCAGTCTGAGTGGAGAGTACAGCTCTTCATTTTATTCTCATTTCCTCCTAAGTACTATATTTTAGGAGTTTGTCATCCGACGGTAATTAAACATCAAGCTCTGTTCTGTGGTACAAATGCATTTTCAAAGTTTCGGTTATTGTCTAGGTGAATATTTGGACGGGGGATAATGTCCGCTGGATTATTGTATTGTTCTGATAGCAAACTGAGGGGTCAATTTCTAGAACAGGCTGTTAGTCCCTCAGAAGTAAATATTCCCCTCTTTCTTCTCCAAGCACCCTTAGTGTAGTCGTGCCATTTCCCTGTGGAGAGAAACTTGCAGAGTCCGTACCCCACTGAATGTCATACTCCATCATACCCCTCTTACCTCTCACAGGGGGATATATATGTAAACACCTTGCCCATCTATTACCATATGTTGTAGACATGAGGAAAAGGCTGAAGTCAGTGTCAAAATATATGCGACAGTCTAAATTATATGTTTAATGTTATACACTTTCCTTGTGATAGTTTGTTTGTTGTTGCTTTTCAATTTTTCTGTTAGTTTGCTATTTCTTTTGTTGGAGAAATTAAGTTCAATAGTTAATGCCATATGGAAAAAAAACATAATCCATAAATAAAAGGAACTGATTTATCAATTAACTCAGGAATTCCTGCTAAAACCATTTGATTTTGGTGGTGGCAAAGCAGGTGCTCACGCCGTGCAACAAGTCGGGTCAAGATGGCTGCCACCATTTGATGGTGGTGGCACAGCAGGTGCTCACGCCGTGCAACAAATCGGGTCAAGATGGCTGCCACCATTTGATGGTGGTGGCACAGCAGGTGCTCACGCTGTGCACAAGCTTTTCAATGCGGCTGCCTCCACTGGCACTACAGAGGCCTGTCACTAACTCACGTGAAGAGTGCTCAAGAGGGCATGTTTGGGGGATATCTTGTATGAAAGTAGCCTGCCTCCCAGGCCCTTTTTAAATGTCTTCCATTGTGGATAGATGGCACTGCAGTATACTAGGAGCTCACTCTCCCTCGTGTGGCAATTGCGGGAACTAAATGACCAACAGTAGGCCACAAATCCCTATCTAGTATAGGTGCAGGCTTCTATATATAATAAAGTAAAATTATAACAGAGCCTTGTGGCTAGGCTAGTATGAAAGGTGAAATGTATAAGGCTATAAGCTCATTTTGAACCTCAATCATTCTGATGTAGGTTTAGCCCTTTTATATCGCAGTCTGTAATCTGAGCTATATAAGCGTAGAAAACCCCTGAGTCATCAGGAAAGAGTACAACTCCATTCACCGAAAGATAATCACAAAAACCTACACTTGGCAACTGTCCATCACAAAGATGTCACTCAAATAACAATGCATTGCCTTAAAGGCAAATAGTACGCTTGGCAGGTACATAATAAGTTGATATATAAAGGTTATTCATAAAGGTTGTTATATAAAAGCTGGAGTCGTGTGATTTCCAAAACCTATTGAGATCCAATTTTCTTCTCTGGTGATATTTTCAAAGTTATACATCAATTTGTCTGCATTGTCACGTTTAGTAAAAACGCATTATCACTAGTCTAGACAATCAATTGGCAATGCTTGTTTACTAAGTATAGTACTGATGGCATGTACTCTTCCCTTATTTTAAAAGGCTGGTTACTTAACAAACTGTCCCTCCCATCTCGTTCGATTGAAAACTCCCAATGCCTTTCAAAATGTCTTCTCCGCAATAATCCAGAAACTAAATTATCCACGTAAAGCATTCCTAGGAAAATGGATTACATCTGATTTTGTTTATATAGTCTCAACATATTGTAACTGCACATAAATATACATAGATTCTTTTGAAAAAGGTTATCAAAAATGGAGAGGATTTTACCATAAAATGTTGGTAAACATTTGAATTAAAAAAAGGAATGAAAAAAATATGCCTTACATGCACGAGGATGTTTTCTGCAAGATTCAATTGCCTGATGCATTAATGAATGAGTTCTTCCTAAACCAGTCAATTCAAGTTCATACCCTTGGGGGATACAGTTACACAGTCTATACGACGGGTGTCAGGGTACAGGTGAAATATATAGGTCACTTCACAGAAAACTGAGTTGGTGGCGATCAAGCTATCGAGGGGGGTCCTAGCCGAGTGTTTAGGGATTGCTCTCTCTCTCTCTCTCTCTCTCTCTCTCTCTCTCTCTCTCTCTCTCTCTCTCTCTCTCTTCCAATCTCTTCACGAATAGTTCCGAGAGGTCTTTCAGTTGCAGAAGCACCTTAGTATAGACAGCCCTTCACAACGCCGCACAATCATATAGCGACCTGGACAACCCGTTAATGGGGTAGCTAGTCAGTGACGATTTTGCCTTTACATTGCAGCAAATGGAACCTGTAATACAGGTGACGGCAAACAAATATCCAATTTAATCAAATACCCCATATCCACATCAGTTCTGTTCATTTCTTCTATTGAGGATTCGGTGTACGAAATGAGTACTTTGAAGAGGCCTTGAAAGTATGAAGGTTTCCCGATCTATTCAGAATACTACATGTGTTTGTCCTCAGACCGTACATGAACCGGAAATGACACAATTTGAGTTGTTTGAACAGTAGCGTGTACACATGTAAAGTGTGTACTTATATATTTAGTCAAATTCCGTTACACGTACAGCAATTCCATCTTTGGGGGTTAGCTTTAATATTGAAGGGGGTGTGTCCTCAGACACAAGAGACTCGAGAGTGGAACAGGGATATGTGGAAAATTGCGGGAAATGCCAAAATGTTCAACTTATGCACCTTCTCAAATGTTAGTTAAATAATATTGAACCTTACTATATGCAACGATATCTTAATGTGGATGTTCTATGCTGCACATACGTCCATATGATATATGAAATGAGAAAATAGTTAGGGTTTATGTCTGAACTACTCAGATGTGTGATAATCGTCGCTCTAGACTGGTTTATGCTGAATGATACTTGTTTTCCTCAAACAAAATATAAATATATGAGTAATGGCAAAAACTTATAATCTATATACACATCAGACGAATTATGTAGCTCAGTCTGTATGGACTGATCATATTCAAATCATCCATTAATCGATTGAACCAATCTAAGATTCTTTCTAGATATAAGGATAGATAGATAGATAGATAGATAGGTAGGTAGGTAGATAGAAAGATAGATATATCGATAGATAGATTGGCAGGTACGGTGCCGGCATTTGATTCCTGCACTAATGGCGTGGGCAGCCCGAGCATAATACACGTTATGTTATCCATGAGTGATTGTACAACGAGGCACTGGCAGACGTCCGGTTGACTGATGCAGAAATGATATGTCTGTACTGTAGGTAATGTTCAGCAGACACATCAAAAGTGTGAGAAAGAGAAATACTTAAAGTACTACCTGCCAGTACTTTAAATATATGTTCTGGAGATCATTCAGGATGCTCGACTTTCCCATCGATGTTTGTAATTTACAGCTGGTATTCTTTGGGCAACATATTAACCAATACTTTGTTCTTCTTACTTATTCTGTATATGAACATATGTTATATATTAATTACAAACTTTAGTATGGTATGATTTTGTAATGTACCAATTACAGTCAATAAACATACATACAATAGGAATATATATGATAACAGATAGCCTCAAGAGGGGGCGTGGCTGTCCTTGACACAAAGCGTAACACAGGCAGAGACATCAGCAAATAAGTAAACAAATGAAAAACTAATGTACCGTGAGTCCATGCTCAACCTTTTTAGGTTAAGAGTTGATCAAATAGACACGGTGCATTGGGATCAAGATTGCCTATCAACTCTCTACCCTTCTTTCGAGTATGATCTACCTACATGATAGAGAAGGAAATTACCTGTCCTACTTTGACAATTGTGGGATGATTTAGGGCGGTGGTTGATGTCAGACGCGGGTTTCGCCATCGCTAGTAAAGGTTGTTGAGTTTTACCTATTCGCAGTCGGCGTATAGACACACGGTCTGCCATCTTCTAACAATCCTCAGAAGATTACACAAACTATTTGAAAAAATATTTGGAGGCATGTGATTAAAAGAGGTACTTAAACCGCCAATTAATAAGATGTTTAATTTCCATGAATATTGCTCTGGTCACAAAATATTTCCATACATTTTAGACCATTCATATGCATCAGATTTGAACGAGTTATCAGATTTGAAAGATAATAAGCTATAAAATAGACATCGTTTGAAAATTGCTAAAATAGCCACTCTATACATCCGCTATGCATGGCGATAGTGTGTGAATGCTATTATACCGTGCGTGTGGGTGCGTCACTGGCAACTTCCTCACAAACTCCAACCGGGATTCTAACCTGGCATCCAATATACATGTGCAATCCCAGCTCGAAGTAATGTGAGAAGGTTGAGAGTGCCTTTGAGTATTAAAACCATTTTTTCATGGGTGCTCAACCAACATTAACAAAGGGTTAGTCACGATTTAGCATCAATACAGAAGTAGAAGTGACGTTATACAATCCTGCAAGCTTCAAATCAATCAAATATTTTTCAAAATAGCTGTTTATCAAAATATTACATATACACCCCTATGTGCCAGACCAACTTGTACGTTCCAAAAATGAATAGTTCAAAAGGTCACTGCCTTTAAGTCTTTTCTTATCGCTTTTAGTCTATTAGTTTCTTTGTACAGAACCTTGGATATTTGGTTACGAAGTTTGAATCTCCTCTTTTTCTGCCAGACATATTTGCGTTGTCCCGTGTGTTGTTTATCGTTCCACTTAAACCTTTGCTTACATAAAGGGGTCGCTTTACAAGCTTACAAGGTGTCAGGGATACAAGTCCTATATACTGACTTGCGTTCACAGTTTACTGGTTAACGTATTTACTGGTTAACCCTGCCGACTTGGAGAGAGGGTGTCGAGCCAATTTTGTCCGGAGCCATGCACTATTGATGTGTGGCATAGATAATGACTTGGTGATGTATCAAATAAAAAAAGGTATCCAATTACTAATGGGTTTTGCAATCCTTTATTTTCGTTTAGAAATTAGCTCTGTTTTATGAGTTATGTTCAAAGTTGTCAGACCTTGTGAGCACTCTTATAGCAAATGGTTTTGTTACTTTTCGAGTGTAGACTAGCATATGGCTGTTTACCATTAATTTATGCAAAGTATTGCGTTCGCACAACAAGGAATGTAAATTGATGCGAGTGCTCTTTTCTTTTTTACAAATATTTTACGAAATATGAAATATTAATAGAGATATTTAAACATGGCGCATTGCGAACTTGGCAATATATAATATTGAGTATCACCGACTCTATGTGGGGACAGAGTAGCTAAGTTGATTTGGTGACGGGCTAGTAATCAGTAGGTCCCTGATTCAATTCCCGGCCGGGGCACTCTGGTATGTCCTTGGGCAAGACAGTTTATTCCATATTGCCTCAGTCTACCCAGCTGCAAAATGGGTAACTATAATTAATAAGGCGGTGCTTACAGCTTGTGTGCTATATGCTGCCAGCTGCTCTGGAACATTGAAATGGTTTCCGTGTGTACAGGCCTGCTAGGGGAGGAAGGTCGTGTGAACATTTCGGTGGATACAAGACTATAAATCGAATACCTTAACCTTTACCTTAAGCTTTATGTGTATAAAGGTGTGGTCTTCAAACTATTGGTACAGGCAATGGTCAATATCTGTCCACAAGCAATATTATGATGCCAAGGTTACGTCACTATATTTACGTAGTCAATCAATGACTGTGGGAAAAGGTGCTTGCTAGACTTGCTGCAAGTCTGTGGCTCTTTACTTACTCTCACTGATCTACCCTGAGTTGATTTCACTCCTGGTTTAGTTCTGTATTTATCTTCAATGGGGGCACAATATAACTTGGTAAAACTGTAACATATGGAAATAGTGCTGCCATCTATAGTTTGATAGACATCAAACCCATTCACAGCCCAATATACATCCCGTGATGGCATGATACCTAACTTAGCCTGAGAAACAGGCTATTTGCTTGATTGCTCATTATCATTTTTGAGGCACTTTAAGATGGGGGTGTAACTTTGATTTCAACCCGTTTACGCCTAAAGCTTTCGTTGACAAGTGTCATCTGAAAATTGATGCCTTTGAAAGTAATTTAAGAATTAAACATACATTCTCAAATATTTAAAAGAGGGTTGTGCGCTATATTTTCCCAAATATACTCTGGTTACAAATATATTACCTGAGTAGCCAGAACGTTTTTGGGTGCTACAAGCATTAATGGGTTTAAAAACCCATTAGCATCACATGCGGGGGTGTACGGGAAGCAAGCTTGGGTAAGTTTCTGTGAAAACCTTTCAAACCAGGAACTGAAATTTAAATCACATTATTAAAATGGGTCACTGGTGGGCGGAGATGTCATCCTTGATGCGACACGTGACCTGTGACTTTTTGAACGTGATAATGAAAGTCATGAGTCACTTTAAAAGGATAAGATACACCATAAGGGTCTTTTTCTTGTCGTGTGTCATATGCTGAGACTATCAAAACTTGTATACCTTTCATTCAGGTCGGGTGTCATGATTTCTTAGTCATGTCGTATGTCAAGATTATGGGATGATAAATGGTCCAAGTGTTTTCATACAAAAACATCAAGATAAATGGAGAAGAAGAATATACTGTTAACACTGAAAAAGTACATATCCCAGAATATCACGATTTATTCTTAACACTTACTAGAAGAAATGGGTGGGCGGGATGAAAATGAGATACATGAACAGGTATGATATTCATGTGCAATACTTATTTATTTATTCAATTAAATATGGCGCTTATGGAGACGGACTGTCAGTAAATTACAAAATTCCCCGATTCAATCATTGGAAAAGGTTTATCGATATGTCGACTTTTCAAATTAAATACACATTCATTTCAAGGACTTCTCATCCTGTGCGCATGTCCAACATGGCAGGAAATGATCACATAGAACATTTGAAAGTCACTAAATACAACTTTCAATCCTCAGAAGCACGCTAAGACTCCTATATTAAGCTGCAAGCCGGTGTATCATATACTTCCGTATCTAAATATCCCACTTCTATGTAGTCATTTCCATTAAAACAGCTTTTATACTCAGTTTTCTTCTACGAGGAGAAATCTATGAGGCTGTCTCTTTTTGTGTAACAGCCCCTCTGATGGCTTAATCAATTTGACCCAGATAGATAAACCACCGCCTAGGGCATTGAGGGGGGCTACTAAGCAGCAAACACAGCCACAGCACAGTGTAGCACCGTAGCCGCCACTCCACATCCTGGGTCTTCCCTATGGTACTCTAAGTGCACATTTACTGTAATGAATAGTCAGATAAAAATATATTATATATACGTTAATATTGGGAGTATGTATTTCTAAGGTGACTTATGGGGTAAACTTTTGAATATAGGACCATTTTGAGATTTTTACACATTTTAAAGCCTACCCCATTGTCATAAATGGTGAACACCATGTGTCTGTTTTCAACCTATTTAAAGTACTAGTAATGGGTACCCAGGTCATTTCTGGGATGTTATACATCGTGTATTTGTAGATTAAAAACGCATAATAAAAGTGTAGTATTCCTAGCATTAAGCGAGATACAGAGCATAATTGCTCTGACACCCATAAAATACGCCGATGGCGGCAAAACTTGGCTGTGACGTCACGGGTGGCCTTCATGCAGGATGGCGTCAAGTCATATTGCATGGAAATTACATATTGACATATTGCTTTGGGCTGCCTCTTGGTCCATGAGTGTCCAATTTCTACAACAGTTATATTGTTTTAAGGCATTAGAAGTGCTCTATTACTTGATACGTTTTTGTGACGATTGGTCGCATAAAATAGCATTTGTCAGCAGTTTAAGGTAGTCCCTAAGTACATCACCTGAAATTGCTTTATATAGGATAACGCAATTGTCTCCTAAGCTTGACAATAAGAACTGTCGCAGGTTAAGATACTTGATAAATAGTGGTTTTGTGAAATGTTGAATAAATGTACGTATTACGAATTTCCAAAAAAATACACAACTATTCCTTACAAGTCCCACTCTTAGTTGAATAGATCGACATTTGCGATTCCTTCTCTCACCTAAACTTAAGTCTGTCTGACACAAGCGAACGGTCTCTCCTCTTTGATGTATATGCTATACAAACTTGATAAACCTCTTGGGAGCACTAGGTCGAGTTTTATAAACATACTTTAGCCTCAACTCCGCAAAATGTAGATTTTGTCCATTATGTGCCCATATTAAAATTGCGCACGACATCGCTCACATTTCAGTTGTACCGAAGTTTGCAATGGACCAATTTTACAATGGGTTTCAAGAGCAAATTCAACATTTT
This sequence comes from Maea johnstoni, assembly GCA_963942565.1. Classification (NCBI taxonomy): domain Eukaryota; kingdom Metazoa; phylum Annelida; class Polychaeta; order Spionida; family Magelonidae; genus Maea; species Maea johnstoni. Next base: position 44,666,931 of record OZ012690.1, on the reverse strand, counting down.
GCTGTGTTGAGTCAAAAAAATATGTTTATATACATATATAAACGACTATATATATATATATATATATATATATATATATATATATATATATATATATATATATATATATATATATATATATATATATATATATATATATATATATATATGTGTGTGTTTATCAGAGGTTCGCCAAGGTTGGATGCCAGTGGCGAACACAAACTTTTTGTAACAAAACAAGGAAAAAACGGTCAGTCAAGCTTGGGTCAGACAGACTATAGACTGTTCATAAACAGTGACAAAGGACCACTTTTTGAGAAAAAAAAATAATGGCACTAAATGGACTTCATTTATTCATTTATTCCCACCCAACCACGCCCTCAAAAATACGTTACATTACTGAAATGTACATCGAGCTTATAATGTAGCTCTACATTTCGGCTAGCTCAACATGTCACTTCCGATTTCTCGGCCGTTTGCGGTCGGATTTTAACGAAATAAACATCGCTATTTTCACAATTAGATATCCCTTCAAGATAGAAATTATCATGAACATTGCGTAATCCACATTGAAGTGGCAGCGAAGGAAGTCGACCATGCCTTCATGTGACAGAGTCTCCCGAATGAGACCATAACAAATGCCGTTGTTGTGTTTAACTAGCGTTTTCTCAGCCGTTTCTGGGTTGATTTTTACGCGACAAAGTTCGTTCGGACCGCACATAGATATAACATAAGCATATAAAATATCAAGGCAATCGCTATATTAACGATGGAGCAGCATCGAGGAAAGTACAGCTATGTTTACGAGCGACTATTCCGCTCAGTGTAAAAAGAGATGACCTAAATCTGAGAGGGGCACCCGTGACGTTTACTACTGCGCAGCCTCGTTTTCAGCCGTTTTTCGGCGGGAGATTTTTTTCTCAAAATTGGCACTTTGGAATCACAAAAAGAATTACTAAACATAACTTTTTGATTCTTCAATCTACTTACTTATATTTTGTAAGTAATGAAGACCACACTTTTGAAAAGAAAAATGTATCTTTTTTACTAGTTACTAGTACTTTAATTAGATATTTGTTCATTTTACTTATATCATATGTCTGTATACCACTTGCTTATCATGGATTCTAGTTTGTGTGTGCATGCAATTACTTTGTTTTTCTTTTTATTCTGTCGTTTCCTTTATATTCCAATTCGATGGTGGAATACAAAAGTCGGTTGTTGACATTTTTTTACTAATCAATATATTCCCATGTTTTTTAGGTTTCCAACTCGGGTAGCGATAATGGGGATGAGAATAAGGAGAGGGGAAACTGGACGGGCAAGCTGGACTTCCTGCTTTCAGCTATCGGCTTCGCTGTGGGCCTCGGCAATGTCTGGAGATTCCCATATCTCGCCTATTCTAAAGGCGGAGGTAAGGTTTACAGTTTACCACTTAACCCGTGTAAAGGTTGAAGCATACTCATGGTCTGACATATATCTAAGGATATGTTAAGATTTTGATATCAAAGCAAGATTTTGATAAATATTTCATTAAAAGTTACTGTTCTTGTTGAGTTTAACGATCCCTCTTGATTTTTTATCTTATTTTAATAGAATTAGTGAGTTTTGTTTAAAGTTGTCAGACCATATGCACGCTCCAGGTGTGAAAGGGTTAACTATACTATGTGTATAGAGCGCAGCTAAAGTTGGTACAACCCAGAGTCAATAGATGGCAGCACGTTTTAGAGTGCTGCCATCTCGTGATTGAATAGGATACTATTGTTCTCAGTCAATGGATTCACAATTTTTGCTGGTGGACTAGAACAAGAAGAGTACTCACAGCTCTATCATAGACGTACACATCAAACTGGTTTTAAGAAATTTCTTGACATAAAATCAGTGGAATAGGTATAATTTGTCATGTTCTGTAGGTCACTTTGGAGTGATGACATTGCAAATTCAGTCTGTGAATAAATGTGATTTGATATATTTTCTGTTGTATAATAGGCCTACTAGCACAGTGACAGGAATTGGAACAGCAGAATAACACTTTGCTCAGGTTATATGTTTAATCTCAACTCAAGGTAACCCTTATAAGTTTAAGGGGACCCTAGTAAATAGTAACACGTCATTAAGGGATATGCTTCTTGGATCATCATTTCCTAGGTCTCTAAGTTACTGGTAATTATGCAATAGAGAATTATCAATATATACCAACATTACAGTGCTAACTGTATAATGGTCTAGTATAGTACAATAAACAGTTTGCATGGGCCATTTTAACAACTTTTGAGCCTAATGTACTGTAAGCTGGGGCTATAGGAATTCATTTGTATGGAAAAGCTATTACACTTTTGATGTTAAAGAGTTGTATTAAACCTTGTATAAACAAGATAATAATACAACTAGATATAGATAAATCCTAAACTAGAAAAAATAGTTAAAGACAAGTCTTCCTGAACTCAAGATATTATCAAAAACTCTTGATGAAGATAAATTGACAGGTTTAACTGGACTATGTGAAATTACAGTGTGTTAAATGACTGATTTATTGCATATTTCTCCTTGCAGGTGCGTTTTTGATTCCCTACCTGGTGTTCCTCATCACCGCTGGTCTCCCTCTCTTTATGCTGGAGATGTCCTTTGGACAGTTCGCCTCGCAGGGTCCCATCTCTGTGTGGAGAGTCAGTCCTTTCTTTAAAGGTAAGATTCAACATAAAATCTCGTCTCAGTTCCCATGCTATTATGATGCATGTAGATATGTTGTTATTGTAGTGAATATATTGGTAAATTGGTACAATTGATCAAATATTGGTAAATTGGTACAATCGATCAAATTGTAATTATAAATTGTTCTTTATCAGAGAAAACTTCCTTGAAATATTTTTGTATTTTTTAAACATGGAGCATGATTATAATAAAGAGGTTTATTGCAGATATATGTATGTATGTCTTTTTTTGGTTCTAGTTGTGATTCAAATTATAATGGCAGAATATTTGTGTTTTTCAGGTATAGGCTATGCTATGGTAATAATATCAGCGATGGTGTGTGTTTACTACAACATGATTATCGCATGGACATTTTTCTATCTCTTCTCCTCGTTCACGAGTGAGCTACCGTGGCAGGACTGCGGGCATGAGTGGAACACACCTGCCTGCCAACCCAGGGATCGCGGAAACTCTACAGAGACACCTACTGGTAATTTTTATAATTATTATTCAATTCTATACTTCGACTCTTCATCAGATATTTTCAAGATCATTGATTCAGAAATTGTTTTGTAAATTACATATAGGCACAGAGGGGAGAGGGTGTGTGGTTAGTGGAAATAAACAAAAAAAACTTTCAGATATATATTTTTGAAATCATACAGCATTTAGGTTTGTCACAACATCTGACAGCGCCCCCTGCAATTAATGGAGATGCCAATAATCAGGCACTAAAATTAGTGTATGTTCACTTGCAATGGCAGGTAAAAATTGTCATCGGGAATATAGATATCATGGAGTACTTGCCTGACATGGCATGGTGAAATTTTAAAACCTTTTTTTGTGATTGAATGGTTACCTATGTGAAATGAATAAAAAATAAGTTGATTAACGTTGTAATTGTTTGACTTTTTGGCCACTACAGGCATGGATGATTTAAGATCAGTATGACAGAATGAACTCATAATGGTACTCAGAGATATGAATTCAGATTTTTATATGAATTGTGAATTAATTGTCTATACTTTGGTTGATATTTTAATTTGGTAACATACGCATTAGCTTAAGAAAAACAAAACTTTCAATAACAGATTTGCCATCAGTGGTGTTTTTTTGCTGAGATATCCAATATTTTATCTATTTCAGGTTGGAATTTCCCCATATGTGCCAACACAACTCAGGCCAATCTGACAGGCATCCTTCCCAACTGTACTAGGGTCAAGTCCCCCAGTGAGGAGTATTGGGAGTAAGTGGAGTTTTTATTTAACCCATTCATATCTG
>OZ012690.1:44624733-44662780 GCA_963942565.1 Maea johnstoni | reverse complement strand
TGCAGGTTGTGTATGTGACGGCTACTTTCCCGTATATCGTGTTGGTGATCTTGCTGGTCCGAGGGGTGACCCTGCCTGGCGCTATGGATGGAATCCTCTTCTATATAACACCACAGTGGGACAGGCTACTCGACGCAGAGGTGAGTGATATATCAACCCCTGGGGGACTGCCCCAATAGCCTGGTGGTCTTAAGTATTGTCACTGACAGCTTGCTGTCTCTTACCACTGCCTTGAATGGTGGTTTAAGGTATAACAATTAAATAAAGATATTGTTACTGACTGCTTGCAGTCTCTTACCACTGTCCAGATCTGTATTGTCACTGTAGTCTGTCTGACTCGAGTTTGGCAATCACTTTTGCCACTTTTTTGTGACAAAAACGTTCGAGTTTGCCATCCAAACTTGGCAAACCGCTTTGGAGCACCACTACGTGTATGTACAAACATACTTTTTGTCTCAGCTCCGCAAAATGTTGATTTTGCTCATTAGTTCCTATTGTAAAATGTGCACATTGCCGACACTACGATCTCGCATGTTTGTCTGTTGCGAACAATTGAAACACGCGAGATCGTATTGTTGGCAATGGACACATTTTACAATGGGACCTAATGAGCAAAATCAACATTTTGCGGAGTTGAGACAAAAAATATGTTTACACATATATGTAGTAGTGCTCCTAACATGTTTGCCAAGTTTGGATGGAAAATTCGAACGTTTTGTCACAAAAAAGTGGCAAAAGTGATTGCCAAACTCGAGTCAGACAGACTATAGTGAGTGAATTGTGCAAAATCTACAGTCCTTTCATAATATTGTTTTATTGTCCTCTAATGTTTGTATTTTCCTTGTAATATCATATTAGTTATTGTTTGTTGTTGTTGTGTAGGTGTGGGGAGGAGCTGCTGTACAGATCTTCTACTCTCTGGGCGTGGCCTTTAATGTTTTATTATGATATTTTATATGTTATTGTTTGTTGTTGTTGTGTAGGTGTGGGGAGGAGCTGCTGTACAGATCTTCTACTCTCTGGGCGTGGCCTTTAATGTTTTATTATGATATTTTATATGTTATTGTTTGTTGTTGTTGTGTAGGTGTGGGGAGGAGCTGCTGTACAGATCTTCTACTCTCTGGGCGTGGCCTTTAATGTTTTATTATGATATTTTATATGTTATTGTTTGTTGTTGTGTGGGTGTGGGGAGGAGCTGCTGTACAGATATTCTACTATCTAGGCGTGGCCTTTAATGTTTTATTATAGTATTTTATATGTTATTGTTTGTTGTTGTGTGGGTGTTGGGAGGAGCTGCTGTACAGATATTCTACTATCTAGGCGTGGCCTTTAATGTTTTATTATAGTATTTTATATGTTATTGTTTGTTGTTGTTGTGTAGGTGTGGGGAGGAGCTGCTGTACAGATCTTCTACTCTCTGGGAGTGGCCTTTAATGTTTTATTATGATATTTTATATTCTATTGTTTGCTGTTGTTGTGTAGGTGTGGGGAGGAGCTGCTGTACAGATCTTCTACTCTCTGGGAGTGGCCTTTAATGTTTTATTATGATATCTTATATGTTATTGTTTGTTGTTGTTGTTCTGTAGGTGTGGGGAGGAGCTGCAGTACAGATCTTCTACTCTCTGGGCGTGGCATTCGGCGGACTACTCACTATGGCCAGTTACAACAAGTTCCACAACAATGTCTATAGGTAGTTAGAAATATATCTTTTTCAATTTTGGCTCAAATAGCTTCTGCTGTGCCACCATTTTTTCATTATAAAAACCAAATAAAAGGCAATACACAATCAGGTTGTAAGACTATTTGTACTTATAGTTTAAAAATATTTGATTGAATGTCTTTGAACACCAATTTTTTTAAATAAACTTTCTATCAAAGTTCATTGTCACTTACTGGAGAAATTATAGCTACTTCTCTTCAAATATTTTATTTTATTGAAGTTTCCTTAGTATTTTGAATCATGTTCAAAGTTGTAAGGCCATTGTGGACTACTGATGCAATTGGGCCAAACTGAAATTATATGTTTATCTTCATTTTTACATGCTACTCTTTGCTGTGATGTGAGAAATAGTGTAAAATGATTCAGTATCATTGATGCTACTTACCATCATAGATCCAGAGAAGTTTAACTATTAAGGGTCAGAAAGTCTCAGTTTTAATAACTTATGTGAGGCACTCTGGTATGGCAAGAAGATCGCTTAATTATGATCAATGCTTTGGGAGATGCTCAATGAGAGCACTTAAGTGGCAGAATACAGAATTCTAAATATTAGTGATATAAATCTACATTTGCTGTAAGTTCTTTCCCATTATATTGGTTCAAGTTACCAAACATTTTTTACTGGTATCTCTGATGGAAGTATTGATTGGAGGGGTTTTTGTTTTCCAGAGATGCACTGATCGTATCCATATTGAACTGTGCCACCAGTATCTTTGCCGGCTTCGTTGTCTTCAGTGTCATAGGATTCATGGCCAATGAATCAGGACTTCCAGTTGACAAAGTCACTGCGGATGGTAAGTCATTTTTGTAGCAGGTGCTGGAGCACTGGCAGGCATAGGTCTTAGGTCAGAGGTTTTAGGTCATAGGTCACAGGTCAATACCATGCTGGGGGTAGTTGGTCCTCCTTTCCATTGTAAATTGGAGCAAACCCCGAAAACCTTCATTTATTGTGAGTGATTGAGTGGTACTGGGGTGTCAGCATGCAGGGTGTCTGAGCGTCATAAGGACACCAAAACATAAAGGCAGATAAAAACCACCTGAAAACTAATTGATTGAAACCCCAAAATAAATACCCCTCTATATATTTTTGAGATCATGATTATATCTATCCACAGTTATTTCCAAAAGTCTTAAAGCATCCAGATACCAATATTAAGTGGGAAGTCTTCAAATTGTAAAAAGGTTACCGTCATTATGTCTCCCCCTTATCATGGCAGACATATTGTTTTTGACACAGTTTCCGTCTGCATTGCTAGCAGCATTGGGGTCTGTGATGAGACCAACTAAAAAGTTACATTTTATGCCTGATAGTATTGAAACAGTTCAGGGGTTCACTTATAGAACATTGTTTCTTAACTTCCTAGCTTTTCTTTATCCCAGCAGGGGAGACATTCATATGTGAGAACAAATACTGTTTGTTTTATATGAATATTTCATTATTTTGCTTCCTTTGATTATATTGATACATGTCTACTGTCTTGTCTGTTCAGGTCCGGGTTTGGCATTTGTTGCATACCCGGAAGCCATCGCCAAGATGCCGATCGCCCCTCTCTGGTCCATCCTCTTCTTCCTCATGCTCTTCACCCTCGGACTAGACAGTCAGGTAAGATCACACTAATACAAGGCACCATGCAGGTGTACTAGACAAATAGCATCATTTACATGTGGATTAGCTTTGCCTGCCCTGATAGCTGAGTGGTTCAAGGCATTGCCACTGAATGCTCGCTGTCTCTCACCACTAAGGGCCTGCCCCGATAGCTGAGTGGTTCAAAGCATTGCCACTGAATGTTCGCTGACTCTCACCAATGAGGGCCTGCCCTGATAGTTGATTGGTCTACGGTATTGCCTCTTAATGCTCACTGTCTATCACCCCTGAGGGCCTGCCCTGATAGTTGATTGGTCTAAGGTGTTGCCACTGAATGCTCACTGTCTCTCACCCCTGAGGGCCTGCCCTGATAGCTGATTGGTCTAAGGTATTGCCACTGAATGCTCGCTGTCCCTGAGGGTCTGCACAGTAGCTGAGTGGTCTAAGGTGTTGCCACTGACAGCTCACTTTCTCTCACCACTGATGGCTTGCCCCAATAGCCGAGGGTCTAAGGTGTTGCCAATGACTGTTAGTTGCCTCCCATCTCTTCTTTGGTTGGAATGTCAGAAAGTTGTAAGTGACTTGGGACTTGGCTGTACTCCAATATACCTAGACTACTAGCTAATGATAAGACCTGAATACAGCAGAAGTAGTGACAATTAATGACATTCTCAATTCCAAATTTAGACCCATGAGTCCATGACCATGTGGCTGATGTTGTGACCTGCCTAGGCAATACAGTGTCTTTATTGTTGGCCCATCCATTAAGTGGTTATATTAAATGAGTTTTTTTACATAGGCAAAAGGCAACAGCTGTGCTTGTAAAAGATCCTGTGCAATATTTCTAAGATGAGCGAGCAACTGTCTAGAATCATAGTTCCAGATTTGCACATGTGATTGATTAACAAATCTGCTGTGGAATAGCTCCCAAGATAATCTGCACCTCCAGAGATTTGACATTGTTCATTGAATAAAAATATATCATCATTGCTAGGGAATGAATGTAGTGCAACTTTGAACATTATATTTGGAAATAGGTTCAGGTAGGTAAACCAAAATCAAGTAAGAAAATAACTTTTTCTTGGCTTATTGGAATGACCATCGGGCAGGCTTTCAGGATCAAGATACATTTTCTATAAAATCTCAATGTCAGCCAATAGATGACAGCATGTGTCTGTTTTCCTTGCCAAGTAAGATTGGTTCAATGTCAGCCAATAGATGGCAGCATATCTCTGAAAGACTTGTCAAATAATATTGGTATCAAAGTCAGCAATAGATGGCAGTACATGTCAGAATTCCTTGTAAAATGATTTTGGTATCAACGTCAGCCAATAGGTGGCAGTGTATGTCTGTTTACCTAGTAAGAAGACAGCACATATTTCTCTTCACTGTACAAGTATATCCTTACCATCAAGTGAATAATAAACATGGGCAGTATAAATACACACACAAAAAAATAACAGATTATATCAAAAAGAATAATGTTAATTTTATTAAGAGATTTTTAAGGTATATTCCTCATAAAACCTCTTTCACCAAGTGTCATTGGGTTTTGTGACTAAACATTTAAAAATAATTTTGAATTTATAAGGAACTCTGTTTACCCAGGGGAAAACACTGACAAAGTCCATGGCAGGTTTCTCACTTGCCCCAAGCCAGATTTGAAACATGTGCTTGTGGTAGAGTCTGCTTGATATGACCACTAGGATACACAGGTTAAAGTTGACGCGCCCGTTTGGACACGGGCCTGTTTTCGATCCCTCAATATATCAACATTTCATGGCTTGAAAACCCATATCTGGCCCATTATTTTCATAGGCCTGTCATAACGGGCCCGTAACAGGCTCATAACGGACTCGTTACATGCCCCCAGATAAGAGGGTGATGGTTAGAGTCATATATCCAAAAGTGCAAGCCTTATAGACCCCTGTTCCGTAATATATACAAGAGTTGAATAGTCTATATATATATGTTTTTTTTTCATTTTCAGTTTGCTATGATGGAGACAATTATCAGTGCCCTTGTGGATGAGTTTCCGTGGCTTAAAACAAGGAAAATCCCTTTCACTGCCGTTCTGTGTATCATACTTTTTGCTTGTGGTCTACCATGCTGCTGCCCAGTAAGTTTAATGTTGAAAGTCTAATATTCCTAGCTATATATATATATATATATATATATATATATATATATATGTATATATATATATATATATATATATATATATATATATATATATATATATATATATATATATATATATATATACATGTATATATATATATATATATATATATATATATATATATATATATATATATATATATATATATATATATATATATATATATATACATATGTATAGATAGATGGATATGTATATATATATATATATATATATATATATATATATATATATATATATATATATATATATATATATATATATATATATATATATATATACATACATATATATATATATATATATATATATATATATATATATATATATATATATACATACATACATACATATATATATATATATATATATATATATATATATATATATATATATATATATATATATATATATATATATATAGTGTCCTAGTTGCCTACTCATGCATATATTTTCTCCAGGTGCAAACCTATTATTTAAGGAAAACAGTCCATCAGACTGGGACAGGGAGACAGAAGAAGGATGTTTAGTAATTACACGAGTTCAACCAGGATGGGATGTCTTGTTTTTGCCCATCCATTAAGAAAGCCTTTTATATGACCCAACATACATTTGTCACTGATGTGTTGTAAAGTATTAAAGGTATTTCGCCAACACCAAGATCATGAATTTCCTTAGAAGCAGAAGAAATCTTGAAAGATATCATTAAAAAACTAAGAAAATATCAGTATTGTGTTGTATTGCTAAATTGTAAAAGTTCCCCAATGTGGTGTGACATTTAAATTTGCTGAACATTTGAAATACCACAAAATGATTCTTAAAGTTAAATGACAAATTTTGTTAATTTTCAGACCATATGTCTACTACAAATGTAAATGGTTTACTGGGCTGTGGGACCTATACATATCAGATTAGTGTAGGCTGGTGTGAAAAAATGATAATATTTTAAGTGTCTGTATGTATTTCCTTTCAGGGCGGCATGTATGTGTTGAATCTGTTGAATTGGTACAGTGCAGGGTTTTCTCTCATGATCGTTGCACTGTTGGAGATTGTGGGCATCATCTACGTCTACGGTAAGACTAGCTGCGTGTTTGCAATTATTTCATTGCACCTAACGTTATGTACCTGAAGTGCAAACCTAATTGTAAAATTTTGAGCATATCACATAAGATAGCGTAATACTTGAAAAAATATTTGAAAAGAAATTATCAAACCCCACAGGATCAAGATCTTTCAAATTCAGTCTCACAATTTTCCTGTGATATTAAGAATTTTATATATGTGCCTGATTGTTTGTAGGTATATGCTCTTATGTGAATTGGTCAAACAGTTCAAACACATCCTGACTTTTTTTATTATTATTTTACTAGTGACCACTGCATTTTCTTTAAAAAAAATTGAAAGAGAAATGTTAATTATAGCCTATAGCGAAACCGAGGATTTGTGACAGTTTGGGGATCAAAAGTCAGCTACTCAATTTACAAGAATAATTACCTATACCTACCCTATATATTGACATAGCAAGACAAAATGTGCTTCTTTACATCATTTAATGTGCCTACTTTCTTGTATGAGTGAAACGTTTGAAATATTTCCTTGGGCTTAACATATACAGAAAATCTTATAAAATACAACTGGGGGTCATTTTGCCAAAAGTTTGTTGTTTGGGAATCAAAACGCTCCTGGTTTTATAAGTCCCTTTTCTAGTTATCATTGGGTCATGTATAAGTATGCCATCTGGTGTACTAACAGATGTACTAATAAATATCTTGTTTACGTAATCAGATTAGCGCTAGTATGAATCATACAAAATTTACATACAATAGAAATCGGCTGATGGCATATTTGACTTGAATAGTCACAATACACAATGTATATTGTAAATGGTGTAGGATGTCGATTATATAGAGTTGGTTGCATACATGACAATATACGATGCGTAATGTGAATGGTACAGGCTGCTGTGTAATATGCAGGGTAGAGTAGGAGGTTATCAATATCAGATGTAACCAGTATTACCTGCAGTTCATCACCTTGACATGTTTAATCTGGATACATGATACTTTTGAAAATAACTTTCGAGATTTTAATTAAATGCTTTTGATATTGTCCAGGTGTAGGTAATATTTGTTGAAAGATTGAGATATTTATTAGATGATTTTTAATTTTTGGTGTATAAATAAATTGTTTGGGTATAGATAATATAATTGTTGAGACATTTAGATTTTGACAAGATATTTTTGATATTTTCAGTCATAGATGTTATCTTTTGAGTCCTTGAGAGTAGAGTTTTTTGGTAATTGACAGCTATAGACAATATGTATTGAGTCATTGAGATTTTGATTTTACTTTATTCTATTTATGTTTAAGATCTGTTGAGTTTTTGTTTATTTTAGTGCATGTAAGCTATGACCATCATAATCAACTTTATGAATTGTGAAAAAAACAATTATGCAGATGTATTATATGAATGAAATAATATGCACAAAAACAATGTTTTTGTGTAACATAGATTATCTATATTTATATACACAATCAAATATTTGAAGTAATCAATTAGACTATCCTGGTTGTAGAGGAACAACATTTATGGTATTTTGCATGTATATAACTAAGATATTACTCTGGACGTTTATTTAATTTTTTTCTTATTTTTAGGTATGAATAATTTCTGCAGAGACATTGAGATGATGATTGGCTTCCAGCCTAACTGGTATTGGAAAGCAAGCTGGTTCTTCATCACTCCTGTTATGATATTGGTAAGTACGATTCCCCTAAAACTTTTCCTTCGACTCGGTGGCCTCTTACTATGTATGGAACATCTGTAAAGAACTCATATTTTTTTTACCCTTGGTTCTCTGTTCAGGATAATGTGTAGGCCATACTAAAACTTTCCCAAGTCATAATAGACATTCACCCAAGGCATTGAAATTGGGAATGCATGTACTTTGACTATGTCATGTACAATTGATCTTGCGCCAATTTCTAATTAAAACACTTCTCATACAAACATATGTTATTGTACCTATGCATTATGTACATGCTATTTATCTCTCTTTTTTGTGAGGTCTGATAATGGGCACCATGTGTGGCACAACTACCACATATGGATGGTTGGGCCTTTATACGGAAATTGCTATTAACCTATTTTTCCAATCTACTGACCAATGAAGGTCAGAGATATGTTTGGATTGCTCATGCTGACCCATAGGTCACATGTGTTTACAAGCATGTTGAGTTATAGGTCAGTTTAGTTTTTGCAATGACCACCAGGTGGCGATTTTAAAACTGCCACTAGGGAGTCATAATGAGATCTTATTCAAACTAGGCTCATAGTCCCTAAAGAGTTGACATTCCCTTCTGTGTTGACCAAGCAGTGTGGTGTAGTACCAGGTATGTAGATAGATGGCACCACCTGATCCTCCTATCTCTAGAGGTTTATACACAAATTGAGTCCTTTATTCCCCTGGTGAGATAAGTACAAACTAAATTGACCACTATGGCCACCTAGACTATTTGGTGTGCGGTAACAGAAAAAACCTGACATAAAAATTCCTATGACTGACTAGAAATCTAGGCTAGATCTTAGTGACCCATCCGCACCAGTAAAGAAACAGCTTAATGGGCACAACTGTGTTTGAAATTGTTTAATCAGTATTAATTCAAGCCAGCACATAGCTGTTGGATTCCTAATGAAGTACATCTGTAATTTAAGAATATATTGAATAACATGGGCTCACTTTGAAATCACTATGTATCTGCCTTGTTGATAATTAAGTACATATTTAAAACACCATTTTGTTATACCTCACATGTCTGGTTAAAAGCGCTAATTTCTAGCTTTCCTTATGTGGCAAGTACAAGTTTAGATATAACTGCCAATGCAATCTCAACTTAAACAGAAACTCTCTAAGAAGGGCTAGTAAAAATTATAATTCTGTAGGACAAGTTAAAATGGAGGGGTAGACCAGTTTACACCAGTGCTGAATCCTGCCCTGGGGTGTCTAAATGCATGGGGGTATGGACGAAAGCACATTTGCAAGGACAATTGTGATAAGTTTGTCTGCCAGGTTAACTGTTTCCCTTAACCTGGGGGAGTTGCTAGTTGTTTTGTTAAGAGGAGCAGTGATAAGATTACACAATAGATTAAATCATGTGGAGCATGCTCAACTGAATTCCAATGCAGACGTCTATACTTATGTAATGTCGACCACCCCTTTGATCCTCTCAGAGCTAATAGTCTGGGTGCTTCTTTTGTTAAAAGAATACAGGACAAACTCCTTGAAAAAGTCCAACAAGCACAGACAGATAACTGTGTACCCACTTGGGTAGTAAGCTCTGTACCCTCTATGCTATTTGTGGTCCCCCCCCCCCCCTCAAAGCTGATGTCATAGTAACTAAACCCCTATCTTATTTGAACAAAGACAAGTGGATATGAAACCAGCCAGTCAACCTAAACAACCAGGCTGCGGCTAATAAGCCGAAAGTTACGTTCTGCGCATGTTGGTGCGCAACTTTCTCTGTAAAGTAAATGATACAAGAGCCCTCACTGGTCTTTGTCTCCCAGTGATGTCACACTGAGGCCAGATTCAAGACCCCTGGGATAGCCAGGTCTTCACTATAGCATGTATAGTAATTAGTCTCTCGCTACATATCCATTCTTTTATTCATCTAAGCCCCTATTAAGGTAGCACAGATCAGTGATCGCAAAATTAATGTGTGGCACATCCAACCTTGCAATTGAAAAAAGGCGCCACAAAAAGATTCCAAGGGAAAGATAGAGGCCTTAAAACAGGCGACAAGAGAAAACCTTCAATATGGTTTAACACAGGAACTTTTTGGCAAGCTTAACCAAATGAGTCTACATTATGTTTCATTTGTATTTTCAAATACAGATTTTATTTTGAAAATGCTTTAACTCCCTCTATTTAAACCACCCATTGATTGATCTAAGTCTTTATTGATGCTACAGAGGCTGATATGGTAGTGTAACCTTATATTTAAAGTGATGGTCTCACAGCACCCACCACAAGTTGCTGTGCTCCACAACCAATATTGTCTGTGCTCAAGGACTTTGAAATTTGAACACCCCTGTGAAAGATTGCTGATCCATATTTTTGTTGTCACCTCTATAGTTTTATTAAGAGGAGAATTTTCTGAGTTGTTTTTTAATCATCCAATACTGTGAAAGATTGCAGATCCATATTTTCATTGTCTCCTCTATAGTTTTATTAAGAGGAGAATTTTCTGATTTGTTTTTTAGATATTTCATTCTGTGAAAGATTACTGATCCATATTTTCATTGTATTTTCTAGGGTATCATCATCTTTAGTTTCGTGCAGTACACTCCAGTTACGTACAATGGCTATGTGTACCCTCAGTGGGCGGAGCTTGCCGGCTGGATGATGGTCGTACTGGCAGTAGCCTTCGTCCCACTTCTAGCTCTTATTGAATACTGCAAATCAGTAGGATTCCTGACAGTAAGTACCGTCATATTATTCTGTAAAATATCATTTTCCAATACAAAAAAATAACCAATAATGCAAATCTGTAGGCTTCTTAAAAGTAGGTCATATCATATATATATATATTGTAATCAATTTTCCATGCAAAATATGATGTACCGAATTTGTGCAGACTTTCTTAATCAATGAAAGAAAATTGACCTCGATAGTCAAATTTCTCGAAATATTTTTAGATTTCATATCAAATCTTCTTTGAATACAGGTATGAAAAGGTTAATGAAATTATATATCAATCTTTACCCTTCTAGTGAAAACAAAGAATAGAAAGTTCATATTTCATATTTTATTTTTGATAGGATGGTGTCAGAA
Source organism: Maea johnstoni (assembly GCA_963942565.1). Taxonomy (NCBI): domain Eukaryota; kingdom Metazoa; phylum Annelida; class Polychaeta; order Spionida; family Magelonidae; genus Maea; species Maea johnstoni. The sequence continues at coordinate 44,651,459 of OZ012690.1, read as the reverse complement.
ATATAAATACCCCCAAAGCCATAAGATTATGATTTGATAAAAAAGAAACTATAAATTGATTTTCATTTGAGTAAAATGAGCATCACTCTTACATAACTTCACTTTTACTGAAACTTACTTTTGCAGTCAATGCGCACTGTTCTTTCCCCTCTGCCGGAATGGGGCCCTGCTCTGGACATGCACCGGGAGCTGCACGAGGACTACCGCAGCGGACCCTACACCGGGCGGCAACTCAAAGACAGGATCCCCATGAAGGACCGCGAGGCCAACGGGAATGTCAATGAGGGATACCAGTCTGACTCGGCCCAGTTTTAGATTTAGAAACAAAAATATCTGCATACATATGCTCACACAGGTAAACACATGCCCACACACATTCACTACCATACATACAAACAAATATGCACAATCTAACGCAGATATGACCTAATCATATATAAATCTATATATACACACATATATATATATAGTTATATACATATATATATATATATATATATATATATGTATATATATATATATATATATATATATATATATATATACATATATATATATATATATATATATATATATGGCATATATACACATTCGCAAACATATATACATGTATCCCATATATATATATATATATATATATATATATATATATATATATATATATATATATATATATATATATATATATATATATATATATATATATATATATATATATATATATATATACACATTCGCAAACATATATACATGTATCCCATATATATATATATATATATATATATATATATATATATATATATATATATATATATATATATATATATATATATATATATATATATATATATATATATATATATATGTACATATATGTATATATATATATATATATATATATATATATATATATATATATATATATATATATATACATATATGTATATACAATTATATATATATATATATATATATATATATATATATATATATATATATATATATATATATATATATATATATATATATATATATATATATATATATATGTTAAAAATGATTTTTCAAAGCCCAAAACTCACTTGTGTTACTTATTTTGATCAGGAGGAGTAGCGTGTATGGACAATTTGGAGATAAATATTTAAAATGTTTTCCAAACATATCCAATTCTATGTACATGGCACCCAGATTAATAGATTCTGTCTATTCTGAATTATATTTCTTACTATATTGTCAATGGAAGTTATTAACTTTATATGCTGCAATAAGAATGGGATTTAAAGAATAACAGACTACATTTGTCTATATATTTTATAGCTGACTGAATAATAGGTAGGACAAATAATTGAGGTGGAAAAGGCTTTTTATGTATATATTTTTTGAATATCTGACTATATCACCAGGTTTTAATGAAGTAGGTTTTTACAACTAAAGGATTTTTCCTTAATACAATGAGAAAGCTAGGTGTATAGACAAAGAAATAAATGCATACATATACATGTTATCTACTATGCCTAGATGTGTATGTTTCTATATATTATGAAATATTACTTAATATAACCTGATCATCCGGTGTCAATTGGCTTTTTTCATCTTTGAAATTTTACAACATTGAATCATATTCACACTTCTTTATGAACTAAGCGTGTACCCCTATAAAATGAAGCTGAGAATACCAAGGATTTATCAGGATTTTCCGAGCAAAATTCCAGAACTTCTTGGAAGTCTCAGCTACATTTTGCAAGGGATGTTTCGTATGTATGTACTTTTGTACTTGTAGATGATTGATAGATAATGTATTTTGCACATATAAAAAAATGCGCTCGTCAGGTAGTTGCCTTTGATGCACATTTTAATTTTTGCACATGGGTATTAAATGACAAGCCATCATGTCAGGGTGTACTACGATACTAGTAAGGGGATTCATTGGAAATCCAAATAATGGTGCACAGTTTAATAAATGCAAACTCCAGGTACGCACACATTTCATATTAATGAAACTACTGCTGCAATGTTAACAGTTTACAGTATAAAGGTGAAGTGTAGTTATTGACAATAATGGATATAGCACTTTGTATACGTTGTACAATGTTTATCTGAATAAAGGCACACCATGAAAAAACTAAGTTGTGACTAGGACTTTCTTTAATTAATTTGTGATGTTAAACCTTACGCTGCTGGTAGCTGATTTAGCCAATTTAAAGTGATGCAAAAAAGACGGAGAAAAACTGAAACACTGGCACAATTGGGTACCCATCTGAGAGTGTTCAGCAAGAGCTATCCAATGAATTCCAATCCTACAGGGTTCAGATGGGTTTCAGAGATTGTTGCGTCCTTGTGTTGGATGAAAGTAGCCTCAGCATTTGAAGGGTTAAGAGCTGATGGTTTCCACAAAACAAGATATTCTTTAAGAAAGGTGATTTTTATTATCAGGTTGTTTTTGGCCACAGCAGGCATGGATGGATGAAGGGTTCATGTCCCCGGTTTACCCTTTAGGTAAGCAGTATGTGATGATGATTAATGCATTCGTAGTGCACCCATGTTCTGACAACATAAAGCATCAAAAAGTGTAATATATGAAAAATATTTGAATAAAGATTGTTGAACTCACAAGGGAAATCAACTTAATTCTGAAATTTCTCTAATGTTTCCTTTTTTGTCAAGATTTTTCCCATTTGTGTTAGACCATGTGCTCCAAGCTCCCCTAGGAGTTAAAAGGTTAAAGTACTCTATTTTTTAAGAAGTTAAATTCTCTTTTAGTTGGCAGCTCAGATTTTATTAATCATAAAGGTATTGTGGTTCAAGTTTAACCAGGAGACTTTCCTATTCAACAAATGGCATGTGGATATATGATACTTTTAACCCTTTCATACCTGTAGCACACAAAACGGCCTGACAATTTAGACAATACCTCCCACAGAAAACCAAATCTTAGAAAACATTTGAGTAAGGAAGCTACATTAGAACACTCCCAACAACTCTCCCTCAAATATATTGTGAATTGAAGTTTAATTCCAAAGATTTTCTAAAAAGTATCATAGGTCCAGACGAAAACTTCTCAAATCTCCATGTATGAATGGTTGAAATCACTAAATATTCTACCCCTCCCCCCCCCCCTCCATAAAAAAGTGCACTGCAAAAACATTCCTGAAAAGAGGATCCTATATACAAGCTCCAGATATGATACTTTCAAAATATCTCTGTAATGAATTATAAAATCTTAATATGTTTGGGTTTCCAAATGAACTGTTTGGTTAGAAGGACCACAAAAATTAGTGTGGCTACCTGAGGGCACTGCAGACATTAATGAGTTAACATCTATCTCTAGTTATAAAAGATATGGTATGAATATTCCTCCTTAGTGTGACTCCTGCCTCAGGTACAATAAGTGTTGTATTACTGATGGCGGGGAGATCTGGGTTCACGAGAATTATCGTCTTACAGACGGGTGTTAAGGGGATAGCAAAGCATCACTGTTGTACCAAATTTTACGCACAGGTGAACCATAATAACTGTCATTCCGAGTACCTCAGTTTTGAGGTCAAACTTGAAGGTGACTGTAGTTTATATATGTTTAGGGAGGGCCAAGAAAGTATGGATGGGACTTCTGAGGTGAAACCTTAGGTGAAACCCAAGAATTCTTCAAGAAATTTTCACCCCCCCCCGCCCGCCCCCCCCCCCCACACACACACAAACACTACCTACATGTTTCAGTATAACATTTTTGAAAAAATCATAATTTTTGTGAAATCAGATAATCAATTAAAATCAAAATAAATAAACTCGGGCCCTATTTTAGCGTCTGATTTGGAAAGATTCGCCCAATATGCCATACAAGAGGGTGCAAAATAGATTCAAAGGTGATGTTTCGGGTACAAATATTTCCCCTCATTGTGGTGCCCAGCTTTGACATGTGAATGATGTGTTCAAACTGGGATTGGGACTATCCTGTATCTATGTCGTAAGTGGAGCACACCTGAGAGTCAGCCTTCCCTTTCCTTCCAAACAAATGATAATGCAATCCACATATATTATCCCAACATACTAAAGACTATATGTTTATGATTCTGAAAAAACCTATCTGAATACTTTCTTCAATGGGGTTTACATTGTGTCTTGAACGCACAAGTCCGATAGTATGTCACTGGACAAATAGATAGTAATAACTTTCTTCAATGGGAAATAACGCAAGCAATCGGATTTCTGAAATATTTCACTACCTCCGTCTAACCTTCATATAAGGTCTAACCCCCCCCACCCCCCCCCCCCCCCCCCCCCCCCCTCCATTCACACTACAACTCCCATAACAAAATTCTTGATTACACCCTACACATATCCCTAAAATCCCTCCTGTTTCATCCCAGATCCCCTCACCTGCTCACACCCTAAATTTCTGAACCAACACAAGGAAGCCATCTGTGGCTACAGGTGTAACTTAGTTATATAATTTGAAGAATTACCTTAAAATAGTCTTCACTGGAGAGCTTACTTCTGGAGGTATAATGATGATTATTTGTAGAACAAATCCTGTGATTCTACATTGATGTGAAGTAAGGTAATCCAACATTGTTACCGACCGGATGGCAAGTCTTCTTTTCGAATACGGGATCCTGGTATATACCATAGGCCCATTGAGACTTGCAGGAAAAACCGCAATAATAATAATAATAATAATAATAATAATAATAATAATAATAATAATAATAATAACAATTTCCTATCTGATGCCAGCAGCAGCATTACTGACCTCTTGCACACTACTTTTCATATTGATGCAAGTTGAACTGTTTCCACAGACTTTCAGATCGTCTTAAATTTCCTCTGTGTACTCCGTTATACTACTCCAACAACTGACTGTTCCGATTCCAAGATAATGGCGAGAAAAAACGATACAGTAATCAACAGCTTCAGATCAGCAAAAGCCCTGGAATAGGCGGCTAGTCAATCAGTGTGGTTTAGTACGAGCATGGGTCCCTAAATGGCACAATATGGTATTTTGGTAAAACAACATGAAAAAAAAATGAACCAACCTGGCCACCTGAGTTACTTGACTAGCTGCATAGTCATGGTAAACACTTCTACAAAATAGTTATATCTATCTTTTACAGCCTAGACTCTAGGCTAGATTACCAAAACGCACCAGGTCGACCCAAGCCTGGCTGGAAAATGATTAGCCTAGATTCTAGGCTGCCATATGTATGTTTTCTGTTACCAGGCACCAAGTGGTCAAGGTACATGTAGTTAGGATGGCCAAATTAGTTTACAATTATCTCACCGGTGGAAAGAAGGCTCTCTTTGAGTATGACTTGAAACCGCAAGATATCAGAGGAGCATATGGCATATGGTGCCATCTATGGGCCATTGATGTTACTACACCTCACTGTTTGATCAGAGCCGGAAGGAATGTTACCTTTTCAGTGACTAGGGAGTCTGGGTGCCTGGTTCAGAGACACTTGCTTTGCCTAGCCTGGCACCAGGTTAGACTAGACTCTTAGTCCCTAAATGTTGACATTTCTTTTTGTGTTTACCAAGCAGTTTGGTGCAGTATTAGCAATGGTACATCGATGGCACTACATGGTCTTCCAATCTCCAAAGCTTGCTATACAGTACTCAAACTGAGTCCTCTATTCACCTGGTGAGATAAATGTGAACTAATTCGGGCCACAGTGACAACTTAGTGCCCACTTGTTTTTGTCTGGAATTAATATACTAGTACACAAATCGACATTCGACGTTTGTGGTTTTGTCAAGAAAAACTTGACAGAAAAATACATGTGACAGCCTAGAAATCTCGGCTAGCACCAGGCGAACTCAAACCCAAACTGGAGGATGGAGCGACACTACCCATGATTCCGTGAGATGATTTATCACCTGAACACCTGCCCGCGCATTCCTCGCGACCAAGCCCTTCTTTGTATTTAAATGCGTGGAACTGATATGAAGAGATCGCATGCATCGCTGAAATAGTTTAGTCGACATGTCACCATGTATAAAGTTAGTTCGGGCAACCGTTACTCTTATCAGGAACTGTATACTTTAAGTCTATACTTCCTGCTCTGATACACAGCCTTTGATAAAGTTGCTCGACTATCATTAAGTTAGATGTAGTGGGCGCATTGAAACTTTTTTTTATAAGTTCATGTATTTGCACTATAGCGGGTCGTCTTGTCCTCCTGACCTCAATACTACTAGCAATACGTAACAGTATTGTGCAATACATGTGCTTGTAAAGTTATACCTCCATGCACGTAATACCTTAGATGAGCAACCACAAGTTATATTGGTCCAAGCCCAAGGTAGTACAATCTTAGAAGACTTCTTTTCTTAATCCAAGGTACAATGTAATTTAGACGAATATCCGGGTTGACCTGAAGGAGTTGAGCAGATCTCGCGCCTGATATTGGTCAAATGGTTCACAGCAGGAGATCAACTGATATACCCTGCTTGCAGCCAATAGACATGCTCTATTTGCCCCAGGCCGGTCCTAAATGACCCCAGTACAGCACTAACCTCACTACGGGCATGTTAGTGACGTCGATTGAGCACTTGGCCTAATGTGATTGTACTGTACCCCCCATCTACCTCTCTAGTACTAGGTACCGATGTGTGTGATACAATTCTGTTAAGCATGTTTGGTTCAATGTTACGTAAATGAACGATATTGTAAAGCGGTATTAGGGGATATCCCCACAACGAATACAGGGCGTCCCAAAAATGAAACACTCGGGGTTCTCTCACATTTCATGGAATCTACAGTACTGAAGTTACGGTTGCCATAATATTGCAAGAAAAAAATTGGAAGTCCCAATTTTCCTTTTATATATATATATATATATATATATATATATATATATATATATGTATATATTATATATATATATATATATATATATATATATATATATATATATATATATATGTATATATATATATATATGTATATATATATATATATATATATATATATATATATATATATATATATATATATATATATATATATATATATATATATATATATATATATATATATATATATATATATATATATATATATATATATATATATATATATATATATATATATATATATATATATATATATATATATATATATATATATATATATATATATATATATATATAATTATATATTTATATATATATATATAAATAAGGGATGTCGGGTTGGTAGGAGGGATTATTTAAGAGCCCGTTTTTGTAACTTGACCCATTTTCAGTGGAATCCGGTTAATTATTCAGATCAGAATACATGGCCCCAATGCCGTATTCGGATTTCATCCCTTGTAGATAGATGGGGGTTGGCGTCTACACTGGACCCCCATACGCGGGTTTGCCTGGTCGCTATATAAACGTGCGGCGTTTTGTTGGAGTGCTGTCTGTGGTGCTTCTGCAACTGAAAGATCAAATAAAAAATGAAAACGGATCTACAATGTAAATCCATGATTTTACCTGGCGTGAAGATAACTATATCTACCTTTCTGGTTTTACTCTCAGGCCATACACGTAGTGCGTCATACGATCAGGTTTGTTCGTGAGTTTTTTCTCAGTTGGCAGCACCTGAGACAAGCACGACCCTCCTTGTTATCTAGGTTAGCACTAGACTAGCTCCTAGCCCATGCTTTCATTATGAACTAATTTGATCAATCTGGCCCCCTTGACTTATTGGCGTCTGGTGTTTTGGACAGAAAAAGTTCACATGACAACCTAGAAATCTCGGCTAGTGTTGCGCACACATAGCACTGTCCGCATATCCTGCAACTTAAGGCTCGACAGTTCAAGTTTAACGTATGGGTCCGGAACCACATGCTAGACGGCCAACTACGGGGAGAAGCGTCAACTTATGCAACCACCAGCCCATTTAAACTTGATCTTCATTCCTATTGTTAATAATCCAAAAAGGAGGACATTTGGGTTAACGCCAGGAACTTTCTCCCCTGTTTCATCTGGGTCAGAGGTTTAGAGACAAATAATTAGTGATGCTACTTGGCTTTTAGCCCTTGCTTACTCAGTGTAGTGCTGGAGGAAACTGGAAAATTCGGTGAAACCACCGCCTAACCCTTGGTCATTGGTAACTCTCTCAGATGCCCCGCCGAGATTCAAATCCGGGAAGTGATGAGAGGCAAATCGAAGTCATTGGTAACGCCTTAGACCGCACGGCCATCGGGGCAGGCCCACAACTGTGGTAGTCCAAAGTAAACTAAGAGAGAGGACGACACCTGTAGCGTCAGTCCTTTCATTTTGGGCGAGACCGCAGAGCAGGCGACATCGGCTCGACAAATGTCGTGGTACATTTGGCTGTCCAGCCACTTACATCTGCTCTGCGAAATGAACACTGGCCTGTTATTCACAACAATGTACTGCAGGTATGTATGGCCACCCCCATAGAAGTTCATTTGAGGTTTACACTACGTCGCCCAAACTATTAATCAATCTTTCAAAAGTTTTACTAAAATTAAGGAAATTCATTTTCACCAGAAGAAAATAAATTGTGGAAGAAATGAAACCCCTGCCAAAATAGTAAACTAGAAGAAGTCTAAAACGCCACCGAAGGGCACGTGGGCAAGTTGCGGCCACTTACCAAAAAAGAAAAGAATCAGTCCAATGAGAATAAAGGTATTTCTGGAGCTTTTGAGGATGAATTGAAATGGATCGATGATGAGTTTTCTGTCCTAGTCTTTTTTTTATGTTTTATGTTGTTGACACACACGGGAAAGGCACTGTTGGTTTGTATTTTTATATCACAGTTTATAGGGGTTTCCAAGGGCTTTATGATATTTCATTGCTACTGTGTTACCCTATTTTTCTGCAAGTCTCTAATTTCTCCTTTCTGTTGTCACGTTACTCACGTATCCACCCGGCGTATACATTCGTACATATTGCGCAACTAGGTGAAAGACCTGCGGATGAGCAGGGATTACAGGATCCAGATCAGGTCTTGGGAGGGGGGGGGGGGGGGGGGGGGCGTCCTCTCTGTTCGCGAGCAGTGTTCACCTGGCGGGCAGCCAGAGGTCTGCCCGGTTGGGCGTAACTAACGTGTCTACACAGCAAGCGCCAGACGGACCCTCTGGCCTCTGCGCATGACATAGGCCACAGCTGTGTATTCTAGATGATTTCTATCATCTTTTGATTATTTTTTATATAATTTAGATGAAATAAAGTGCCACTAAAAACTTAAAAAAAATAGAAATGTATGACTGAATCCGACAATGCAAACTATTTAGGTTCTGGGCGACATGCCCTGGTGATCATTGACTATAGGATTTCGGATTTGGAGAAAATCGATGTTTAGCCTAATGTTTACTTTTTGAGACCTTGTTTTGAAATGAAATGCAATCGAATTTTCATCCCAATTTTCATTTCTCATATCTTCCGAATTTGGCTTATAAGGTATGAAAAAATCAAAACCTGGCCGGGCGCGCATTTCGGATGAATCCCGTACGTTCACGCATTCTCAAACAACCTCGACCGATGCAGAACACTACGAACACTTGAAAGGATGGCATTTTGGCGGACAGCTTCATAGTAATCCCCCACGTCTAATTAAAATAACGATTGAATGGACCTGTCGGTTTTGCCGCTAAAATCTGCTTCTGCTATCGCTTAGCAACCGACATTCCTTATTAGGAAACTCCCGGCTACTTAGCATAGGCGACTCGCGGGCACCTGGCACTAGTACTCCGGAAAAGAGGGTGGTTCAGGTTAGAAAGGAACTCAATTTGAATAGTTTAGTATATATCACTACCATAAGTGAATACTTCAAATATAAACAATCATAAATTAGGAGAATGTAAGTTCATTTGTGTTTTTGAAACACGCATGATGTTTTATATAAAGAACGCATCGGAATTGTACACCCCTTTCTGTAGAATAATGGAATGGGCCAGTCCGTGGATATATGTCGGAAACATTCGCGGAAAATTTCCATTCTCACCAGTCTTCGAGGAACCCGAAGATTCATATAACGTAAACTAAACTTCCTCAAGACAAAGAACTGACAAGCCCTGTTAACATTCAAAGATCCGAAGATGACGATTGTTACAGCTAAGGTAGGAAGATGAAAAACTATCAACAAATCGTGTCATTTCTTTAGTCGCAGCGTGTTTTCCGACCGAGTATGAATGAAACCGGCCGGTCTTAGAAGGCGCGTGATCGCCGGGCACCAAAGAAGTGATCTTTGATTCCCTCAATGTCTGACGCGGCACCGTATATTTTTATTTTTCTTAATAAATATTTGATATATTGTGGTGATTATTTCAGTATAACAGGTATTGCTTAATTTGGGCAATACATATCAATAAAAACGTGGCACTGAACAACAGCATGGGAAAACTAGAATTATTAATGAGCCGAGGGCGATCAGTGGAAAATTCCAGGATTCTCCTTCCAAAAACTATTGAGATCTCTCTATTTGCGCACTTTTCCATAGTGATATTGGGTTATATAGTGTGATTCTGAGACGATAAACTGATATTTGTAGAGTACGATTCTTGTTACGTAGTACTTTGCACGAAAAATAGTAACATTTTTCCTCGGTTGACGATGCCGGTTCCAGCCTGAGTCCGCGTGTACAGGGTATCTGGTGCGTCATCATTTGATTGGGTCGATATCTCAATGGTATGATTTATCAATGTATGAGCGTACACATTTTTACGTGGCTGTCATTCATAAGTTGAGGCGGTATTCCATCTGAACTTCTCTAATTCTAGGTGTGTCCGCCACCCCGTTGTTGTTTTTTCGTAGGGTTTGACCTTCTAGTATATTTGTGACGTCATTACTGATAAGAATACACATCCTTGGTGTCAATGATGATGATGATATCATGATTCAACATAAGTCAAGTCACCAAACAAACATCTGATTTGTGTATTTTGGTGCAGTTATAATTATAGCATATCATTACAGTTATGAAGCAATCAGCTTTTCCTGGTTAGTGATAAATGGTTTATCAGTATTCTTGTTATTTGGGGGATGTTATTAATTTGATTTGCCTGCTTCCTCCTTCACTGCCTCAACCAGTCCTTCATTTAGATAGTAATATGCAATTTTTCCAGTCTTGTGCTCAGTGTCTGCACAATTTGGAAATCAAAGATCAATCTTTCGTTTCAACGGTGGTTCAGATCACACACCTGATATTTCAGGATTTCAATTTCAAGCAATTTTCACTTCTAAATTTCATTTAGATGAAATATTATGGCCAAATGTACTGAAACTACTTATGAAAGCATGCGTTTTCTGTGGAAGTAAGTACTTGTTTATGGTTGTCGCTTGAATTATAGGATACCCATAAAATGTGCAGTTGCCAATCTGGGCACCCAGTTTCTAAACCCTACAACCTTTGTGTTGTGTGATCACTGATCAAGTAGTAAAGGTTGCAGTTAGAGTTTTTGTAATGGCATTCTGCTATTCCTTGTACTTGGTGATCGACATTACATGTCAGACACTCAGACTGATGACTCCTGCATATATTATGGTATTGTTAATAACATCCTGTGGCTTAATAAGCTAGTTTTAAAACGAATTCCAATTAGGGAACACCCCACCATTCCCCTGTCTTGGCCAGGATTTTAGAAATGCCTGTGCTAAACAATATTCACAGATTTAGCCAATCAGCTTATTCAATCCATCCACATTTGATAGCACACTGTGTCAAAAAAGTAAAAATTACACTTCAGCCATTTCTAGATGAAAAGTTTTAAATAATAAGAATTGAAAGTTTTGCCTGTCTAAAAAAACTGGCTGGACTTGTCTTGGCTAAGTCCCTGCCCTTTTCCAAAGAGATTTGTTAACGAGTTTGAACTGGCAGAGTTCTCTACTCATTTTAATAGGGAGTCTCGTACAGGCTCTTGGCTAAGTCCCTTTGTCTTTAGAAGCCTCTTTGGGGAAGAGAGATTGAGTGGGAAAAGTTCCATCCTATAGGAAGTCTTGCCTGTAAGGTGAGCACTGCTGGTGAGGCCCCCTTGGGAGTCAGGATTATCAGGTTGAGCCTTCTGTTTTGTCTGCTGCTTTAGAAAACTAAAACAATACACATGTTTAGGACAATTTTTCTCTATTTATATCTAGATTGCATGCATCATCCTCTTTGTTTTTGTTGCTAAACTCTTTTTAAAAAGATTTCATGTTAAGTGAGTCACAATAGCAATCATCCGTCCTCCCAAAGGAATTGTCTGGCCGCTGACTGTGCATGCATAATTGCCACTCCCCTCATCACAGGACCTATTCCCATGCATTCCATGACACAGCTTTTTGTAAGACTAGAGGTAGGGGAATAAGTGGTATCGATATAGATATGGGAGTTCCCATTACTGTACTGCAGGTTCAAGGGTGAAACAGTTTGTTTTGGTGTGAGGACAGGTGCTTATTTTTAAGGCTTGGTCATTTTTTTTCAGTTTGAATGTAAATAATCAGTGCTTGGACTTCGCCATCATTTATATAGTTGGGAATTCCTTTTCTGAATGGCAGGTGCAAAGGTGGTATTGTTTGTTTTGGATTGTAATATTAGTACACACCTGTATGTGAAGTTGGATCAGTGCCCAATCTTTTATCTTGTAGTATATTAATTTGGGCAGGGTTAGAGAGGTCATTTGAATGATCCTATCAAATCTGTGGGGGTAACCAGTCTGATCCAGAATATGCGTGGTAATGTGTCAAGGGTCAAAGACGTTAGTGTTTATTTTTTGATAGTCGAAGATACTTATCTCTGATCAGTTTGATTTGTGTTTTGAGGATCAGCACTTAACCTCATTTCTGTCTCATCTGACTGTACTTACTGGTGCACGACTGTCCATGTTTTTGAGAATAGGGGTGCCAGGTTTTTCAACTTCATTTTAGTTTTGGGAATAAATGTTTCCTGCTAACCTTTTTTGATGGGCATTGGGCAATATTACGAAATTATATATTAGACAAACATGGTAATTTTGCCTTTGCCTTTAGACCATCCCAATGCCTTCAAAAGCACAATTCTCAATGAGTTTTTAAAAATATCATTGGACATGAACTAATATATGACTCTGGCCATCATTTGTGCAAGCAAGTCATTCCAATGTAATATCTACAGTATGGCCACAGTTTTCCCTGCACTTTATGGCTTGTGTATACGGACGCTGGACAAGCTTTTAGTACTGACCCTGTCAATAACCAAATTAGTGAATATAAGTTGCTTGAATAAAATCAATTTACATAGCAGCTGCATTTTAAAAATCATACTAATGAAGATGCTTCACAGAAAGATTTGGTGGGCAGATCTCGCAAGTAGGTTTGAAAAGTTTATTGTGCCTTGACACAAGATTGATCCAGGACTCCCTGCACCCGAAAAGTCAAATGGGGCCATGTTCTAGTAGCCCTAAGAGATCTGGATGGTTAGGTAGAACATAAAGTGTAGATTTATTGCTGGTTTAGATTGGTAACAGTGGCAAGGGGTAGATCAATGGTTGGTAAATATTGCTACCTGCTTTTGGCTATTGATTTGGCAATACACAATGGCTTTCTTAGTAAGCATATTTTCACACCTGAACATGCACCTAAGTACAGGAAGTCATGTCATTGTCATGCCACTTGTTTTTAGGGTCGTCCTGGTTTTTATCTCTCCTTGGCTTAATTATCTTGTTTAAACAGTGTTTTAGATAGTAGCCTGCTTACCCCTTGAACGAATGGACCTGTCCCATCTTCAGTTAGGCCATAAATGCTGGACATTTGACAGAATTCTTCATAGAAAGAGATGCCTTTAGTGCAAGTGGAATAGATTGAATGCGACTTTCCTGCACAAGCTTACAAGTTAACTTATGAAGCATAATATTAGATTTTGTCTAGCATTGCTTGGATTCAGGGTTTTCATTACCCATCGCTAAATTTTGGATATATTTAGTTCAAATCACTTCTAAGGTTGGTGCTTTATTTTGTATTTTTGTGTCAAGTTTACATCTTACAAAGTCTTGCAGTCTAGTGCAACATAGTGTATTTATGTGTAAGTTAAGCGTCTTTTGGCCTGTTTGGCAACACAATCTTAGCATGTGATCTGCTGATATTTTATGGTGAAGGAATTGCTGTGTTTAGTAGGTTTTATATGTTGGCACTTGGAAATCATTGATAAGTATGTCTTTTCTGCTATGTTTTCAGTAGTATTGAAAGAATACTGAAAAAAATATAAACTGGCCGCACACTGATTTTTCCTAATTTGGGAGTCTGGCTTGCTGCTAGATGGAAAATGCCTAGCCAACTCTGCAACATTTCCACGAAAGTTCGGAGTATATATTATGTGCACAGCTAATTTATTTTTTCGTTTTTCTCGAGGGTGGATATAGCTTGAAGGGATTCGTTAGCTATTTCTATTGTTTGTTTCCCTTCAGGCATTTTGATCCTGTCTAAGAGTTAGTTATTTTGAGAAGGTATGGGAAGCACAAAAAGAGCTTAGCTACTCCACTGTGCACTTAAAATCTTCTTGGACAATGTTTTAGTTTGAGATTAAGTTACTTGACTACAGGTAAACAGAGTGTGTATTATCTCTCTTGGTGTGGAGTACCTGGTAGCTTATCTGATAACACACCTTGTAATATATTTACCAACTTACTCACTCACCGGTCAAATTCTTAGTACTCTATGATACACACGTGGGTGTCCCAAAACAATTTTGTTTTCATGTCATCTTCATGTGGCAGTCCTGTGCTGACTGCTGAGCCACTTCAACATAGGTGGATAATCGACATGATACTATGACTTGTGAAGATAATTCAAGGTTTGAGCATGATACACTTGAAAAGGGTTTAATATCCTTGACACTGACATTGTTATCAGAATATGGCTCTCTGCCAGATGAGAAGTGTCTGGAAAGGTTATTGTGTCTATTCATGTTGTGCTGACATTTTATCACTGTGATAAGTGTTGTCACTAGAATTACTTTCGTGATTGATGCTAGATTTCATATTTATGTATCTGTTGAAATACCTATTCATTTATTTATTTTTTTTGGGGGGGGGGGGGGGGTGAAGGTTGCCCAAGGTTTATAATTATCAGGTAGTGAATTTGATTGCACATGGACTTTGTTGTGGCTCACCTTGGCACATGGTCTTCTCATCTTCTCCCATCTAAAGCATCTTCATGACTAAGTTTCCGATGTGGACTTGTATGATTTCAAAGGTTCACTTTGATATTTACTCTGGCCAGTCTGGACAGTAGATCAATTCTCTGGCATGATGATTTCCTCTTCAGCAGTGATAGAAAGCATTTTAGTCCAAGGAAGCGGTCACAGTGACAGTGGAACCCCGAATACTCTTGTCTTATCTCTAGATTCGAGTTGTGATTTCAACTAGATAAATGCATCTCTTTGGTAATTGAAACTGCCTTTTAGAGACTGCTTGAGCCTTCTGTTAGTTCTTATTCAATAGTAAGTTGTTGTAACTTAACTTTGACCCTATACAGGCAAGGTTTCAGTCTGATATGTCCCAAGACCATGACATGTGGCCCTTTATTCACTCAACTTTGAATATTATTGCATGGACACTGAAAACTCTCTTCCCGTTACTGGGGAAAAGGATAATGGGATTACATATTTTCATAAGCTGTTATGTACAGCATCAGCTTATTTGTTGATTCATTAAGTACTCGTAACGGCTAGTGTTGGGACGATCATCGATTATAATCAACGCTTACTCGGTTGCCTCTTTCATAATGATTTATCGATAATGAAACTGGTTATCGATAATAATCGGAAAATACGACAACTAGCGGCGAAACATGAAACTAAAAAAAACGGCAAGTTGTCAGCTTTCTCGCAATGAAACTTAAGCTCCAAAACACGTGAAAAGGTAGTAAAAGTGTTCCAAAATGTAAAAAGATTATTGGTCTTACGAATCATATACTGGTATTCAGGTACCAATCCAAATTATGCATGTTGGGGATGCAAGCTGGAGCAGATCGTAAGGGCTTATGTGGTGCACTTTCACTCTTTCTAAGGAGTGTTACAAAAGGTGCACATGTTTCAAATTTTGCACTCTAGGCCTGTACCCAATTACCGAAAGAGTGCGATGAACTGATTATGATCGATAATCGATCGGTTGGCTGTAACTGATTATCGATTATGAAATTGCAACCGATTCCCAACCCTAGTAACGGCCCTATAACTTGTGGTCATAAGATGCTTAACTTTTGGCTCAATTAACTTTATTTTAATACGTTTACTTTATTATGTGGATACTGTATACCTATCACTTAATTTTTATTGCATAATTGGGAACAAAGTCAACAAACATTAAGGGGGTTTATCTTTTCTTTTTCCTCTAATGAAATGATGCACCTGTTGGGAAATATATTGACCTTGACCAGTCCATTATTGTCCCATATACCTTATTGTGTGAACTGTTTCTTTGAGAAAGGCTTAAGAGGAAGGCTATGTTAAAATCACATGCTGTGAATGTTAAATGGAAAATTGGCAAGTTAACAATTTAAGGATTTGCAATTACCTAAAAGATGAAAAGTAGGCTTTCCCCTGATTTTCGACCATTCATTGTTGTGAACATGCATGACCATGGCACACCCTAGATATTGACCTTGAATTAATGAGAATTGAATTGCTGTACAAGGGAAGACCTTTCCTAGCAAGAGACAATGGTTTCGGCTGTTCTATTTGACAAATGGGATGAAAGTTAAATGCAGAATGAGAAAGGGCAAGTTAACAATTTAAGGATTTGCAATTTACTTAAAAGATTGTTGTAAACATGCCTTTCCATGGCACACTAGCCCTAGTTCTTGACCCTGAAGTAATGAGAGTTGACAGAGCTCACCACAATAATTACACATGTACAGGTCTAGCGAATCTTTTCCTGGAGGGGAGTGGTTTCAGCACTTGTTAGATCAGAATCTCTACAGTACTTGACTAGGGGGTGGGTAACATTATGCAAGAGATCAGGGATTATGCACACAAAGGGGTTCCACAGAGTCAACAAAGTCAACTACTGGTCGGTGGCTGCCAAGCATATATTTGATGAGTATTTTGTCTTGCTATTTCAGGAGAAGGGTGTTGCGTGCCCCGAGACTGGCTCTATCAATTCCAGCCAGTTCAACAGCAGCAGCAGCATGGACAGCCGGGATGAGAACAAGGTTCGCGGAAACTGGACGGGCCGCATGGACTTCATGCTGTCCTGTATCGGCTACGCTGTCGGCCTCGGCAACATCTGGAGGTTCCCCTACCTCTGCTACAGCAATGGTGGTGGTAAGTTGTTATTTTACAAATAAAAATATATTCCAGGTACCCACCCAAGTTTTAGAAGTATGCCTCATTGAAAGCTGTGGCAATGGTGCTGGTCATTATTTCGTCGTAAAATAATACAAATTTGGCATTCTGTGATATTTGCAATAAACATGGTTGTTTAAAAACAATTTTAACTTTCTCGAAACTGAAGAGCTGACTTTCATATTTAGGTTTTAGTCAGCATATTATTTGGCTTATAAATAATTTAATGCATTATATGAATTTTTGAAGGTAGTTCCAAAATTTGTCAGAATTCTGAATAAATACCTAGCTGAAACCTTATCTGCAATGCACATTATGAGCCTTTCCCAACTCATTTGATATTAGGTGAGCGAATTGAGATATTCCAAATGCTAGCAGTTAGTCTAAACTTTTATGGATCTAATGTATTTCTGTGTATGTAGAACCCTTACTTGCTCTTCACTCTAGATGTTGGTTCATTATTTATGCTGTCAGAGAGTGATCGATAGTTTTGAGTTCGCACTTTCAGGAGTTTTATCAGTCTTGTCAATTTTTGAACATGTATTGCCCAATTTTTGACTATTTGGTATTTTGTTGTACAACTGTCTGACCAGTTTGTATTACCCTCATCACAAATGGTGTGATATTTAAAGTATCATTTTAGCATGTTATATATTTGTAATCAGGGGTATTTTGGCTATTTTTATTGTCTAAGAGATGATTTTGGGGCCTGATACAGTTTTTTGACACCAGTCATGTTATTGAATTCACTTCCCCGACTCAGTTTTTGTCGTTTTTACCTGTCGAGGGCTAAGACGACAACAGTTCCGCTTTCCCTCGTTTTAATTTAATTAGGAAGTGTCTCAATTTCCACTAGTAGCCTGAGCGTCACACACATACTGCGCATATTTTCCGAAAGTCGACAACCCCTTGTGTGGTGATGGAGAAATCAATATTGGCCTGTGAAGCTCTCTCCCACCTCTGCATGTCATTGTGTGGGCTCGCCAGCGGCAGTGTGCTGTGGAAATTTCCACTCGTCGTTATCCATGAGTTGTTGCCGCGGCAGCATGTTGTTGGGTTTGTCGCCTGGAGATTCCTGGGCTACATCCGCGCGGAGGAGGCGTCGCTCAAGCGGAACGCTCTCAGGTCTATACACTTCCATTGCTACCCAGGAGATGAGCTAAGAGATACTATCCTCTGAATGGAGAAAGTTGATTGAACCTTAGGACTCTCACGATGAATGGCTAAGAGTTGTGCTCTCTTACGGCTTGTCAAAATTTCTTTTATTCCGAGTCTCTTTGGAGGTGTTTTTGGGCTGTCAAAATTTTCTGCCCTTTATGGCCTTGTTATGCTTTAAGTACCCCGATGGGTTGGGTACTTGCCAAATTTCTTTTATTCCGAGTCTCTTTGGAGGCGTCTTTTGGCTGTCAAATTTCTTTGCTCTTTTTGACCTTGTTAAGCCTTACCCCAGTGGGTTGGGTACTGATATAATCAGTCATGTGAAAAGCTGATGTTTAAGTCCTCCACTTTGCACCAGTTGTTTGTTCGTTCTAATTCTTCCTTCGGAAAGAAATTCCTTCGTTTCAACCAAAGCGTATGGGGAAATGAAAAGGGTATTGAGGAAAAAAATTGTACTTAAACAAATGAAAATGAAAAAAAACGACTTTGAAATATTAGGTAACGAGTAGAAGGAAGATGATATTAACTTGAATAAGACCTGGTTTAGAACAGAACTCCTCAGGAAATAAATGCATCTAGCAGGTTTTCATATCTGATGGTTTGTAAATTTGGTGTCAATTGTTTAAGGCCAAAAAAGAAGTTTGTTTCCTGTAACCCTACCCTACTCAAAAAAATCCCTACCTTAAGGTTTGTATTGCCCTTTCTGTTTCCAATCGACATAAAATATGCATAAAACACACTTTTTCGTACAAGAAATTGATTTTAAAAAAAAATCTTATTGTTGACCTACCTACCCAATTAATTTTTTTCAGACCATTCCAGGAAACAAACAACTTTTTTCTAAACCTCAGTATGCCATATAAGTATGTGAAGGACAAGTTAACCCTAGTGCTCTGATGTACTCTGGGTTATTTTAGTACGTTTGAAGTTGACTTCTCCCCTAGTGCACTGCGTTCAAGGCCACGGTCAAGGCCACTGGCCCTGTTAATGATAGCAATATAGGTACATTAGGTAGGTCTCAGGGCAGAATGGTGTCAATGAGGCATCCTATATGCATTGGCTAGGGGTCATGAACTCTAGCCCGTAAATACCCAGGAAGCCTAGGGGGGTTTGCGACACTTTCCAAACATTACCCAACCACGCCCCCTGCAGGGAATACCTAGAAATAGCCACTAAGGGTCAGGCATGTTGTCACTGTCTGGTGGTCCAGAAAGGGCCCAGGTGAAGAGACCTCCCCCCATGCCCTCCTGGTAGAGGACTACTAGGGCATAGTATTTAGTTGATGCTCTGAAATGCATTTTAGGGTCACATACAAAGTAAACAGCCTCCATGGCTCTTAACAACAAATGCACCGGCAGACCCCTACCCTAACCAAATGAAGTTTGAAGAAAGCAAGGAATTCCTTGGATTTTCCTAAGAAAAATCCCAGGATTTTTCATTAGTCTCCACTCTCCACTACGTTTTGTTAGGAAAGCTTGAGACATGCAAGAAGATAGGCCAAGGCATGGACTTCGGGTAAAGCGGTGGTTTTCTTGGGTACTTTGGTTTCCTCTAACATGATTTAGTGGCAAGTCACAATATGAAGCCTTTATGGCAGAAAAAGTGACAATTACACTAGAGGCAGAGGATTTGACAAAATTCATAATGGACAGCAGCTGAAGTGTTCGCTACAATAACTGATATGGGCTATTATTGCACTCCTGTGGAATTTTCCTACAGTTTTTAACATTTAAGGGCCACCATGATCTTAGCAGTACAATCAAATGAGCAATTCCTTCTGCCATTTGTTGCTTGAATATGAAATGAAGTGAACTATGGAGCCAGGCTCTCATAGTCTGCTCTCATAGTCTCATAGACCTAAAAAAGGTCGGGTGTTGATGCTGCCTAATGAAGCATGCCGAGTACTGGGAGTGGCACGGTCCACTTGATATAATCCCATGGTTTTTTCTCGGGTAATACGAGACCCTTGGTGTGCCTAAACACCCTTCAACTATGGAAATTTCCACTTGTACCACCCCTACCTTTCCAGGGCCTCATTCATATTCGGGTCACACGTTCGGCGCTTTTTGTGAACACCTATAATACTCGGAAATGTAAAGGCGTTTTTTTCCTTGACAAACACCTGGACTAAGCCAGACAGGACCCTCTTTCATCACTGGGTCGTCTCCGGGCTCGGTATAAATAGAGGGATTTCAGCCCAGTCTGTACCTTGGACTTTTATTGTATCCGCTTATAAAAGTTTATACATATTTATTACATTTTAATAGGTGGATTCGACCTCAGGGTCAGGAAGCTGAGTGGAAAATTCCGTCTGTCTTTTTATTGCCCTTGAAACCGCCTGTGAGGGATCTGAATGAATTAAATCTTATCTGTACCATATTTGTGGTTGGCTTGGTATTTACTTTGTCACTCCACGGACACTGCACCCTTAATGAGTTGGGCCTTAGCCAGGACCTTGAAAGCGGGTATTCTAAATGTGCAATAATAAACTCCTGGGGTTCTTTATTCTCATATGAGAGTGAGGTGTTTGGGCAGAATATCATCGCATATATTGATCTATATATATCTAGAAAATGTGTGATATCTTAGTGTGTGGTCTTAGCATGGAGATAGATTGAATCTCTTTGATGAATGAATGCCTAGAGACCTTGGCAAGTGTCATCTGGACCCACTGCACTTAAAAAAAAACACGATTAGGAATTCTTCGAATTCTGAAAATATTTTGAAGGATCATTGAGAATTTGGTTAAATAAACACCTCTTGGGTGGTTATGTTCAGAAATACGCTTTGGTTGGAGAGATACCCCAAAATTGGTGTGTTTTTGGTTGCCACAGGCCTGAATGGCTGTGATACCTGGCTCCCTATTTATGCCTTCTCTTCGCCTGGGCGATACGACCCCCGGCCGTGCTCTGGTGGGTGAATGGTATGTACTTCCTACTACAGCGCACCAAAGAGAGTGTGGGTTTAGGGGATGATATATATTAATAACCCCAGCAGGCGACAGGGCATGTTTATCTATAGTTATATCCACTTGGATGACTTCTGTTTTAAAAAAGCTTTCACCCTTTGATCCCTGATCCCTTTTAATGTGGGTGATAACTTTTTAGCAAAAACAACTTTTAGTACTTAAATTTTTAAAGTGCTCGTCAGATATTCAAGCTGCAACTCTACAGATTTATTACGAGTTCTTGCATCATCCTTAGTTGTTTTCAAAAGCATCAGTAAACCAGTCTGGGCATCATTTGGACACCTTCATGTATGTTGCTCACTGAACCTGTTTTCCCTCAGGTGAAATCTGGGAAAAAGTGTGTAACAGGTTGAGAGTTATAGAAAAGGCTAGGCTAGACCAATGTTATATGATTTATACTGTAGTATTCCTGGAAAGTCTGACTAATCGGAAGGGCTTTATCGATTTGAAATCACCCAAGCTGAATAAATACTCAAATCCCCCACCGTCTGGGCTGGTTTAAGTGGCCATCCATTATTAATGAAGTGTTTTGATATGCTGGTATTGTTTATCAGATAGGGGAAGTGAGTTGCTGATATTATTGGAATTTAAGCCTAAAAAGGTGCCAGGTTTCCCGATTCCTGTATGTCAAGAATAACATTTAATGAAAAAAATGTACCCTACTTTCAATCTAATTAATTCATCCTACTTTTATGGCACAACTTTATTTCATTAAGTGAATACTTATTTATGGTTGTAAAGAGTATACTGTGATCTCCCTTGAAAAGTAGGACTCCCCCAAAATAAAAAATTACCAATTTTGGACACCCAATTTTTAAATCCTGGCTAAGACCCTGATGTCTAGTGGTGGGAATTCTGCAATGCCAGCACATTTCTTCAGGTTTATTTGGGTTCCCGCTTTTAGAGTACTTCGGAGTATGCTGGCTCAGAACCGGATTCAGTAAATCATCGAGGATAGCCCGTGCCATGTGTGTCTAGCCGTAAACATTCCTCACTGGGTGCTCATCGGGTGCTCATCGCCTTCAGGGTGCTCACCCAGACACCAAGGCACGCCCATAAACCCCTCAATGGCCAACACGGACCAAAAAAAAACCCTCCAACCCTCAAGCTAATACGTCTACATGTTGCCAAGTATTTCCTGGCTGTCCTAGCTACTCGAGTACTCACTTTGCTATTATAAGTGACAGGTGTACGCCTGATTCCCTGAAAGTGGACTCTCAAAAATTCTTTTTAATTCTGCTGAATTGAACAAATCTATTGCCCGGCCAGTCTTGTGTGAGCTAGCTTAAGTTTCATTATCAAAGTTTTTTGTGTCAACGATTGGTTAAATTCAATGTTTTAATTACCAATAACGGTATAAATATTTAATGATTAATTACCAATAACGGTATAAATATTTAATGATTACTGAATGGGGATGCATTGATTTTATAGTTTCAACCCTCACCTATATAGAGTGCTAGGTGAATCCCTTGTGTGCATGAGATACTGAGACAATCTATCTCTAACCAATAAAACTGGCACCGGTTGGTAAAAGGAAGTTCATTGACAGCCCTTTTTTGCAGTTGTCTAGTTTTCTGCAACGTGTTATTTTTTCAAGTGCTTTTCTTATCCAATTTGAGAAGATGAAATGAAATTATTGTATATTTTCAGGCACTTATCTGATCTCGTATATAACTTGATCCTATGTAGGATGAGATGAAATCTTATCATAATTGTTGTATATTTTCAGGCGCTTTCCTGATCCTGTATGTAGGACTGTCATTGATATGACAAGTATCGATCGATCGAAATAATTTTTCCAATTAATCGAGAAAAAAATATTATGTTAATCGAATCGAATTAATCGAAACACATTTTTTCAGCCTTTTACGCAATTTTTAGCCAACGCTATTAAGAATTTTGAAGAGAAACTCAAGTATCTAATCAGAAAGTGTTGAGAAAACCTTCATTGTCTTTGCATTGTGGGAATCTTAGGATCCTAGCCACAAAAATAGTGTGGAACATGTGAAAATATTCTATTACTGCAGTTCATCACAATCGAATCGAAATAATCGGAATCGAAAAATAAAATGTCAATTATCGAATCGAAAAAAAATGGATGTCAATGACAGTCCTACCTGTATGTAATATAACTTGATTCTATGTAGGATGAGATGAAATCTTATTGTAATTCTTGTCTATTTTCAGGCGCTTTCCTGATCCTGTATGTAATATAACTTGTCTATGTAGGATGAGAAGAAAACTTAATGTAATTCTTGTCTATTTCCAGGCGCTTTCCTGATCCCGTATGTGATATTCCTGATCCTGTGTGGAATGCCAATGGTCTTCCTGGAGGTGTCCTTCGGCCAGTTTGCCAGCCTCAGTCCCATCACGGTCTGGAGGATCAGTCCTTTCTTCAAGGGTAAGTCTACTTTACATGATGGCAGATTTTTACAAGCTTTTTTCTCTGATGAAGGCAGTAACTAAATAATTAAGGTCACATGTATAAAAATCATGGAGGTATATATATGTTATTGGAGATAAGGTATGTGTTTATTTTTTGAAAAAGAATTGGAATGAATTTCCAAGATGTTTGAGAGTTGTGCATCTGTGTAAATTCAGAAGATTCTTCAATGTGATTCTTCTTTGTAAGTTCTTGATCCGAGTTAGCTCAGGCTAGTGTCTGCTTTGTTGCCATCATAACGTAGTAGCTATTTATAGGACATTCTGATCAGTGAATCTTTATTTTCTGCCCTCGGATAGCAGAATCTAATGTATGAAATTTCTGAGTAGATCACCGGAAGAAGCATAGGTCCAGACAACATTTGTCAAGGAGTTCTTCAGGCATGAATGGGATAAGAAAATCTTGAAGTGCCTGTCAGGAATGATATAGTACTGTTATTGCCATTGGCTCTGTAGCCAATGGTGGCCATGCCCTATTGTCTCGCTATTGTTCACATAACCTGTCTGATCATCCAGGCACCGATAGCCCCAATTCATAAAGGAATATTTTGAAGACGAAGGCAGTTATTGTGAAATGTCGTCTTGATACATGATACTTGGGCATGCAATCTGAGGCTGCAGGATAACAGTGTGGCTTGGTCACTATGATAACGTGTGGCAACATGTGATGACTGTACCGTGCCTTTGAAATTGAAAGGAAGAAAGTTAGCCTTGTCAATAAAAATAATTAATGTAGGGTCACTAGGGTGTTATGAAGGTTTGATTTACTGGGAATCATTTATGAAGAGGGGATTCATGCCAGTCCTAGGTCCCTATCTCATTGTAATGTGATCTATGCTTATGAATGCTGTGTGACAATGTTATTAAGACAATCAGGGCATCAATACCCTAAATAGTAGTCTAAAAGGATATATGTATCTATATCTATTTATATATTTATATGTTAATAATAAATGTGATTCTCAGTATTGGGTAGGCTATTGGGTTTCAAAAGAGGAAGTTCAGCTCTCATCCTTAGATGTTATCGCCCAGATATCCTCATGTGAATCTGACCACATTTACACTCCGGTAATGAAAGCACAACACCAGGAGATCCTGGTGTGTGTCTGACCGGACCAGGCAGCTATTGTTTTCATGGTGTGTGAGATGACAATAACGCTCCCACAGTCAGCATTAAGATAATCGTCTTTATCGATTAATCATTAGGCAGACATATCTCGTGTTGCCAGACCATGTGGTATCAGTTTACGGCTGGCATTGATTTGTGGCTAGTTGTTCCACTGCATGCAATGTTATTTGTTTTTGTCAGTTTCGTAATCGTGGAAAACTACAGGTGAGGTCATGTGGTGCAGTATAGGCACATACATGATATATATATATATATATATAATATATATATATATATATATATATATATATATATATATATATATATATATATATATATATATATATATATATATATATATATATATATATATAATGTATATTCAGGACATTTTTTTCCAGTATCTATAGATATGATTGTTATTCAACAGGCCTATCATACACTACCGGTAATGCGTTAATATTCTAATTGGTATCATCACTCTTTGTTGGATATAGAACAAATAGTAACTGTGACCTGTTAGAGCTTCAATGAGGAAGTACAGAAATATCTCTTTCAATTTGGTGGATATACAACCCACTTGTGTCTGAGTGGAATTTCCTGTGTGTTTTGGCAAGAAGCCTCTCTAGGGTTTTATATGGTGGTGGTGGGCTGCCTTGTTTTTAGCCCTGCAATTAATGGGATATTGGTTGGTGAGGAATTATCAGCAGTGACTAACGATGGGCTGACGTCAGGGCCCTGCCTGATGCTGCTGCTGTGCCGGCTGTCTGTGTCTGGCTGCGCGGTAGACAGGCATGCTGCCGCTACTCGCTGCTGCGAGTGGGGATTTTCCACTACTCTGTGGTTAACCCATTCACGCCTGGAGCGCTCAGCTTGTGGTCTACTCAAATACCAATATCATGATTACCACATTGACTTCTTCCTTTTGAGCGGATGTTTTGGTCCCTTATCTATGAAACGACCTTGCTTCAGGTTGTTTGGAATTGTTGATATTGATTTTTAAGATATTTGTAAAGAAGTCAGAACACCTGTGGTCATTTTGGAGGTGAAAGGGTTAACCCTGGTTACCATGGCTACTAAATACTGCTGAATAGATCTTGCAATCTGTCAGCTGATCGAAGGCTGGGCCGGGGATAATTCGATATGGAGAAGTAATTGCTATTTGTTTCTTGACATAACAAGATAGGATTGTGTTCTCCAATTTATGAAACGTACCTCGAGGGCAGGACTTCTGGCCTCGTTGTTTGGATGGAGATTGGCTCTCCGATGAAGTCAGAAAATTGATGTGAACATCTGCCGGTAAAGGCAATATTCATCACGGAGAACTTCTAGCCGGGCCCTTATATGGAAGTCTATTTGTTCAATAGATTTTCCACAACTAGGGAATGCACATCTTATAGGCACATCTCATGTTTATGAAATTTATTTAAGTATACATATAAAAGTCACTTAAGTATCCAAATCCATCTCAGCATGAAAGTTTGAAGTATTTTGTAAAAAAAAAAAGATATGCCCCTTACTTCCTTCATGAAATGGAATGTTTGTAATTGACTAAATGTTCTCTCTAAAGGCCCTATGTTGACAGCTAAGCATGGCACAGCATGATAAGTGATATAAACCTTACACACATGTAATTCAACAATCACCGAGTGGTAAATTGCATGTGACAGTAAATGGAGGCATTTAAAATGATAAATTGATAGCCTGCTCACTGATCTCTCCATCATTATTAACCAATTGTGTCTGTCTAGGTATGGACTGGCTAACCTTGTTTATAATTGAATAAACAGTACTTAGTGGTT
>OZ012690.1:44471981-44624533 GCA_963942565.1 Maea johnstoni | reverse complement strand
TCTCTCTCTCTCTCTCTCTCCCTCTCTCTCTCTCTCTCTCTCTCTCTCTCTCTCTCTCTCTCTCTCTCTCTCTCTCTCTCTCTCTCTCCTCCCTCTCTCTCTCCCTCTCCCTCTCTCTCTCCCTCTTCCCCTCTCCCCTCTCCCTCTCCCTCTCCCTCTCTCCCTCTCTCTCTCTCTCTCTCTCGATTTAGTTCAATTTTCTCTCAAGTGGAACGAATGGGTATTCTCCTATGATATGTTGAAATAAACATGTTTTTCATGCCACAGTATATCTTAAGTCTTATTTATAAATACTTTCCCTTATCCTCTGAATCCATGAATGAATAGGGTTACATCCGGTTGGTACTTATAATATAATCCTTTAAGCCCTTGATGTTTTTAATTTCAGTTCTGTCCTTGCAATACTTGTAGTGTACTTATCCCCTTATCCTCATACTCATATAAGTAAACACATAGATTTCTGTGAAAATCGCTGTGAGGACAGGAATATTACTTTATCCTCTATCAAGGTTGTTATGAGAAAGCGCTTTAGGTTGGGGTTATTATGAGTAAATGCTCTAGGTTAAGGTTGTTATGAGAAAACGCTCTAGGTTTTCCTTGAGAGCATGGCCGGGTTCTGCCTGGAATGCTGGAAAAACAGCATTTTCAGTTTATTGTCTCTCCTCACTTGGCAGCCCAAAAATGTGTGCTGCATCTCCAGACAGTCCTTGCGGCATCCTGCTTCATTTTCTGTGGAATGCGTTACAAGCTCTGAAACAGCATGTTATTTTGTTAATTGTAAGGGAGAGAGAGAGAGAGAAAATAAATTCTCTGTCCTCCTATACCAAAGGATGATTTAGATTTGTACAACGCATTTGTTTAATGGCTGTGTGTATTTTATTTGTAGGTAAATGGTAGGAATTTTCGTTATACTCCCTGGTTCAGCTGGCATCAGACACCTAATTTAAGTAATATGTGTTTATTGTTGACATGTTGGACTTTTTTATAACCATTTTTTAAGGCATTTTGCAACCTGTTTCAATTGAGACCCTGAAATTCCAGGGTCGAATAAAAGCATATCGGATGGATAAATCGGTGGCCGATTATTCTATTAAAAGCGGCAGGCTCGCAAGTAGTCTGGGGGCAGCCGAGGGGCCAGCCAGCCATATATCAACAGATGCAAGCTCGATCATTTCTACTGCCATTACTTTTATGTCTAACTGGCGGCCCGATCACCACTGACAGGCACTGCTGGCAATAGGGGAAAATTCCATTGGCAAGAAAGCCGCGTGTCACGTGACGGCTCGGCTTCGCTGGCTGCCGCTTCTTGTGCTTACCTGAAGTACTGCATGGGGATTATGAATATTACAATCACAGGGAGCCTAGTAACGAGAATCCCTCACAATATTTGACTACGTTATACAAAAGACATGTGATACAGACATGCTAGTGCATGGTGGCAGCTCTGGTGCCTGAAGCATGGACAGTAAAATCCTTAAATCTGACGATCACAGCGAAAATATTATGAATTATGAATATCACAATCACATAATTAGAAGAAACCTTACAATATTTGACTCTGTTATACAAAAAAGACATGTGATGCCCACATGCTAGTGGTGGCCTGAGGCATGAACGATGTAATCCCTAGATCTGAGGGTTACAGTGAAGATTAAATCCTGTATTTGAATATGTTACCCTTGTGAAGTAAAGATTATTATTGTTATTATAAAGCTTGGATTTGTTCCATGGTGTTGTTTACCAGTGAGAAGCAGGTTGTTATTGTGATGTTGTTATGTAAGGCTGGTACAGGCCCCATGCTGAGTTCTTCACACCCTAGGTGTGGAAGCAGTAGGGCATAAATACAGTGGTAATACACAGGCTTAAGGTGGTAGTGGGCACAGAATTGATCGAAAAGTGAAAAGTGACGTAAGCAAGGAATGTGGAATTTAATCCTCAACCCATTCATACCTTGAAAGGTTCCTCGGTCTGTGATTCATATGAAAATAACATTGGAATAAAGTGTGAATTCACTTGTCAGTCTTATCATATTAAATGATATCCTAGGTACAAATATTTTCTGAAATATTTTTTGTCCTTGAGATATCATTAGAATTATCAGACTTTTTAATGTAAGCAGTTTTTGGATTATGTGTGTATGCTGTGAACGTGACTTGGTCCTACTTGTAACTACCCATGCCCAGTATGGCATACATAACAGCTTACAGTGGACGAAATAAGAGCTCCTAGTTTACTGTATAGTAGGTGATATAAGACCACGTAGCTTATCTGGTTGATATGTTTCATGTAATCCACTGTTTCATTGTCTCCCTCTTAGAAGGTGGGAATCAATCAGAGGATTTCATTCTTCACCTGTTTTTCACCTGCTGAAAGATGCCTCCAGGTATTCTGTTGCAAGTGTGATGTAGTATTATTGGGCACCCAGTTTCTGAAGCCTGGCTGAGA
The DNA here is from genome assembly GCA_963942565.1 of Maea johnstoni. Taxonomy (NCBI): domain Eukaryota; kingdom Metazoa; phylum Annelida; class Polychaeta; order Spionida; family Magelonidae; genus Maea; species Maea johnstoni. The sequence goes on along the minus strand of OZ012690.1, from coordinate 44,622,088 downwards.
ACCTGATGTAATATCAAGGTAAAATGTCCTTGGCTGTTCATTATTCTGCAAGTGACGTCAATAGCACAATAGGTGCTTGACATACAATCACTGCAGTAGTCCTATTTTTCTGCACTTTAACATACTTTTCATTATTCTTTTCAAGGAGATTTTATTCTGACATCCTACCATTGTACACTTGGTGCTTGATTAACGATTACCACTGTTGTCCTTCATTTTTTTGCTCAATAAATTTTCTGATTCTTTTCATTAAGATTTCATTCAGGCATTCTACCTTTCCTGTAATGTTATTGCCAGGTGTGATGTAATATCAAGGTAGAATCGTCCTTCACCTTTCTGCATGTGATGTCAACAACAACTGCTTGACCTCTTGACCAGTAAAAGCAAACCCTGATGCCATTTCTGCATGTCCACTCTCTTCAAATTCTTTTCCTTGACCAATCATGCCTGGAATTGTCTGAATCTTAACAGGAAATCTAAAACATATAAAAATGAAAACAACTTCAGAATCAACCAAAAAGTTCACAAAATATTTGAAGGAGATTTTTGGGTTGGATTTGATCAACACTTTTCCTTCCAAGTATTTTCTGGAGGAAATTGCTTCCGTTAGAGCGATATCACCGGAATAGGTGGTTTCTGGTGCTAATGGCATAAATAGGTTGAGTTTATTTAGATTTCTTACTTTTCCGCTGGTGATATCAATTCCCAGTACAGTACTTGCTTTTCTGATTACATAACATGATTGTTTATTACACTTTCTCCAATTAGCCAGGATACAAGTTGATTTGGCTAGATTCTCTTGTAAACTTTACATCAATTGCCAAATACCAAATTTTCTGGTTGTGCAAAAATAGTTAATTACAATTTCCACTATTAATTGCTTTTGATTATATAATATGATTGTTTATTACACTTTCCCCAATTAGCCAGACTTCAAGTTGATTTGACGAGATTCTCTTGTAAACTTTACATCAATTGCCAATACCAACTTTTCTGGTTGTGCATCTAGATAGTTTATTACACTTTCTACACTTATCCAGACTAGATTAATTTGGAAAGATCACTCCTGTAAACTTAACTCTAGAGTCACATTTGTCTGTCTGGCTTCCGGCTTTATAATGAGAGCGTTGAACCAGGCTAGACTCATCTCTCATGGTATGGTTAATGTCTTTATAAGATTTATTAGAAACATGTTACATGATACTGCATCCCCGAAACCATCAGAGGAACTTCTAATCAGCATTGATCTTGGCCCTGAATTGAAGACGTCACTCCTGCAAGTCATGAGTGACCGCCATGCTATTTTAAGCTCTACTTTGATAGGTGGATAATTCAGATGAAAGATAGGCGGGAGGTCTGGCTTAATGCGTTTAGATGAGGTTGGCTGGTTCGTTATGATGCGTCACTTGCAGAACTCCTCGACAGAAACAAATGAATTAGTTTGTCTGGGGTCTGTATTAAAGGAAAAGATATGCCAAGGTTTGAGTCAGGTCTGAGACAGGCCATTGATTGCTCACTGTCTCTCACCAGTCACCACTATCTGGGTTTGAGTCATGGGCAGGGCATGTGAGGAAGTTCCCAGTGACTTGGGGTTACCTGGGTTAGGGGATGGTTTTCGCCAGGATTTCTAATTTCCTGCATCACTTACAACTAGCTGATGAAGACTTGGCCACAATTGGCAGTAAAAGGGACAAACAAAAAAAATCATCAACAGTCAGGGAGATGAAAAGGGCATATATCTGATTTGGTTTTACAGAATATAGCTTGAATATTACAAATAAGGTGTTGATAAAGGACTTTCAGATTTGAAAAAGAAAAAATGGCATCACCTGAGATTGTTTAGCCCGAAAAAAACACACTTATGTTCAGACTTTAAATTAGAAACCTTCTTTTAAAGCAAACCAGTGTTAAATTTACAGAGCTGAAAGCTTGAGCTTATGAGCTCAACACGACATGTCCATTTCCATGCACATGTAATGAGGAAGCCTAGTATCTAGGTTAATTATTCTGACATTTCTGGTGGTTTGCCAAGATCACAATCACGTGATACTTATCATGGGCCACTTATGTGATTTGATAAACGATTTCGAGGAATTGATTGGTCCTTGATCCCTAGAAAAGGGGTTGTTTACCATCGACAGTTTGTTTATAAATAGTTCTTTCCTAAATGAATCAGCACAACTAAGTGATGCACTTTAGACCTTGACCAGTGTAGCTTTCACTGGAAGTAGGTGAAGAGTTATATCTGTCTCTTACAGTGTTAGAATGCACCTGTTGATAGGTCAGTAGGGAGTTGACTGAGAATCAGGTTTGACCCTGTGTCACCCAAAACAACCTGACCGCTTTATCTCCCAAACAAAACCTATTTCAAGAAATATTCGAAACCAAAATATTGATCAGAGACAAATAATCTCTTTCATAAATATTTGCAATTTACAATTAATTCCAAAGTTTTATGTACAAGTGGTTCTGGACAACACCAGTCAAGGAAATCTCCAGGCAAGAAAGTGTTTACTCTCATTGTAGATATTGGTGTTAACACTATTTGCAGTTGTGTGTGAGTCTTAGTGTTTGACTGTTTGTACTTGGAGAGTACACACTGATGAACCCAGGACGATGACCCCAAGATGACCAGAGTAATCCAGCCCTGTGTGTAATCAAAGGAAAAAAAAGGTGAAACATGTGAATGGGTGTGTGTGTAATCAAAAAAAGGTGAAACACAGTGAACAGATGGGGGGGGGGGGGGGGGGGGGGGTCACATCTCTGCTCTGCTTAGAGGCCCATCCTTTATCAGGGTTCATAGATTGATAGTCTTACAATTGGATAGATGAAAGTGAGAGAAAAAGGATAGGAGCCACTTGTGACCAGATGGGGTTATGATATATACACTGAGGATGCTGTAGGGAAATGGTATGCGGCCTATCCCATGTTAAGAGATGCTTGCATGATGTTCTAGTGCATCTTGGTTTAACCTATTCACGGTTTGATTTCTAGATCTGTACCTATGATACTTTTTGTAATGAAATCAGAATTATTCATAACTGTTACTCGCAAAATATTTCAACAAGGTGATTGATTTACTTAGGTTCTAAGCAACATTTCTCAAAATATTTTCCAAAAAATTGCTCTAGTCGCAACTATATTGCTGGAATAGTCCTGACGTTTTTTGGCAGTATGGGGTTAATACAAGAAGGCATTTTTGCAGGTTCCTGCTTCCCCTGGTTGTGAATGAGCCAGCAGTGATCAGAGCCAGCTGTGGTCTCTGGGGCTGTTTTCCACGGGGAGGAGAGAGTGCTGCTCCCTCGTGTGTGTGTGTGTGTGGCAGGCCATGTGACCTCGGTGCCATATTTGCCCATCACGTGGCCGTACAGCACCCTATACTTTACTTGTTGTGGTTCTCAAACATAGCAGTGGCCGGCCCGGTCATGAACCTGCCCAGTAGCGGCCACCTCGATCAATCCACACATACACACAAACACACTTGGCACCCAGCCACAAAGAACAACAACCTGAGAGTCTGTGACCTGGTCACCTAACTTACTTATTCATAAGAGCGAAAGTGTCATTGATATCGGTCAGTGTAGGCCCAGGGGCATAAAGGTCTCTTACCCGTAGGATTGACAATTTCTCTGTGAGGGGTAAAGGTATTCAGTATAAAGTCTTAAGAGGTGGTTTGGTCCTTGGAATATTCATTGCCTTAAGGATTCTGAGATTTAATTTGATAAGCAACATCTAATCAGAGATGTTAATACATCTCCCTGATCTAATTGAGATGTGGTGTTTGTGGATGTGAGTGTATTAAGGGTTTCCAGGAACAAACTTAACCCTTACATGTGAGAGGCCGCCTGATGAGTTCCTGATGAGCTCCAGATGGTCTAATAGCTAATTAAGAGGCTTGACAAGGCTCCACATTAAGGGTTGTCCTGCTGCAAGTTGCCAGTGAATGTGTTGGTAAACAGCATCAGTGTAATCAATCAAAATACTGGGTGTGCCAAGTAATTATTACAGAATTTAGCACTTGCCACACTGTGAGTTGGAGAATTTTGCATGCACAGTCAGTAGCCCTTGGTGGAAGTTGCGCAGTGTAGCCCTTGGCGGAAGTCTTTCTTATCTCAAGTCTGTGCATAGTCTTTGTTTTGAATTTGCATAAATCAAAATGGCACAGCACCAGCAGTCACTGTCTCATCTGATTAACATGATGGATTTCCTAACCATCTTTAGGAATATTCATGATCTTCAAATTGGTGCAAATGAGAAATTTTGAATCCCACAAAGTTGGCAAGTGGAATTTCTGAGGGCTAGTAAGTCTTGAGAGACCTTGCACAAACTTTGCTAACTTGTAAATCTGGAGGTTCTTGTTGGTCTCTGTTTGAAGATCCAGATATTTGTTGTTTTTTGAGAAGATGAAACATGCAGGCGTTGGGATATTTGTGTGGAATCTTTGTGGTTTTTGAGATGTTTGCTGTGTTTGCGTCAGATCTCTGGGGTGCCTCAGGGAGCAAGAGGAGGTCAACTTCTGTCTCCAGGCTATCTTGTCTTCCCTCCATGACCTCGCACTCGGAAAGTGCTCGGCGGCGAATATGGCTACAATCACTAGACATCCCTGCATAGATAGAAATCCAGAGGTTTTAACCTACTCTTGCCTGTAACGCCCAAAACTGCCTTGCTATTTTGGTGATATCTCGCAATCAAAAGAAATTTTCAGAAAATATTTGAAGGAGAGATGTAAATGAGAAGCCTGCCAACTATAACTCCCCTTGAAATACTTATTGAATTATGCTTAATTTTAATTATTTTTATTCAGAAATATCACAGGTCCAGATGTCATAAGTCCAGTAAGATTCCTAGCATGAAGGGGTTCAGATAAAACTTATTATTAAAACTAAAAACACAGGGGTTTCAAAATCTGGAAGAAATTTTGAACTTTCGAAATCAGTCTTAAGTAAAATTTCTAGCTGGAACCATTTGCGGTTGTGTTTCATAATTTCTGAAAGTCAACAAAATATGTTACCAGGAAAGAGAGGCCTTTTGTTATTGCAACTATGTTCCTATTTCCTACCGTGCTATATTTTCAATGTTTGTCCAAACACTGCCATTTTACATACATGGTTACACATCATAACATCCAACAATTGCCACAATCCCAGTGTTACCCTTTATTGTTGCTTGTTTCCCATAGGAAGTATTGCTAACATAAACATGGCAGCATGACAAGCACAATAAGCAGTTGCTTTCATAGCGCACAGTTTCCTTACTCGGAAACATCAGTTTGGTACTATCCCTGTATGCTGACACCTGATGATATACCTTATCATGTCTGGAATGTTCTCGTAAATGCTGCAATTGAAATGTCTGACTGAGAGATGTCTGCATAAAACATAGCGCCCTGTTCCCCTCTGCTGTCTGACTGTCTGGCAAACTTCCCTCCTACAGCATGTAACTTAGGATTTTCATTATATCTAGGATTCTTTTGATAATAACCTCAGAATGAAGCAAGAAGTAGCGGAATATTTGGAGTATTGTTGGCTGGTTTGTGATGAACAGTATTTGTTCAAATATTTTCCAAGGAGATGGTTTGGTTGGAAAAAAATCACCCTAAATTGTCCTAAATCAATACGCTTTTGATCATTGCGTTTTTCGATATTTGAACAAAAAATGTTGATCCAAACACTACCGACAACTCTTTGAATATTTTGTGAATCAAGGCTTGATTCCTCATTTATTTTCCTAAGTAGTGGAGATCCTGGCACCACTTGTCAGGGAGCTATTAAGCGTGAATGGAGGCAGCCGTTCACATGTCCAGTGAGTGACCAGCAAGGTCAAGGCCGTCTCCATCTCTCACTTGCTCTCTCTGTAGTAGGCGCCTTGACTTGCAAGCATCCTTTAAAATGGGCAACTCAACCTGAGCTTGAACAAGCCCAGATTTGGCCTGTATGTTGTGATGCTTTCATAATTTACTCAGGAAAAAAGCATTAATGAATAACCTTGGAAAATATTTTCAAGGGGGCAGAGTGTCAAATAGATGGGTTAAGATATACATGGGCACATTGTAAAGATATCCTAATATTTTGCTATTTGCATACATGTACATGTTTGACAGTGAGGTCAGAAGTCTTTACAAGGTCATTCATTGCCCTTCCTAATCCATGTAATCTGTAGTTCCGAGAAGCGCAGGTACAATGGTGGTGATGTATTTATAGCGTTGAAACTAGACCTTTATAAATCCTATTACATAAGTCAGCGGTGATAGGGATTCCTGGGATTCCTTCTAACAAGCAAGGGGATTTATGGCAAATTGATTTTAGAAAAGATAACTGGTTTATATCAAGAAAATTATGAAAGTTCCAGTTTGTTATTTGTAAATAATCTTTGAAGTTTATTCTAGAATTCCTCCTTTATATTTGGGTTGTCAAACCACTTGGATGATCTCTTCATGAATAAAATATGATATGCTTCTAAGCATGGCTTCTTGTATATGAACAGCAACCTTTTGAAAGGTCATATCAGGAAAATGCTTAGTCTAGGTCAGTTCTATTTATTCTATTGATACTGCATGTTATTCATCCAAAATGTCAGTTTCATTTCAATTAGGCCCAAAAGAAAAAGTTATTAGTTTCCTGTAACTCAACCTAACAAGTTTTTACTCCAATAAAATCCCTACCCTAATTTTTTTTCTCCCCTTCCTTCTCCCAATCAAATTAAAGATACAGAAAACTAAAGAAAATAAAATGAAATTTGAAATTATAAAAAAGATATTAAAATGAAATTAATTTATAATGAAAAATTAAAAGATTGTTGTATTTAGTTAGTGATTAGGTATAGGGGGGGGGGGGGGGTCAATTTTTCTCACCCCTACCCCCCTTAGTTAGTTAGTATGCACCTGGTGCCCTGCCGACCCCAGTGCTATAAAGACAAACAGTATTAATCCCTGTACCCACCCACATGACATGCCCGGCATGCCTGACATGGCGTAATGGGATCCTGGCGGCAGGGTGCAGCAGCAGCCCCATGAATCATGAAACCTGGAAAAAAACCTGCAGCAGCACAGAGAGTTAGATATCTGCTGTGCACACTGTAATCTAACAAAGATTTCAACATAGCAGCTTAACACTGCTCTCTGTAGCAACCCATTCATACCCAACAGCCAGGGTTGACTCCTACAGAGAGCATAAATAGCATAGAGTCAGCCAATTTGGAGAATTCAGGATAAAATCAGTTTTGTGGAAGGTAACCAGCATTATTTTCTCTGTTAATCTTTCTTGAATGCATCATTGAAGAATTTAAACGAAATGAGGATTTCTTAAAGGTAAACTGCAATTTTTTTTCTTATTAAATTTTTCATCAATAATAATAATAATGATAATAATAATAATAATGATGATAATGACTGATTTGATATAGGGCTCTTTATTTTTATACATATAAATATATATACATATATATATATATATATATATATATATATATATATATATATATATATATATATATATATATATATATATATACATATATATATATATATATATATTCTAAAAAACGTGAATTTATAGTATATCGGGTCGACAGGGGTTAATGCTGCAGCTTGTTGACTAATAACCAGGTGCATGTTGATGTCGAGAGAGAGAGAGTGCGATATCGAGAGTGCGCGTGCGTGAGCCGGCTGTGGAAATTTCCATCGATGCTGCTGCATTGCCGGGGACCGCTACTGGGGACTCTCCTCACCTGATACTCCTGCCTGTTGCTAGGTGAGAGCGCTACGGTGGCCTTGACAGCCATCGTCGCAGCTGCAGCAGCAGGCGGGCGGGAGGGCAGGCTAGGTAGATGATATATTTCTCAGGTATAATTATCTCCCATGATATCAGTACTGGGCAGGACAGCCAGCCAGCCATTCATGGAGCGTGACGGCTGCACATCTAAAGTCACTCTCTCTATTAAATGTTGACATTTTAATTGTATGCTTCAGTCCCCTCAAAGTCAACTCAAGTATGTATAGAGGCTCTTGATGAAAGAGCTGAGCATAAGGCAAGATTTCTGGGTCTTCAGTTCCCCCACCCTTTCAAGTCAAGTATATAAATATTCAGGCATGGAGTAGGATGGCTGTGTCTAATTCATTCTATATTCCATGTCTACATATCAATTAAAGTCCATCCATGAAGTCAACCAAGTACATTAATGCTGTGCATGAGGCATGTTGATTCCTATCTAAAGTCAGGTGCTGTTACTAATTAAAATTCACACATTTTCCCTCCAAGACACATTGTGTAAATAGCATATAGAGCCATGCATGAAGCATTAGGTGACGTGAGTGAGGCTGTGCCTAAAGCCTCTCTCGCTATTAACTCATTAAAGCTCACAGCAGTCAAAAGCAGCCTGACTTTTTTGATAATTTTGAAGGTAAAAACCAATTGGGAAAATATTTGACGGAGAAATGTTTTTTTTGAACATTACCAACAACTATCCTTCAAAAACTTTGTAAAAATCTTTCCCGATTCGAAAAAGATAATGAAAACTACCAATAGATTCAGACTCTATTCTACAGTCCCTGAATTCTTTAGCATTAACAGGTTAAGTGCTTTATATAAATATTTCTCCCCTGCAGTCACAACAAGTCCATATGGCACCAATACAATCATCTGAGCTTGATTGAAAGGCTCATCACATGTGGTATTTATGTATCATGCGAGGGTCATCAATAAACCCTGCGATTAAAGGGTAGGTGCCCTTGACAGCTGCTAATTTATCTAGAACCCTTGATGTATGGATTCAAAGGCACGGCTATTCAGCGCTATTAATCTATTCAAGCTGGGAGATCTACTGGACCAAGTGTTGTCTGGACCGGTCATACTTTAGACAATTACTCCTGAATGGAGCATCAATTTGCAAACTAATTGAAGGAGAGTTGTAGATAAAGTTTTAATGAACAACTCTCCTTGAAATAATTTCTAATCATTGCATTTATTTGCGAGATCTCACTAAAATAGTCAGGTTGTTTTGCCTGCCACAGGCATAAATGGGTTACATTACCACAATAATACCTATTGCTGTCTACAAAATCATCATCCTATTTTGATTGAGCAGCAATTGAAATGATTGAATAGCACTTAGAATGAATCATCAATTAACTTGTTGAGGTTGGTATAGTTGTTCCGACTGCAACATTAGAATTATAGTATACAAAGGCCCTAGATCTTTACATGTATAAATCTAAACCCGCATCAAGCACATGGTAGATTTATGAATAAAATATGCATTCCGGCTCAGGTCTAGTCACTTCGATTTGCCCTTATCAGTTGACATCAATTTAATATGGGTAAAAAAATACTAAAATCAATATCCAACTTCCTGATAAGGGAGAGGTTCAAACTCATGGGAAAATAACAAAAAGCAACTGTGATTGAAGGAAACTATAGCTTATTTCACCGGATGGGAAGGTCTAATTAAAACCCGCTTAGCTATGAGGGCAGGAGGAAAATCTTGGCAAGTTTGATCGGAAAATCACTCGAGAATGAAGCCTGACTCTGTCAAAGACTTGAATGAGAAACATGGCCTGGGTCTAATCTCTAAATTTATTCCAAAAAGTGCTTTGGTTGAAGAGTTACGATAGTCTAAATTGGGCTCTCCAGGTCGAAGTAGAATTTAAGTGTAGATTCCTCAGTGTTGTTGACATCAGAATATTACTGTGGAACCTTAGAGAGTGCCCAACAAGAGAAGAGTAAGATGATTAGCATTTATAAAGGTTATAACGATTAGGTAGCCAGTCTGTGAGCTAGTTGGCTTGAGCTGCCTACAACTGGATCCGATCAGTCTGGCGGGAACTGGTTCCTCCTAGATCTTTGTGACTACATCAGCGCTCTTGGCTAGCTGAAGGAACTGGTTCCTGGTAGAGGTCGTTAGGACAGGCCTAGTACCCTATGTATTCCTCCCTCAATGGATTCTCCTTTGGTTCTATCTCAAACCACTCATGCCTGTAGCATGCAAAACTACTTCACTAATTTTGTGATATCTCTCTAACAAAAGCAATTTTCAATGACTATTTCAAGATGAAACCTTGATCATAACAACTCTCCTTCAAATATTTTTCTAATTTATGATTAATTCCGAAGTTATTTTCAGAAGTGTCATAGGACCAGATAATGCTTGTGGAAAGGAGATCTCCAGGCATGAATGGGTTAAATAAGGAAGAAAGGATAATCAATCGTCATAGAAACGTCATTCTCTGGTTCGTAGTCTTCCTAGCTAGATGAGATGAGATATCCTGCTCTGGATGAGATGTTTCATTGATCTATACCAGGAACCAGGGTCTTAGCCAGGAATTAGAAACTGGGTGCCTAAAAAGGCCATTGTAAAAATTTTGGGTGTCCAAATTTTTAAGGGGGACCACAATATACTTAGATTTCAACCATAAACAGGTTTATATTTATCAAAATAAGGCATGATATCCTTATACAATGTCATGGGAATTATATGACAATGAAATAATTCAATTATATGCTTGAGATTGACTTTTAAAGAAATTAATCAGTCTCAGAAATTGAGGGGAAACTTGTTTTTACGGAATGTATTTTGTTGAATCTGCCAGCTAGGGGAGATAAAATTATATATAGGCAATGCCTATAATATTTTGGTCTTACGTTGGTGTGGGCACAGCTTTGTGGATATATTTCATGAATTCTGACTTGTTATGAAATATTTGCCTAATTGTGGCTACCTGTGCATTGCTGTATGTTATTGGTTCGTCAGGTGCTATTGATCTGAGTCATACTTTAATCACCTGGCCAGCTTGCCATACTTATTGTGAAGCTGTTTATTGATCTGGGATCTGTCCAAGTGCTGTGTAGTGGGCTGGCCATCATGTGATTGGAATATGCAACATAACTTATTGACCCGGCCAGCAATGTGCAGTGATCCCTTCAATGGAGTAATTGTGTTACAACCATGTGAATGGATAGATACACAACTTGTGATGAAGAAAATGTTTTAGTTTTGTGACTTGTGAAGAAGAAAATGTTTTAGTTTTGTTCATTGACAAGTCAATAGTTTTCTTGAGACCCCCAGCTGATTATTATTATTCTACCCCTATCTAACTGGTATGATTATGATATAATTGCACCTTCATTTTGGAAATGTCTACAGCTCATCCAGATTTAGTTCGCACATCTCCCACCAGGTGTCTCATGGTCTTGGCATTAGAAACTCTTTGAAGTCGAGGTGCATATGATTCATCCTCTTGTGATAGCACAGCCAGCTGTGCCTGGAATACTGATAATATCCGAAAAAGATAGGAAATTAAGTATATGTGGCATGCAACAATAAAAAATATCTACTTTATTGCAAAGTTTTTAAGTATATATTTTATTCTAACCATCTCAGTTTTGGTATTACTACATGTTGAGTTAAGTTCCAGCAACTTTTTCTCAGATCAAAAACTCAAAAATCCTTTGTCAGAATTTGGTGCAGACCTAGTGTTGGAGGCATTCTTATACAATTTCCCATACATTATTGGAAAATGCACTTATTGCCTTGGAGCTAGGGAATGAGTAACCTATTTTGGTTGGGCAAAGATTTTGTGAGTGCTGTTTCAGACAGGCAATATTTACAAGCTGGCTGAGACCCTGACTCAAACGCTTTCTCATACCCTATCTATTCTTGGTGTATACCTAATTTTAGTCAATTGACCCTTAATTAAAATATTAAATCTTAATTTGTCTTTGTTATTGTGTTTTTCAGGTGTTGGTTATGGCATGATCCTGATCTCAGGCATCGTGTGTATCTACTACAACATCATCATCACGTGGACGCTCTACTACCTGTTCATGTCATTCCGCGCCAAGCTGCCCTGGAGCACGTGCGACAACGAGTGGAACACGGACGCGTGCGCCCAGCGCAAGAAGGCAGAGCTCATCAACGGGCTCATGTACGGCACCAATGTAACCGCTAACAACACCTGGGGCTACAACCCCATCGCCGCCGCCGTCAGGGAGGGTAGCGTCAACGCATCGGTCGTCACGACGTTCATCGCTAATGCTACCAACGCTACGGTGGAGGCTGTCAAGAGAACACCAAGCCAAGAGTACTGGGAGTAAGTAGACACCCCCCCCCCCCCCCCCCCTTTACCCTCAATAATAAAAAGATATTTATCATTTATTGTAATTTTATTTATGTAGAGACCCCCCCAATAATTAAAGAATAATCAAAAGAAAAAAGAAAAACCATGGAGATATTGGATAAAATAGTGTAATGCCGAATCCAACCAAAATATTTTTGTTCAAATTATTTAAGTTGGAATATTTTTTTAATATTTTGCAAATTATTGCTTCATTGCTTTGTACTGAAGTTATTTTCTGGATGTATCATAGTCCAGATGGCATTTTCAAAATAAACACTTAAGCATGCAGGGATAGGTAGATAGAAGGTGTATGGCATAGACAGCTAAAGCAGTAAACAGTGAGAACAGAACTGTCTTGGTTGAACATATGTTGGCATTCAGAATGAGCCCAAAATATGCAGCAGTAGCAGCGGGGCCCATCACTTTAGTGTTGAGTGGTTCAATTTGTAGCAGAAGCCAGACTACCGCTGTGTACCTAATAGGTGTGAACAACTTATCATGGAGAATCTCAGGCCCCAAACTAGGTAGCTCTCTTGTTTGATAAGTTATCAAAAAAGATTTTTTTCTTTTTTTTTTGAAAAATCAACAAAGTAAAACATGATTGTATCACCTGTGCGAAAATAGTGAGCTAAAAAGACTGACAATTGTTCGACTATCTGTATTTCAATGTAGATAGGAAAGTGTGTGTTTTATGATTGTTTTGTTTAGCTATCTGTATTTCTATATAGATAGGCAAGTGTGTGCTTGTTTTATGACTGAGTGACAATCATTTGGCTATCTGTATTTCTGTATAGATAGGAAAGTGTGTAGTTTTATGACTTAAATACCATTTGTTGTTGTCTAGGGGACTTGTTCTGGTTTGTGACTAATGTACCATTTGTTTATGTTGTTGTTGTTGTTGTTTTCTAGGAGACATGTTCTGGAGCTGACTGACGGTATTGACCAGCCTGGCTACGTGCGCTGGCAGCTGTTCCTGTGTCTCCTCCTAATAGGAAAGTGTGTATGTTTCCTGACTAAAGTACCGTTTGTTTTCTTGTTTGTAGGAGACATGTTCTGGAGCTGACTGACGGTATTGACCAGCCTGGCTACGTGCGCTGGCAGCTGTTCCTGTGTCTCCTCCTCGCCTGGGTAATGGTATTCCTCTGCCTCTTCAAGGGAGTCAAGTCATCCGGAAGAGTAAGTTACAACATTTATCTCATACCAATCCCCCATCCCTTCCTCAAGATCTCAAGATTATGAGTTTTAAAAGTAGAGTAATGAATGAAATCCACCCACCATCCTTGCTGGTGATATAGTAATTCATTTGTCATGGGAGTTCAGTCATCGGGAAGAGTGAGTCACATATATCTCGTACCAATCCCCCTTTCCCTCAAGATTAGGTACAGTAATGAATGAAATCAGCTGACCCACCACCCCTGCCCCAATGTGGGGTATTTCTCCCCAAGGGAGTCCGGTGTTCGGGACGAGTATGTCACATTTATTTATTTATAATTGGAGGAAATAGTGTGATATGAAATATCATTTATGATAGATATTGACTGTGTATTTTCGCTTTATTTACTATGATTTTTGTGTGTATTTCAGGTTGTGTATGTGACCGCTACCTTCCCCTACCTGGTCCTGTTCGTCCTGCTTATCCGCGGCTGCACTCTCCCCGGCGCCCTCGAGGGCATCAAGTTCTACATCATTCCTCAGTGGGAGAAACTACTTGAATTCAAGGTACGCAGCATAAAACATGCTCTTATTTACATATCATCCAGGTTTTCCTTTTCTTTTAATTCTATCTGACACTTGAATTTCAGAATAGGGGCCCTAAAAGATCTGTTGATAAAAAATTGTGGTCAAAACAGGATTGGATATTATACAATATTTTGGTCCCCTAGTCTGAAAATTCTTGGGTCCCACAGCTAAATCTATGGGCATATACCCCTGGGAAAATCAAGCCTTGCTTCATATCTCATTCACACTCAGAGTTAGTTCCCTTTTAAAAATATTGTCATATGTATGATACTTTGGATTGTAACAAAGGAATACAGCATTCCCTTTACCTTAGTGAATTGCTATGATTAATAACCTGGGACGTGCAAAAGTGGTCAGAGAATGCTAGAAGTTGGTCTGTAATGCCTATGTAATAGATCGCTCAACTGGTATGATTGCTTTGTTTGGGACATGAAGTCACATTTATCTATTGTTGTTTTCTATTGTTGTTTAGGTATGGGGAGCTGCCGCTATGCAGATCTTCTACTCCGTGGGAGCAGCCTGGGGTGCGCTCATTACCATGTCCAGCTACAACAAGTTCAACAACAACTGCTACCGGGACTCTGTCATCGTTCCCATCCTCAACTGCGGGACTAGCATCTTTGCCGGTTTTGTCATCTTTTCCATCATTGGTTTCATGGCCGCCGAGACCGGTGTTCCTATTGATAAGGTCGTGAGCGAAGGTGAGATTTTTTCATTGCTTTAAAAAAATTAAGGTCAATTTTATTGCAACGGAGAAGTATAACATCATTCAGAATTCAGTTACCCCAAACTCAAATACTTGCAGACATTGTATTAGTTCCATAAGCAGATTATATCTTTGAACTTTGTTTGCTTTATCTGTAATAAAAAAAAAACTACTCTCCAGTAAAATGTTGCCTTTGAATAAAGATGTTCCCAAAACAGTTTTTGTGATCTCTAAATACTGGAAGTGACTAGGGAAAGAAATAGGTAAAATGCATTTGTCATTATTTTCTTCTTTTTGGGTATTTGAAAAAAGAAAATCTAAAGTAAATATAGTTGCTGACTGCTTTTTGGTTATTTAGTTGAAAAAGAATGAAAATAGAAATCTAATTGTAGATTTTGTTTTTCTACTCAGCTTGGTGAGGTATACATCAGTTGAAGAAACGACTAACAATTTTCTTTGTTGTTTTTCTCATTGTGTAGGTCCAGGCCTTGTGTTTGTGGTGTACCCCGAGGCCGTGTCCAACCTGCCCATCTCCCCTCTGTGGGCGGTGCTCTTCTTCATGATGCTGCTGACCATCGGTGTAGACAGCCAGGTAAAGACGGCATTTCATCTCTCACCTTTCATTG
The DNA here is from genome assembly GCA_963942565.1 of Maea johnstoni. Lineage (NCBI taxonomy): Eukaryota > Metazoa > Annelida > Polychaeta > Spionida > Magelonidae > Maea > Maea johnstoni. The sequence goes on along the minus strand of OZ012690.1, from coordinate 44,606,907 downwards.
CTTGAACATGTGCACAAGGGTCTTTGCAGTCTGAGCTGAACGCGCCCCCGTTTCAATGTAGACATTTACATCTTAACTTAGTAAACTACTACAACAACAACTTCTAGTCCAATTCTCTCACTTTACCAACAAAGTAATAATGGAGACTTCCTTTCCTACTGAAGACTTTCTTTTGAAATGTAGTTGGGTATATAGTCCATTGGGTCCTCAGTTTGATGTATATCATGTCACTCATGCAAGTCTAAAATGAGAATTCCGCAAAAAAGTGTATACTCAAAACAAGGGTTTTTTCAGGCAGTTCATATGAAAGTATGCAATTGTAGATAAATTGATTTTGATATTCGTTTTTGATGAAGAAATAGAAAAGTTTTGCTCATTCAAATCTCAAGCAATAATCAGTCTACCTTATGGATTTCCAATGACACAGTGATTTGGACAAGCTCCTTGAATTCTAGTGTCGTCTCAGTTTCCATGGTAACTGGTGTGGCTTAACGTGACAAGTACCAACAAGTTCAGTAGTACCTGCCCCCGATCGCATCTCCAAGAGAGAAAATTGTCGATTGCGTCATGATCTAACTCGACGCATTGCGACAGCAACTGGAAAACCAGGCGACCAGCCATCACTTAACATTGATTTTTCCTCTCGTTTAAAATACCGTTCCTCTCGGGAACTTTTGCAAGAACCTCACCCGATGCATTTTGCGTTCGTTTCATTTTTGATTAATTCATTCCAGCATGATATTCATGTTAATTTCACTGTAATGTCGAGAGGATGGCTTAAGCCCAGTGATCCAGTTGTCTCGCCCTTGCCCGGACTCCTAGGACTTCTATAACTATGTAACCTGATTTCTTGGAGCCAGGAGAAGGATTTGAGTTGGCAGGTCCCACTGGACTACGTGTGGTTGTCTTTCGGCCAGTGGCAATTCTACGCCACATTTTGCTGATACATGATATATCCATCAAGGGTTGCAAAGACTCCGGTTGAAACGTCCTTTTCTGCTTGCCAATAAGATCAAAGGAGTAGGAGCATGCCATGTTTACTTCAGTCCTCGTATATTATTACGTCTACTACTTTCATTCGTCCATATGCAAAGATGCATTTTGTTTTACATTTTTCACTCCTCAAACCTTATACCTGGGTTACTTCATTTCTTAATTATGGAAGCTAAATCAACTCATTCAGCACCTTCTTAAAGTACTTCTCCGGTTACTATTAAAGGAGGGGCTTGGTTTCCACCTGGACTCATTTGCCGAATAATCTACTGTGTTGGCGGTTTGCACAAAAAAGTCTTGTCATAAATCATTATTTGGTTCCACCTTAAAAAGACACATTTCAATTACAATTTATCAAATTGTAGTGCCAGTTAAACCATTTATGCCTGGAGTATTCTTTGATTCTCTTCTGGACTCTTGAATATAACTTCGGAATGATACACGTAATATTTGATGGAGTGTTGCTGGTTGGATTCCAACTTCCTTGACACTTCTTCAAATATTCTTTAAAATGTGCATCAGAAAAATACTCCAAAAAAAAAAAGGATGAAGGGTACTATAGGCATGAATTAGATCGCAATGATTTGAGTCAACAACCAATAGGACTGTGATCAATGCTGCACTTGATATTCTTACACAAGTATTTTTAGACACCGAGGAAAGACAGTGAGCTATCAGCAGACTACCGGTCATAAGACCAGCTTTTGCTGAAAGCTTGAATTCTTAAGTGCGGTAGGCTGCTGCAACATAACCACTAAAAGATGGAACTTTTTGGAATTGCTAAAGAGATGATATGAATATCGAATGTGATAACAGCAGATCTCAGTCCTATTAGGTAGATACCACCTATTCTCGTGAGTCCGGTGTGGGAATAAAGCGGCCTTCTTTTTAGCCTGACTTGAGCATGCGAGTGTTTAGACTACTACTGGGGCACTTCAGCAGAAAAGGACAGGATTTTGTTGCATGACGTTGATTCTGCATTAACTATTGGACAGGCCTCACCTGGAATACTGCTCCCAAGTTGAAGTTTTTTCCTATACCTCATACCAATTTCTTCCGATTGTAAAAGTCGCTCAATGGTAATTATTTTCGTTTACTTTTTTTTTCTTCATACATTGGTATTACCTACATTTTTTCTCTGTTTATCATGAAAAATTACATTATCACATTTCTATACCTTAAAATTCCAAATTCTTAGTTATGAAAATTCTGTTTTGGCCTCCTGTGAAGTTTTTGATTGTCAAGTCACAAAAAGAAGCGTTTATCATAGATGGCTTTGTGAGAAGAATGACACGTCAAGAATCTCACAATATGTGCATCATATTCTCAGTGTGTCGTCGGGAGCAGGTCTAAGTCAGGGACGTCCAATAGTGCACTGGTTTGGAACAAAACGGAAAAGAAATTCTCGACTCTCCAGGTTTTAAAACGAGCTCATGCTTGACTTGTATCTCCCTACTACTACTACTACTATGATTATTCCATGTACTGTCTAATCATTGTATACATTGTTCTCTCTTTCCCAGTCAGGTGCTATTGCGGTAATACGTAACCTGGGCAACTCAGGAGACAGCGACCGGCGATTCTCTTGCTAAGTAAATAACAATAAACAAATCATTGCCGTTACGGCCATCGCTTACTCTCAACGATGGTCAGTCAGCTCTCCTAAGTTGCCCTATCTATAAATATATGTTTTTGTTTGAAATGGCAAAGTTAAAACTTGTGCTCGGTAGAAGACTCTTTCCTGCTCTGATGGCCATGCGCATCAGACCAATTAAGTGTTGTCAGAAATGTGTATTACACAATTATTCTGAATATTTTTCTATTATATTTCTTTTTGATGCATTATATTTTTATCAACATTATTTTCTTTCTTTTTATCAATTTTTTTTTCAACACAAAGTTGGGAAGCGATTTTGAACTCGAACAACATGCGTTATTGATTGATTTCAGTTCTATTTTTGAACAAGAACGCTTGCGCTCGTTCAACTCTCTGGGACCACATGAACTTGCTCTTGCTCTCTCTCTCTTGCTCGCTGCTTTTCCATAACTTCATACCCACATCTTACTAACAGCGCTTGTCGCTCTCATCTCTCGCTCAGCAGTTCTCATTGGTTGTTGTAAAGCTGCCGTTTTTGCATATCAACCATTAACTTGCGTATGGTTTAGTTTGCTTACTAACTCATTGTTTGCATCTTTTAGTAGGTCCTTTAATTGTGTGTGGTATCGTCACTGCTGCTGCTCTCTCTTTCTTACTCTATCTCTGCGTCACATGCTGTTATTATTCTGTTCTAGCTGTTTTCATTTCTGATTTTTCTCTGAATTCTTGTGGCATCCGTGTTTACTTCTAACCCGTTCACGCGTGCTTAGGTGGTTTGATACATTTGGCAACATATCCAGATATTCCAAAATAAATGATATCCATATGACTGAATAATATTTATAATATGCAAATAATCGTAGAACCCCCCTCTGGCCTCGAGTCCCAAAAGGGTAGGGATATTATAAGGATATAAAAATATCTCTTAGAAAATATTCGAGGGAAGAAATATTTATCAGATAAAATTTATAACTTGGAACATTATGATAGTGATCTTTAAAAGTATCCTTAATGCATAGGATAGGGTATTAATGGTATGGATAATTTTCACTTAGAAATTATATTTAAAACTTTCATTTAAACATTTTGAGAAAAATTAAAAACAACAAAATATTGTCCTGGATTTCCAAATAGTTTTCCTGTCAGCCAGACCACCCTTGCTCTCTGAACATGAAGGGTTAAATGTACCATTCTCTCTTCAATCTTACTTAGGCCACCTTCAAACTTGCCCATCACGCATGACTGAACTTTTCATCATGTGGGAAATCACAATCAAAAATGGTATAGCAAAACGTAAAATATGCCTGGCTGAATTTTCCGTAGTATGGATTATTATTTTCTGGCCAGCTGCTGCTGCTATTGGCTGGCTATTATGCTAGGCGGCCGCGGCTGCAGTGCACTGTTCAGAACATGGCCACACCCATGGTCATACAAGTACTGTTTAGTGTGTACCGCATTCTTTTGTGCGAATATTGATCAAAAATGAGTGACCCATTTCTTTTTAAATTCCAAGTATAGCTTCAGCACTTGTATATTGAGCTATTTTTCAATTGCATGCATGGAAACACTGCAGTAATGCTCATATTTAATCAAAAAATTTGAAACCATCGATTATGAATATAAATATTGAGGTGGAAACTAAAAAGCATCTCTTGTGCGTTGACATTCACTTCTTTTTGAATTAATCCTGTTTTTCTCGTTGACGTTAGAAGTTTCGTGCATGGTGCCACTCAGAACTTTCAATATTTGTAGTTCTGTGTTTTCAATATGATGACATGATGGCTCATTCCTAACAATGCATCCTCACAGCAATTCTTGCTTGGAGTTTGTTTTTATCGAAGTGATCATACTTGTATTGTCTAGATGATTTCTACTACTCCTTCACTTTGAAGCAGGTCCTCCTCCAGTGTAGTAGGCCACAAGGTACTGTGTTAGAAGGCATCTGTGTGTTGTTGTTGGTTTAAATGTTGGTCTGTTTTAAAAAAGAACACCCCTTTCCCTCCCCTTACCTGTCTGCATCTTCCTCTGTTTCCTGAACCCACCTTGGGCAAGACGGGTGAGAATCATGTTGGCTCAGCCGAGAGAGTTCGAGCTAAAAGTCTGGCATGAGCATTTCCATAGCAGGAAAGAATGGATTAAACAAATCATACGCTAAATCGATACCTCCTGGAGTATTGGGGGTGGGAATAGGGGGGCGTGGATCCCAGAAATCCCAAACACATAATGATTTTGGTGTTTCCAAAACAATTATGTACTGTAGCTCTTGTTTCAATAAGACTTATTCTCCTATATGGCTCTGCCTTTCAGGGTGTGTGTAATGATTATATTCATTCTAATGCATGATGAGTGTTGCGTCTTATTTGACGACCCTTTTGAAGTTAACTGACTTTTTACTTAGTCACAAAATATTCTTTAAGTTGATTTTTGAAAAAAATGTCACTAAAACAAACTTCCTGCACAAAAATGTGCGCATTGCACCACTAGTCTTTATTATATAATATTAGGTACATCTGCATTGGCACTTACATTACGCACCAGCCATCTTAAAGAATGCGGGTTCTTGCTCATGAGGCGTGGTAATCTAGTCATTACATTTCATAAAGAACATGGCAAACTATTACATTGAACCAATGTTTCGGAGGTTAACTCTTAAATTTCAATTTAAACAATTGAATCTCTCATTGCTGAGGATTTTAAGTCAATGATTATTCACCTGAATCAATCGAAATTGTTGATTGAAATTTTTTTCTGGTCTTTTCTGAAGTTGACTTTTGTTTGAATTAAGATGTTGTTTTTGAGATGTATTAGAGTTATATGATTGCGTTTTTACCATAATGGCTAGCATTGCGGTCTCATGGCACTAAAAAGAGGGTACTACGGGGAACTGGGCGGGAAGTAGAAACGGCTGAAACGGGAGTTACACAGTCAGCTAAGGGGAAGAGGTTTGATTAGTGCACATCAGAATTACGGATTCAAATTAAAAACTGGGATTCTTCCATCGTGAAAGAAGATAAAAGGTATCTGTGAACCAAACTACCAAAAAAAAAAACCCTTAAACAACCCCTCCCTTTGGTCCCATTTCAGTCCCTCCTTTTTACGAAAATGACCTTCATGCGTAAGCGACCTTGATCCTTGACCTCTACTTCTCCTTGGGTCCTTTATTAACTGTGGGTGGTGGCTAACTGTGCAGACGGTGGTCCCAGCCTTAACTCTCTGACTGACGCGCTCCTCCCTCTCTGCAGCAGTAGGCTGAAGGTGTGTGCTTGATATGCTCTAGTCAGCACTGCGGGTATGTGTGATGAGATGTGATATCACGTACAGGAGGGTCGCAGAATCTGATTGGTTCGAAGCATGTGTGAAAGGGTATCGGATAGAAAGCTCTGTTCGAGCTCGCGAATGAAAACTTGATTGAGATCTTATAACCAAGAGGTTCTTAAGATGTATGATTGGGTATAGGAATGAATGAATGAATATGTGTAAAATAAAAATCACGAGGAAAGTGAATTTAGCATGAATGTGTCTTCGACGAAATGTAAAATGTAGGTGGCAGCACTTATCTCACAGTTGTTCACATTAATCTTTACCATCTAGATTGGCTTCCTTTATTGAGCTCTTAAAAATTTGATAGCCATTCCAAATGCCTTTTCTTATATCTTTTGGTCGGGGTACAATACTCTGTATATAAATCTTTAGGAAACTAACTTCTCGAAGTCAAAAGGTTAATCTGGTCATGCATTCTGTTTCCTGGTATTTGAAATCCCCATTATAGATTTTTTATTATTTGAATCATACTAAGTTCAGAAAGACTTCCCTGAGAAAAAGTTCCCTTTTCTAATTAGACTGAGTGAGAACTGCCACCTATATTTGACATGGTGAACTGCAGGTCATTGGGCCATGAAGGAGACCCTCCACGAGGGAGGGTAGTTGAATGGCATGGACGCATTGCATCGACATGGACCACGCCCATTTTAGTGCTGGAAGGGTCTGCAACCATAACAAAGAAGTCATTTTAGGACCACTTTATTTAGTAATGAAATGCTCTTAATCAATAACTTATTCATGAAAAAAAAATAGAAATACAATCTAAAATGTAATTTAATCAAAAAACTGCAATTCTTTTAATTAATGTTCACCTTTATTCATTACATTAACAAATTTTCTTTAAAGATCAGTTTCATTGAGCTTCTAAAAACTGATTTTCAAAATACTGAATTTCTGATTTAGCAAATGAAAAAGGAATGCTTTTGTTTTTGAATTTTCACATGATTCCATTTTCTTCAAATTTAATAGAACATTTGACTGAGAAGTTTTGGTTGTATATTTGGTAGTGTGCAGGCCTTTCCGGTGTCTAAGGGCAGCAGGTTAGCACAGGATATTCTACGACAACCCAAGCTTAACCCATTCTACCCTGAGATCCCGTGTGGTGCGACACATGCCTGCCTTCTAGGGGCTTGACATTAAAACATGCCCTGGCATCATCCGGGGCATGTTAAATACACACTGGGACATGTGAACATATACTTGCCCTATGAGAAAGTTATAACTTACAGCTGTGAATATTTGTAGCAACTCTTTGGGGCGACCAAAAAAGATAATTATTTTTGCTAGATTCAAAATTTTCTTTATTTTAAAGGGCTGTGAAGTCCAGAGTTAATGTCAAGCCCTGCTTTTGCCAGTACCAGAAAAATCTAGGCAATTTCTGTTCAGAATTATTAATTTTAGGAGTTAAAGATATCTTCCATTCAAATAGTGCTTTAATCTGGGTGTTGTATGTGATCATCTGCCGCTACTCGTCGGGTGTGAATGGGTTAATACTCTCAACTGGGGCACTACAACTGACCGCCGGGAAATCCGCTTCTTGAGAAAGCCTACGGAACCAAGATATCAAAACACGATTTTGATGTGCGCTAAACTGGAAAATACCAATAGCCTTAAAAAAACACACTAAACTTTGATTTTGCAAAATAGTAAGCCTAGAAGGCAGAATTCGTGTTTGACAGAGTTCATATTTACATAGAGCTGAATTTGAATTCATTTGAAAAAAAATATATAAAAAATGCATTTGGTATTTTCCAAATATGAAAACCGACAATAACACAGCTGGTTGCATATAGAAAAAAATAAAAGAAAATTATTGTAGTCTTTTTTTTCCAAATGTTTAATACATGTTATATCATTTAATCTATCTAAATTCCAATTTATCACAGTTTATTTTAATTTTTCACCGTTCATTGCTATTCAAAAAGCTATCAAACCATTAAAGGCCTGAGTGGTGCGATTGTTGTAGTTATCAAAAAATCAAGAATTTTTCCTAAAATATATAGTTTAATGTGTCAGGTTTCATAGATAGTATTTATCAGCAGGTGTTATTTTCATAGAAGTATTCAATCAATCTGAATGTTTATACAATTTCCAATCTAACTTTCTCAGTCTGTTTTACATGTAGAAGAGAATGCAGCTGGCCAGTGATGTTGTTGGTTTTGGCCACCAGGTGGCAGGACCGTATTAGACGATCAGAGAACGCTGGGAAAAAACACTTTGAGATGGCTGGTGCTGAGGGAATTCTGGGATACGTGAACTAGAGGGAAACGTTTACTGTTTGATTGCTAAAATGAGATTAGACACGGTTTGTGGTGTATAAGAGTGGCGACTTTACTCCTGTTTGGTAATGGCTTTGAAAGCTATCTGTGTCTTATGTGATGAAACCAATCATAAAAACAACCATTCATAGATATTGATTTATTAACACTCTACATCTAGTCAAATTTTGTAACTTTTAGATTTTCTCTTTCGATACTACATTCCTTAGTATTTTCCCTACTTTATCTTTATATAGTTTCATAATTAAAACACTAAACACAATAAGGGAAGGACTTAATTTTAAATCAAATCATTTATTTATTATTATTTAATTTGATTTTGATTATTATAATTAATTCTAAATTTCATACAAAATTTTTTTTTTTTCTCTTGATTCTCAAATTGATTTTTGACCGATATCAAAAAAAGAATCCAAGAAGCAAAACATGGAAGTCTTCCGTGTTAGGTATCCTCATCGTTTGTAAAACCACCGTGTCCAATCTCCAGAGTTGTATTTTATGTAAAACTCTGTACTTTCGCTGATGATGATCATGTTTGCTACTATGTAACGATTTGTAAATAGTATTTTTCCTTCCACTTTCCAAGGATGTGTGGTGATGGGCAGGCCGCAGCTCGTTGGAACGACATTGTGCGTCGGCTACTAGCATCCACTCAGTTGACTCTATAGGTTTTGTTGTTATCACACATCATATATCTATCTCTGGCAATGTTATTCTCCCAAAACAACGCCTTGAGGGAATGGACATCTCCGTACAAACTCCCACCCGGCCAATAGGTGGCGCTGAAACAAAAAAAAAGTGAATAAATTAGAATAATGGGTTGAGTTTATCCAAGCATATGTATATATTTATTTCCTTGAGAATTCAGCTGCTGAGGTTTATTTTATTGATTAATTGATTGACTATCAGTGGCTGATGTTTTCTCACTTTTTGGTAGTTTTTTGCTTCCCTTCAGTGGTGTGAAAAATGTTGTGTTGATTTTTCTTCGCCGAGGCCCCCATTGTTGCATAATCTCTCCCTGCAGTAGTACATTGCAGAGCTCTTGTGCTCCTCGTTCCCCCTTATTATTATTATTATTATTCTATGTCTACTCCCTCACTTAAAGGGTGGCGTGAATGTGTTTCCCCGTGCGAGTGCGTGCCGAGATGAATGATCGGTCATTTTTCTGTGTGCGAGCTATGATTGCGTGACTGACGCCGCATTGGCAACGATTCGACCCCATGATGAAATTGAGACAACAGCTTTCACACCACTGTCTCCATTGTATAGGAACGATGTCCATTGCCTCAAAACGCTAGTATTGAGCTTACTATAGTTCTTCATGATCTTTCAGGTTTAGAATAAGTTGATAAGTACCCAATGTTTCATGATAAGTAGCCTCAAAATTAGCACATCTTTTTTTCCTGAAGTCACGCCATCTTTAATGTTTGTTATCAATCTTAGAAACAAAAAAAAGTGTACCATAGTCTTTGTGTAAAATTTTCAATTTTTTTATTAATAAAATGCAAGTTTAATAATGTTTTTCTTCCAAACTCGCAAATTTGTTTTTACGGGTACTTGTGAACGATCCTTATATATGAATGCAACATGGTTGATTCTTAACAGGTTCTCGACTGTGGGTAAATATGAGAATTTATGCAAAATTTGGGGGAGAAAGATTTTTTTCAATACTTTTACTTGAAATGAGCGAACTTCACATAAGTCAGGTCGCATGTAAAAATGTAATGCATGTAACCTATAAAAAAAGGTTATCATTAGATAAGTTTAGATATTTTTGACCAATCACCATCAATTATGAGTAATGACCAATTAGGAGTAATCACCTACTTGCTGTGTGTTTTCTGTGACCTTGTTTGGGGTCAACCATGTTCCTTTCAGCTCCGTAAAGTATTATCTGGCCGCCCTGGACTAACCCTGTGTGTTTGTTTGTGTATTTTCCAGTTCGGTATGATGGAGACCCTGATCAGTGCCGTGATGGACGAGTACCCCCAGCTCCTCGGCAAGCACATGAAGAGAAATAAGATCATCATCACCGGCTCCATCTGCCTCGTTGAATTCCTCCTCGGCATCCCATGCATCCTTCAGGTGAGCGGGGAATCATATAGGGGGAGCCACTAGGCCATCCTATAGGGGTGGCCACCGGGTTAAGATTGAATACTTGGGATTGAATACTTCATTTAGGATGGGCAAATATTAAGGCTAGAATTGTTCACAAATCCTATAGGGGGGGGGGGGGCGCAACTGGGTTATCCTATAGCGGGAGCCACCTGGTTTAGATTAAATACTTGTTATTAAATACTTCATTTAGAAAGGGTAAATGTTACGGCTAGGAATCGTTCACAAATTGTAGCTCAATTGATTGCCAAATCTTTTTAGCGCTGAATAGATTTTTAACGATAATGAAAGGAAATCTGTACCTATGATGATATTCTTAATTATTGGTTAAGGCTCTATTTCAATTCAAGAGAGACACTGTTTATTCAGATAACGACCATAAACATATTTATTATTTTATTGAGAAAGGGTGCAATAACTTAGATAATCTAAATGATGCCCGGACACCCTGCTTGCTAAGACCCTGCCTTGTATTGTTTTCTGCTCCCTGTGCTGATATCTAACCTGTGTTATTGTTCTTTCAGGGCGGTATCTACTTCCTGCAGATCATGGACTGGTACAGCTCAACTTTCTCTCTCATGGTCCTGAGCTTCACTGAATGTATGGTTATCGCATGGGTCTATGGTGAGTTCCTTTAATACACACTTATTACCCAGGGCTCATTACCTGTTAGTCCTAAGGTCATAATGATATCAACCCATTCACACTCAGAGTTACTCTGGAAAATATTGACTGCTACTTAAGTACTTTTGAAAAAAACTTGGGAATAAAGTGTAAGTTCACTAAACATTTGAAGAGTAGTTGTTGTTTGACTTCACGTGAACATTTCTCCTTCAAATATTTTCCAAAAAATGCTTTTGTTAGAGAAATATTTCCAAAATTGTCAAGCCTGTTTTGGCCGCTGTGAGCATTAATGGGTTAAGATTGAGTTTTAAAAAAAATAGTTAAATTTGAGTAAGCATTTTGATGTTGGCTAGAATAATCTACTTGGTATTGCATATCAGTCAAGTTGTAGTAGGTTTTGATCTGCCTTTGGATAAGGACATAGCATTTGTGTTTTATGATCTAGCAGTGCGTCTTTCAGTAGGTGTGTGACTTTGCTGACGTTTTCTTGTTAACCTTTTCTCCAGGTGTTGACCGTTTCTGTAAGGATATTGAACTGATGGTCGGAATCAAGCCCAATGTCTGGTACAGAATCTGCTGGTGTTTCATCACTCCTGCCCTCACTGTGGTAAGTTAGACCTCCCCTCCTCTCTAGCACAGCTTGAAAATAAAGGCATCACGCCAGCCGGGACTAGTAAAACTTCATCAGGACTAGTAAAAGTTGGTTATTGTACATTATGATGGTTTTGGGGCTAGCAATAATAATGTGTTCTTATCTGATAGTTATGTACCCTTCATAGTAGAAACATACCTTGAGGTGTCTCAAATTTAAGAATTTGCACCTTTAGAGAACTTTTGTGATATTAAACCATTCCAAAATTTCTTTACCAAAGCAATATCTTTTGTGACACTAAACCATACCAAAATTTACTTACTGAAGCAATATCTTAACAATATTTTGACGATACTTATATCCACATTTGATGTAGTATACCAAACCTTGACAATATTTGTGTTCTTGCCTGCAGTTCATGCATGTGTTCAGCCATATTTGATTTAGTTATATAGAATACCAAATCGAACCTTAACAATATTTGTGTTCTTGCTTACAGTTCATGATTGTGTTCAGCCATATTTGATATAGGTATATAGTATACCAAACCGAACCTTTACAATATTTGTGTTTTTTCTTGCAGTTCATGCTAGTGTTCAGCATCGTGCAGCACCAGCCTGTCCAGTACGGAGACTACCTATACCCCAACTGGGCCATCGGCATGGGACTGTGCCTGGCCCTCTGCTCAATCATCCCCCTGCCCATCTGTGCCCTCGTGGGCATCTACAAGACCGAGGGAACTCTCGTGGAGGTAAATACACATCTACTGTTATCTTTATTATAACTTATTACCCCAACTGGGCCATCGGCATGGGACTGTGCCTGGCCCTCTGCTCAATCATCCCCCTGCCCATCTGTGCCCTCGTGGGCATCTACAAGACCGAGGGAACGCTTGTGGAGGTAAATACACAGCAATGGTCATCTTACTATATATGTATATATATATATATATATATATATATATATATATATATATATATATATATATATATATATATATATATATATATATATATATACATACATACATACATACATACATACATACATACATACATACATACATACATACATACATACATACATACATACATACATACATATATATATATAAATAAATAAATTATTCCCATAGTTGAGCACAAGCAATTCAAAGCTATTGCTTTCACGCAGAGTCTTAGCCAAAAGTAGGTGTTCATATTTGGTAGTGAATAGTAAACTTTGAAGGTGTCCTCTTAACATTAATTGTCATCTTACTTAAAACTTGTTCCCAAGCTGAACACTAGCAATTCAAAGCCACTGCTTTCACCCAGGGTCTGAGCCATGAGTGGGTGTTCATATTTGGCAATGAATACTTGAATAGTAAAATTCTACAGTGTCCAATTTATATCAATTGTCGTCTTACTTGTTTCTGTAGCAAAGGACCAACTTAGTAGTTCAAAGTCAAAGTTTTTCTACCAGGCTCTGAGCCAGGAGTGGGCGTTTCAAATTTGGCAAATGTAAAAGGAGAAGAACTCAAAGTCCTGATATGTTTGCATTATATATGAACTTATGTGCATGTATCAAAGAATCCTTATTTCCTTATCAAATAATGTAATTGTTAAAACCTAAATTTTTACTAAAAGCTGATTTTTTTGTGATATAAGTGACTTATTTACTAATCAAAAAATCTAATTAAAACCTTAAAACTACAAGCTGATTTTGTGTGATGTAAGTGTGATATATTTGCCTCTCTGTTTTTCAGCGTGTGAAGGAACTGATCAAGCCATCTCCGCAGTGGGGTCCCGCTCTTCCCCAGCATCGCGAGCGCTACATCGCCACCCTGAGCCCCGAGCTGAGGCAGCGAATCTGGCCCACCGTCATCCGCAACGCCAGCGAAATGGAGCTGGACGAGAAATGCCAACCGTTCATCGACAGTCTCGAGAGACCAGAGAACGAGAGACCAGAGAACCTTCATGTATAACAAACGCACACTACGTTTTTGTTGTTCATCGGAGGTTTTCTCTTGGTCGTTGTTGTCGTCGTCGTCACCGTTGTCATCTGTACACAAGCATCGCCCATCAAGCTCCTGTGATGTAGGCCAATCTAGAGCAGCTGCCCCGTGGTCAGCAGGCGGCCAAACAAATGACCGACTGACCAAATGGTTGCTCACGGTGCCAGGCAACGTTGTATAGCGGTACTGGGTCCTCTCGACCCACGAAAAGCGGCGGACCATGCGAAGGGAGTATTTTTGTATTGATCCATAGTCATCTATAAGATGACAGAGGTAGACAGATGTCTTCTATTATCGACATGTATATTATTTATCTAGAGAAACCACTTATAGATTTGTACAGACAGTGCAGTCGGTTGCTTTTAGTGCAGAGAGGTTTTGATATCACTTCATGACTTGCGTGTGTGTGAGTGCGGCCTCTCTTCCGAGACACGCTGTATGGGCGACCGAGACTAAAGGTTTCTTGGCCCTTACGACACGCCAAATTATGTAGCTTGCTGGAATATATACCGACAGAAAGGAGCACCTCCTCCAAGTCAGTTTGGAGTGAGGAGTATAGTAGAGCTAGGTATTTTGTATATATATATATACTGTGCTGGAACACATTGGGGAAAGGGCTGTACCGGGCTAGGCCCACTGCCCACAAACGTATAACATCAGGATACACAATCTTCAATCCTCAACCAACAAGCTTTTTGGCTGGAACCAATCAAACTAGGACGGCTTAAGCCCAAGTATCCAAACTTATTGTTGCCAAACGTATTTGGGATGGGTGGGGAGGGTATTGATGAATCAATTGTCTTCATATAATATCTCATCCTTCATATGGAACTCAAACTGTACAGAACATTTTCCGCAACATGATTGTTCTTTAAGAATGGCACAAACACATTAGAGAACAAGGCGTTGATTTTGAATCCTTTCCAATTGCAATTTTAACTATGACAGTGTCTTTGACAGTATCCCTGCTCAATCTGTTGTTAATCTGGCCAACGCACATAGAGGTTGGTCATGTTTGCTGTTAGCTATTGTAGGTTACAACATCAAAAAATTAGCAAAAGTTGCCAAAAACAATTTCAGTATCTTTTTCATAAAATTGTATGGATGGAGAACAATTATCGAAACACAACAAAAACGTGCTTGTAATTCTTAGGTTAAGGCTGAAACCTTTTGATTTTTACTCAATTTTGACTCAAAATTATCATAGCACCTCGTGGCTATTTAGCATGGCATGTTTTTGATGTTGACGCCTGAGATTTGTTTGTGTATTGGAAGAAGGGTGTTATGTCCGAGGGAACACTGTCCATTTTATGCACGGCCTGTTATATAAGGCCCTTTAAGTGCACTTTGCTCTATAGCCCTCTCAGTCCTCGAGCACCCCTCTGATCTCACATGGAAACATATGGCAACAACACAAAGGCAAATTAACTGAAATATTATGACGAAGATGTTATCTTGAAAAAAAAGAGGAACATTCTTTAGTGAATATTTTTCACATTCTGCCTTGAAGAGATGTTTACATGTTTTATGGTGGGATCAGCTGGGATTTCTCCTGGACATGAAAGGGTTAACTAGAAGAATTGTCCAATTGTTCGTTACATTGTTATATCATGTTTGAATGGCTTTTGAACAGGGATTACAGACAATTCCCCTATAATGACCTCTCAAAAAGTACTTTGCAAGTGTAAATATTACTTTAATTATTCCCAATCTTCTAGAAATTTTCCCTTCCAATTTTTTGAGTTGATAAATTAGTATTTCAGCCATTCTCTTGCCAAAGTATAAGTTATTTGAGATGAAAAAAGCTAATATAAGTGAAAGTAATACTCAACTTTTTCAAATCTCTTGTTTAACAGCCATTCAAATGGGATATAATTGAAAATGCCTTGCCATGAGACCACATGAAATGCACATGTATCTTTATAGGAAAAAAGCAATTAGTTTTTCATTTGGTGAATAGTGGCTTTGTTATCATCATTTCTAATTGTAGTGCTTTGGAAGGTATGTAGAAGATGGTGCACTATAAGAGATATCACCTTCATGCTGTATCTCGTAATCTGTGAATTTGTTGATATCTTTGTTTTTGGTGAGATTCCTTGAGCCTAAAAAGAAATTGTTTTGTTGAGAGGAATTGAATCATGTATTAGCTCACAGTGAACTTAGTGTTCTAGATGTCATTTGTGCTGCACGGATTTTATATGTATATATTAATGGTCCAGAAGAATGTGGTTCTGTGACATAGGGGAACAAATATGTTCTGGGGCCACTAGATAGTCTTTCCATGGTCAATTTTGACTGGAGCTCATTTGGTTTGATTATGTATATTTACAATTCTTTTAAGTAAATTGAGTGATGTTCTAAAAGAATCAAATTATAATCAATTCAAATAAATTAAAATTGGAGTTGCAAGTAACTTAAAAAGGATTTAATAAACAGCGATTCTTTAACTTCTGCTAATTTTAATGAATGCAACCGGATTATCATTTCAGATCAGTATTTGTGAAAGAAGAATGACTAAATCTACCTCCTGGTTTCGTTGTATACATTAGCAATCTATACTTCACTTGTGAAGCTCTGGGAAAATTTGATCATTTTATTATTAGTATTTTGGCATTATTTCGGTGGAAAACCCATTCACTCCTCTGAGGTGTCGGGCAATTCTTGCCTCTATTACCAAGATCTATCAGGAACACATAACACCAATATAGGTATCAGATTTGTTCCTAGTTGGGGTTTGTACACAGTTGCTTTGGCTGACAAGGTCTTTGTCCAGATTTACACTTAATAAGTGATATCTAGATGCTGTTGTGTTTGGAAAATATCTGAAGAATGCTTAATTTTGCATGTTTCAAGGAGATAATCTGATGCATCCTGATAAATCTTTCTCCTGCAAATGTAGTCTTATTGCATGAGAGAGCTTGGAATTGTTGAAGCGGTGCGTGCGAGGATGAATGGGTGTTTCCGTGTGATGAACTGTGATTCTGCTGGCACTGAGACATGAAAGTGTGTGCGCCAGCTAGATAAATGGGTTTAACCATTACCAATACATGAATGTGTAGATGAATAGAAATTACCATTTCTAAGACAAAATAAATATTGATGACATTGAGATTTTATGAACAGATATTAATTGTGAAGAAGCATTAGGTGGTGAAATTTGACAATGTTCTTTATTTGCTAGCATATTGTTACCATTGGAGGAGTAATCTAAGCAGCCTGAAGTATAGGTTTAGTAAAGTACATTTGTTTATGACTGAGAATTAAAAGTCAGCACTACTTTAGAACTTTCTGAACTGTCTCACTAGTCAATTTCAACCTGTATACAACTTCTCTCGTGTACAGTCTTCTTTTATACCTAATTAAACAAGAAAATCTAAAATTTGCTGATTTTGCTTCAAATTAAGTCAAATTTGTGATCACTGAGTTTTGAAGGCAGAATGCTTACTAAATTTCTAATGTCGACTGGTGGATTAATTTTATAAGCTTATTACATAATTTTTTTGGTAAAATCAGCTTGATATTATCTTCAAAAAAAATCATTTTTTGACCGGTTTTTTTTGTATTGACCTCTTCAAAATTAAGGAAGTAATGTATGCATTTTCTGCTTGACTAATTTAACAAAATCACTAATAGGTTTGTGCCTAAGTCCTACTGATTCTGTCCTCTTTTCATATCACATGTTTTGTGTTTCGTTATCATAAACGGTAGTGCTGTAGTCTGCCAGTCAAGCTGTTCATTCAAGTCGTCATTTCTAGCTTCATTGTGAATACCACCTTGTAAATAGTGACCATCAACATGTATTCAATCATTTTTGGCCGAGCATCCATATCATTTCTCGAGATTGCTCAGAAGATGAAAATATGTACTAAAACACTGTTCATTATTAATTCTGTTGGTTGCCTATAGACTTATAATTAGGTATCATTTTCTTTTATTTTGATAGATATTTGTACAAATGTATTTCACTTTTTGTCAAGGAGCAAGTGGTATGTCTTAAAGGGGTTTGCGATCATATTGAAGTTGCTGTGCTTTTTTTGCATCCATGTTTAGTAATGTACCAACAACCCAACCCTGTCACAAATTCTTGTGACAGTAGAGTAGGGTCTTTGCTATCTTTAGGAGCAGGCCAGGTAAAATCTACCTCCTCACTGCATGGCCGGCAACTCAAATATTCCGCACTCCTCCTTTAAGAAATACCACAATTACTGTTGTATTATTTAGTTTATTTCTTCCGAATAGCGTCCGAGTGATTTGCTATCTAAATATCCGTTTGTCTTTCTTAATGAGAGGCAAGCTTTTCCTACCTGTAGCCGTTATGAAGCCTAATAATAGTGGAGAAGCATTTCATTTAATCCAACTATTGCAACACAGCGTGAACAAAGACCATTATACGTCTCGCTCAAATTCGTGAAGTTTGAATGTTTTCCTCTTCTCTGGGACCAAAGTTGAGAAACTGATAGTGTTAGTAACCAATGATAATAGCCTGTGTTGCATTTCCACAGAAAAGCTTCTTTTGACTCCACATCCTTTCTTTGTTAGAAATAGTTGTACAATTAATTCCATAATGCAGAAAATCTGCTAGAGATTACTAATAAAATTTTCAAGTCCTAGTTATGAATTTAGAAATAATGTAAAATTGATTTAATAATGCAGAAAATCTGAAAGGATAATTTTACTCACAATTCTGAAGTCCAACTTTTGAAGTCTTTCAGAAAGTCATGGAAGAAATATCAATATTTTTTATCTCTATTTTTCGAGTGTAATTGCCATAAAATGTCTGAAACCATCTTATTTTTCTGCATTAAATGGACTCAAATCCTTTCCAATATTGAAACAGTAAGATAGCTATCACCCTGACGCTTTTATGAGGTAATGTTTTGTGGTTTAACTATGGACATTCCTAGAAAATTGGGGACTGTTTGCTGGGTTATCTTTGGGGTGGTGTGCTTTAAAAATTAATTTCCATTCTGCCATACATTACATAGTACCATACTCTTGACTTGAATAAATTGGCATTTTGTAGCACACCATCACAACCAAGAAACCTCGAATAACAGTTCCAAATAAATTCACCTGTTTTTTTTTCTGTTTGTAAGTGTATACGTGTATGTACACTGCAGCTTTATGCAAAAAAAATGAGAAAGAAAAAAAAATGAAAATAAAAAAAGTTATAGGAGAGAATCGTTGTTGAGTTGTCATTTTATTTATATGTGAAAGAGTGCCTGCCATATCTCTTGGAAAATTATGATTTGTATCCAACTTGTTTAACCTTCTCTTGCCTTGAGCCCCATTTTAAAGGATCTAAAACATGAAAGTAATGGAGCAGTTCCGGAAGTACTTAGATCATATTGCAACCAAGCCAATTCACCCAAGGTGGTTGCTTGCATATGCATACATTTCCAGTGTTACATGGTTTATTCTAATCTTTTGAAGATGCCCTATGCAAGCAAAATAATAAGTATAAATTTGTGCCAAAAACGCCCTAAGCAAGCATTGATACAAAAAGGCATCAATAAATATAGCAAAATCTTCCCAGTCTCATGTGCGATTGGTCGGGCCCCAAACACACAGATAGCAAGCAATAAGGGAGACAAGCTGCCCGGCTGTTAGTCCTTCCCTTTATGTGTGGAGGCAAAAAGTTTTATCTCCATCTACTAGTAGGGAAGCCAAGCCAATAGTCCAGGCAATCTAGCCCAAAAATGGGCATTTCAAAAAACTAATTGCAACAGAATTTTTTTTGCCACAATGCATTTCTCTAAGGTCCCCAGATCAACATACTAAAAGTCCTAAGGAATCCTTGCACGGGAAATATGCTAATTTGCATAAATCCAATATGGCCGCCAACAAATTAGAAATGGCTATATCTCTGTAACCGAATCATGGTTTTGAGTAATAAAAACACCTATTCTAGGGTTTTCAGGTACAAGGATTCATTTAAGATACCTTTCAAAACATTTATCGTATAAGCTAATTTGCATAAATCCAATATGGCCGCCAACAATGAGAAATGGTTATATCTCTGTAACCGAATCATGGTTTTGAGTAATAAAAACACCTATACTAGGGTTTTAAGGTACAAGGATTCATTTAAGATACCTTTCAAAACATTTATTGTATAAGCTCATTTGCATAAATCCAATATGGCTGTCACCGATTGAGAAATGGTTATATCTCAGAAATCAAATCTCATTATTAAGTCATAAAAAGTTGTATGCTAAGGTCTTTAGGTGCTAAAGCTCATTTAAGATGTCTTTCAACACACTTATTTTTCTTTTCAGATTTGTATAATCTCAGCATGTGAAAATGCTAATTTGCATAAATCCAATATGGCCACCAACAGATAAGAAATGACTATATATTTGTAACCAAATCATGGTTTTAAGTCATGAAAAAATCTATACTACGGTGTTTTCAAATACAAGGATTCATTAGAAATGCGTTTGTTTCAATAGAGTTATAAGCTCATTTGAATAAAGCCAATATGGCTGCCTATAAAATAAATGAGAAGGGAGGGGGGGGGGGGGGTTCTGTAAGGTTTATCACATACTGTCCACCAGTGATCTGGACATGTATATTTAAACCCCAACCAATTCCCTACCTGCCAGGAGAAGGTGGTAAACACAAGGCAAGCTAGTGATTAAAGGGAGGGGGGTTCTGTAAGGGTGACACATACTGTTGACCAGTGATCTGGACATGTATATTAAAAATGTAAAACCCCTACCCATTTCTAGCTGCCAGGAGAAGGCGACAAACACAAGGCCTGCCAGTGATTTAAGAGGGAGTCCTGTAAGGGTAAACATGTACCATTGACACAGGGTACATTTAATGATAGCTTATTGTCTACTCCCCTTATTACTCAGTTATTCCCCAGATGACAGCTAAGACCTTGCCTCAATTTCTCAGTCATTCTACCTATGAAAGGACCATATCTTCATTTCTCAGGCATTTCCACAGATTTCAGATTGCCTTCATTTCTCAGTCATTCCTCAGATGACAGGACCGCACTTTCATTTCTCAATCGTTCACCAGATGACAGGATCATGCACGCTTTCATTTCTCAGTCATTTCCCAGATGACAGGACTGCGCTTTCCTTTCTCAATCGTTCACCAGATGACAGGATCACGCTTTCATTTCTCAGTCATACCCCAGATGACAGGACCCTGCCCACTAACTCTCTTTAACCCTTTCATGCCAAGTGTCCCTCTGGATAAACATTGTCTGATTCTCTCATTATTTTTTAAGTTAACTTGATTTCACATTATATTTGAGGGATTTGTTTTAAGTTTACAGTAACATCTCTCCTTCAATCAGCTTTTGAAAGATTTTGTTGTTAGAGGGATATCACTGAAATAGGCAGGCTTTTTTGGGCACTACAGGTGTGTATGGGTTATCGAGTGTTTACCCTTACAGTCATGGATTGAGCTTAATGATCGTAGAGGGTTATTTCCCCCTGGAACATGTGATTTTGCAACCAGATGTTGAATGTTTAGGAGCCATCTCTGCAAATAGACATATCAATTTCCAATAGGAGCACTTTGAGAATTGAACTTTTTTTGCGATTTTTATCACCCCTTATTTTACTTAATAGTTTATATCCAAGACCCCCCTAGCCTGGACACTGTATTTTGGCACACTGTTAGCAGCACACTGCTTGCACAGGAATGTATTGCTCCTAAATTTAAATCCTGGGAGCCAAATCTGTACCTGCCTGAAAATGTTAAAGTCATGCAGTCCATGTATAGAACCCCCTTACCCTTAAATCACTAGTATGACTTGTGTTTGCCATCTTCTCATGGCAGCTAGAAATGGGACAGCGTATCAAGATCCATGTTCAGATCCCTGGTCAACAGTACATATTAACTAGTTTATAGAACCCACAACCACCCCCCCCCCCCCCCCCCCCCCTCCCTTAAATCACTGGTATGCCTTGTGGTTGTCATCTTCTCCTGCCAGCTAGAAATGGATAGGGGTATCAATATACATGTTCAGATCACTGGTCAACAGTATGTGTTTACCCTTACAGAAATCAACCCTCCTTTGGTCATTAGCATGCCTTGCTTTTGCCACCTGGTAGCTAGAAATGGGTAAGGGTTTCAATATACATATCCATATCATTGGTCAACAGTATGTGTTTACCCTTAAAGAACCCCCTCCCCCTTTTTAATCACTATTATGTCTTATAATGCTTGCCACCTTCTCCTGGCAGTTTGCAATTGGTAGGGGTTTCAATATATGTTTTTCAGATCGCTGGTCAACAATATACTCACATGACATATACCCTGTGACGAGTCAAGCATCATGTTGGATTTATGCAAATTAGTATTTTCCCATGCTGAGATTATGCAAATGTCCAAAGAAATAATTGTGTTGAAAGAGAAAGACATTCTAAATGAGCTGAAGATACAAATTTTCATGATTAAAAAAATGAGATTTGATCGCTGAGATATAGCCATTTCTCATTCATAAGTGGCCATATTGGATTTATGCAAATGAGCTTATAAGATAGTTGTTTGAAAGGTATTTCAATTGAATCCTTGTAGTACCTGGGAAACTTTAATATAGTTTTTTTCATTATTTAAAACTGAGATTTAGTTACAGACACAGTCATTTCTCATTTGTTAGCAGCCAATCGTATTTATGCAAATTAGCATTTTTTCATGACGAGGATATGCAAATTTTTAATATAGAAATAGTTATGTTGAAAGATATTTTTAAAGGGCTTTAGCACCTATTTAAAGGGCTTTAGCACCTAAGGACCTCAGGATACAAATTTTCATGACTCAAAAATGAGTATTGGTTGTTAAGAAATAGCCATTTCTCATTTATTGGCAGCCATATTGGATTTATGCAAATGAGTTTATAGGATAATTGTAATGAAAGGTATTTCAAATGAATCCTTGTCCCTGAAAACCCTAGTATAGGTGTTTTTATTACTCAAAATCATGGATCGGTTACAGATATATAACCATTTCTCATTGTTGGCGGCCATATTGGATTTATGCAAATTAGCTTATACGATAAATGTTTTGAAAGGTATCTTAAATGAATCCTTGTACCTGAAAACCCTAGAATAGGTGTTTTTATTACTCAAAACCATGATTCCGTTACAGAGATACAGCCATTTCTAATTTGTTGGCGGCCATATTGGATTTATGCAAATTAGCATATTTCCCGCGCAAGGATTCCTTAGGACTTTTAGTATGTTGATCTGGGGACCTTATGAAAATGCATTGTGGCAAAATAATTTCTGTTGCAATTAGTTTTTTGAAAAACGCTAGTTTGCCTGGACTACAAGCCAAGATCATCCATACCCAAATTTTCAGTTCCCATATGAATTATGTTACATTGAGAATTAAAGATGACTTTAACATTGAAATTGATCAAATTTGCTACCTATTTTATCATTGTAATCAATGAATGATTTAAGTACTAATCACAACTCATAAGAACAATACATATTTGTTGAAAAGTTTAAATATGACCAGAGACATTGAAGTCACTGATATGACCAATGAAATCGTAATCGCAGATTACAATATTCAATTCTAGAGGGTACATATATTAACCCTTATCCTGCTGTGAAACATGAGCACTGCTGAACACCACGACAAGTGTTGTGGTTAGCAGGATAAGGGTTAAAATGTAAGAAAACACTCATATAAAAAGCTTATTTCATATAATCTTCCCTCACCTCTGTAACTTCTAAAAAATGTCTGATAATTTGAAAAAAATGTCTGAAAATTTATATATAATAATCTGTCTCTGAAAATTTAGGAAAAAAATGTCTTTGCAAATGTACATGCCCCCTGGGACATACTGCCAGTAGCGCGATGAATGAGAAGGGATTGTCTGACTTTCGAGGACCTATCTTCTATCATCACCTATGAAATACAATGTTTGCTTAGAGTCTGAGAGGTGAATGCCCAGCACTTCAGCTGAGAGTAGTAGACAGGGAGTGGGTACTGTGCTTGCATCCTCAAATGTCGCTGCCTCCCATCTCCTTGGCAACTATCTGACCTAGAAAGGATGCTGCATGCTAATTGCACAGATCAGATCACGTGACCAAGGCTACACCGCGTAACCCGAGGCGCACATACCCTAGGTACTAGCATGCTGTGCCTATGGCGTTGCGGTTCAAGGGGATGTATTTCTCTGACTTCAGATAAGAAGTCTGTTCAATAACGCGCACCATTTGACTTGGTCATTGATGAACAATTTTCGGCGGTTTCAAAAATATGCTTGTAGCGTAAAATTAGGTAGCTCTATATCATTATCAGTCTCTTCAAAATGAACATCACTCGATTTTCTCAATCCTATATTAATGATAGCAGAAATGACGTGACTGCCTTTAATTTTTCTCATATCTACACATCTCGTGGCACTAAATGTGCATGAGCGCTACGGCATTGAACTGTAGCGATGACCCAATAACACCGGCAAGTTCACGCGGACGTTCTGCTGTGACTGTCAGGGTAACTAGCGTGATATGTAACTACTACACGGAACTGGTAAGTTTGTAGATGATTTTGATCTCTGTCTAGGAATACGAATATCTCTGTTCATAGTGTGCGTGTGACATTCGATTTAGTTTCTACATGCCGTGTATGATTAGGAGATCATGACTATATCAGTACATATATTTCTGTTACTGTCAGAGAGCTATAAGTCTTGATTACTCTTGACCCTCCTCAGTGGCTCCTGAGTCTGAGAGTAGTAGACATTCTCTGGTGGCTCCTATAGTATTGTAAAATAAATTCTGTGTTCAGAAGGGTCGGCATTGTTGTTCCATGATTGTAGTCTTTATGGGCAGGTCAAGCAGGTGAAACATGAATTACATGTATATAACTCTCCCTGAAAGATCTCACCAATTTGACAGGAAGCTTTTGATGGCTGTGAGCATAAATGGGTTATAGGCCATCCAGATTTTAGTACTGTCAATGACCTATACAGGCTATAGATAGCAATATGTGGTCCTCCTCTCATCTCTCTTGCTTCATACTCAGAGCTGTCTAACCACCTGTTTAGAGGTATGTTTAAACCAAATTGACCACCTTGACCACTTTGTGTCTTGTAAGTCCAAAAATAAAAGATTCTAGTTATTAAAGCTGTATCAATAATTGAGGCCCAACTATGACTAGTATTTAGGCAAATAAGTATATATTTACATTGACTTGTCTGATGGACTTCTTAAAATTTATGTGACATCTTTGTCAATAGCACTTTTATATCAGTTAGCCTTTAACTCTTAATCCTATTTGACATATAGGTGAAATATTGTTTGGGAAAACCAAAAACATTATGAATCTAAAATACTAAATACTTTCAAGACTCAAACACCGCAAAAGTGTTCAAACTTGTCTAAGGCCAGCTGAACTATCTAAATCTTGAAAAATGTGATATTTGAAGAAATATTTAACTGAAAATTGTTTTTCTTGTTGGGATGGGCCTGCCTTGATGGCTGTGTGGTCTAAGGCATTGCTACTGACTGCTAGCTGTCTCTGACCACTGCCTGGCTTCAAATCCCAGGGTGAGAAAGTTACCAGTGACTTGTGGTTTGGCAATGGTTTTTCACCGAGTACTCTAGTTTACTCCACCAGTTATAACTGGCTAGTGATGACTTTGCCTCATTATGGCGAAAAAGTAACGAGAATCAAAATTCCAAATTCTTGTTGGGTTGAACCATTTTCAAATACAAAAAAAAAGAAGTAATGTTTGCACTTTACACATCATGTGTACTCTTCAGATGCAAATGGATTAATATCAAGCTCTTTGCCTCTTTTTTTCCTGTTCTAAGGACATTGACGTGTGCTTTCAGGAAGACTCAGGTAGAATGAGCCAAAAATCAGACGCAGAGGAGTTAGGAGTGGTGGTCGTGGGACTGGGCATCGCAGGAAAGGTTCGCGTCCGAGACTTGCAGGAGTGTGGCGATATTGACATACTTAAAAACTTAAAGCTCAAGGGATTCGTTTCTAGGTAAGGAATGGACTGTCCAGGGCTTTCCAAAGTGTCCAGTGTCCAATAAAAGCAGGGTAGAGGGAAAACAGGGTCAAAAAATCAACCCGATAAACTACCGTATGGCCTTGCAGTACTCTACACCAGTAAAACCTATGAAATATTGGACTAACTAAAATAAATTATTATAATTTACTTGTACCACTGTCAATTTCTAAAAGAAATTGGTACAAAAACATATGTGTAGTAAATATATACCATTATGATCATACCTGCCTATTCTCAATAGTATCCTAAGTGACAGTTTTTAACACTGAATATTTTGGCTACAGTGATCTTCATACTTAATTGAATTTAATGATTTAAAAACATTTCAAAAAGTTTGTATTGTCATTCATTTATGTATAAAATGGGGTTCCCCTCCTAAACAATACTTTATGATATAATGGGCAAACACTGTAACAATTTGTTAACTCTATTGTGTCATTTTTATGAAAATCTGCCAAAAAAGTCCTTTTTGACAAACTTTAACCATCTGTGTTTCAATCTAACCTGCTCTGTGCACTCCAGATACACAACGGTTAACACAATGCTTGGAGACTCCCTTGACAGTTGTTGTCTGGACTCATGACACTTTTGAAAATAAATTTGGAGCTAAACATAAATTTGAAAGATATTTGAATGATATTTGAATGAGTGTGTTTGTTAGTATCCAATTAAAATTTCTCCTTCAAATATCCTTTGAAAAGCTTTTGTCAGAGAGAAATATCCAAACTAGTTTGGCGTTTTTACACGTTACAGGCATGATTGGTTTAAGATTACTTATCTACCGAGAGTGCTATTGACTAATGAAACCACTGAGAAAACGGCTGTCAACTGATACCATCAGTGACTGTTAGTAGTAGATTTCATGACACAGTGTCTGATTTTATTTGTTTTCCAGGCGAGAAATAGAAGTGGAAAATGTGCCTCAGATAAGCCTTGAAGATGCCCTCTCAAGACCTGATGTTCATATCATAGTTGTCTGTACAGAAAACTCTCAACATGAGGCGACAGCCAGGTAGGACTCTTACTCTCTCTTAATCCAGAAGCTAAAGTGTTCAAAATAAGATTGAATTAAGCACTCCATGATAACAGAATGAAACTTGTATAAGTATGTAATTTGAATGCCCTCCAGGAATCATGATAAATTCATATTTTCATCTTTGATTTTAGTATTTATTTTTCCTGCTTGCCAAGTTATACCCATTTTGCACTTTGAATGGTTTAAGATCCTAGATTTTCAGTGGGGGAGACGTGTATTTGCAGGTAGATGCTGACATTCTGGTTGTGTGTGTTTCAGACAGGCGATCCTTGCTAAGAAGCATGTCTTGGTGGAGTTCCCTCTGGCTACCTCAGCGCCCCCTGCACAGGCCCTACTCGACAGCGCTAAAGAGCACGGTAAATTAGTAGATACCATATACTCCAGGTATCCTCAGCCAATTAAATCATTCAAAGAATTAACTGCAAGTTTGCAACAAATATCATTTTACCAATTACCACAATACCTTTTTAAATGGTACCAAAACAATTTTTTGCCATTAAGGGCAAGTTGACACCATTTTACTAGCCCTTCAAAAAATTGAACTTGATAGCAAAACAATGGTCTTCCTGAAGCACCTTTTAAATTGAGCAGTATATTAATTAAGCTAAAGCTGTGAGGCAATGATCAAATCTTCTTTTTTAAAATGCCTCTTAAATTTGATGTAATTTTGATAAAGTTGATATATTTAACATTTCATCATTAAAAGAATGGGATCCTTAACTTGCCATGTCAAGACAGCTGGAGATGATTTCTACTCATCTGGCAGTAATTTGTACTATTTTGATCATATGGCTCAAACAAAAGAAATTTTCAGAAAATATTTGAGGAGGAAATGTTGACCAGAAAGTAACTTACAACTCTCCTTCAAATACTTCAGCAATTTATGTTTAAATCGAAATTTATTTATGAAAAAATATTATAGATTCTGATGACCCATGTCTTGGAAATATCTAAGCACTAATTTGCTGTCGATTTTTATTTCAGGTGTATTGTGTTACGAAGAAGACATTGCCTTGTTGTCTGATGGACATAAAGCATTAACGGAGCAAATCAAACAGAAACTGCAGGACTCATCTCTAGTTACTGGAAATTATGAGTTTATTGGTAAGTTTCAAGAGGAAGAATCAGCTAGAGAGTGGAAGTTTTGCCTCTTGACTTTGACAAAGATCTGCTTGGCTAGGAAGCCAGAACATTCCACTGCATAACCCTTATTACGGGTCACAGGAGTGGATCAACTGATATTATACCCTGCTTGCAGCCAATACACATGCTCTATTCAGCTTTTTAATGACCTGAGTGCAGTATTAATTAACCTGCTGGTACTGAACAACCAAGCCTTATTATGGTCTCAGCATTCCCAATCCCAAGATCCACCTAGACCAACAGTAACAAGTAAGGCCTAGAAAGGCCTGTGACAGTCCAAAAAAATCGGGTAGGTAGGTTGGTATAAAAAAAAAATTATTTTTTTTATTCAAAAATGTGTGTTTTGTGCATGTTTTCTGTTGATTGGTAGTTGGAAGGGCAGAAAACTTGAGGGTAAAGATTTTTTTTTGAATAAAAACCTGTTAGTAGGGTTACAGGAAACAAACAACCTTTTTTTAGGCTTAAACTTTTTCCTTGCCATTGTCCATTCCAGGAAAGTTCAATGGTTGGGTGGAGAATCTTCAGGAATCTGGTTCACCATTCATCTCGAACATCACCATGCTCCATGTCCTCACTGATTGGTTCGGGGAGTTGACCGCAAAAGAGGCGAGTTTTACTCGTGATGAGGACGGTTTTACAGGGAAGGCCCTTCTACATACCAAAGATCTCAAGTAAGTACTTCAATAATCAACTAGTGAGCCTGTGCGCAGCACTGGTTTGGATTTGTACTAAATGATAGGACAGGAATATTGAAGTAAAGAAACAGGAAGAGATTGCATAAAGAAAATACAAGAGAGAGAGACAGACAGACAGACAGAGAGGTGGAGAAGTACAGGGAGAGATAGAGAGAGAGAGAGATAGTAGTAGTAGTAGTAGTAGTAGTAGTAGTAGTACAGGGCTCGACGTTAAGGCTAGCCATGTAGCCCCGGGCTAGTTATTGAATGTCAGGGCTAGTAAATTCCACCTGTGAGTGGCCCTGAGGGACTAGATAGAATTAGAATATCAGCGCTTAAAAATTATGAAGCCCACCTTTGGCTCTGCATACCTGGATGATAATTTACCTCAATTTACCACAATACACTGTATTCTTTTCATGTTATCAACAGAGGCTATGATATCAACAGAGGTTACTGTTTGAGAAGAGTTGTCATTAATATCAGGGCTAGCAAAAATATTTCAGGGCTAGTAAAAGTTTCGGTAACTAGCCCTGCTGGGCTTATGAAGTTTTTTCTTAATGTTGAGCCCTGTAGTAGTAGTAGTAGTAGTAGTAGTAGTAGTAGTAGTAGTAGTAGTAGTAGTAGTAGTAGTAGTAGTAGTAGTAGTAGTAGTAGTAGTAGTTGTAGTAGTAGGCTAGTAGCAGTAGCAGTAGTACTAGCAGTAGCAGCAAGGTATGAATTCCCAAAAATATTTAAAAAAGGAAAATGATTGTTAAGGTACTGATTATCATTTGCACATCAAATAATTTTGAGAAACATACACAATTTACAATTAGTATGTACTGAAACTCAAGTCACTGGCAACTTTCTTAATTGTCTAACATCAGATATGATCCCAGGGCCTTTGGCACTAGTGAGAGTCAGTGACCAGTCATTGTGCAATGCCTTGCACCAGCCAGCCTGCTATTGGAGTAATATGTTTTTTCTGTGATATTTTTCAGGCCCCTCCATGTGACCATTCGGAGACAGAAGGAGTGTAAAAGAGGAAAGACTTTCTCCTTCGCCTTTGAGGATGGCACTGTGTTGGACAAGATGCCAGTGACAGGACCAGCAAAAATAGGTCAGTGCTTATTGTTTCTAGCATTTATAGTGAAATCTTTACAAGCTGAGCACATACTAGCAATGAAAAATATTTAACTTATAGAGAGATTTTCATTTGGATTAACCAGAGAAATACATCCCCTTGAACCGCAACGCCATAGGCACAGCATGCTAGCACCTAGGGTATGTGCGCCTCGGGTTACGCGGTGTAGCCTTGGTCACGTGATCTGATCTGTGCAATTAGCATGCAGCATCCTTTCTAGGTCAGATAGTTGCCAAGGAGATGGGAGGCAGCGACATTTGATGATGCATGGACAGTGCCCGATCCTGGTCTACTCATCTCAGGATTAACCCATTCATGATTGGATCTCATCTTGATCTATGATGATTTTGAAAATAACTTATGAAATAATCATAAATTCACAAACTTTTTGAATTTTTGAATGTGAGTTGTTGGTTGGATTTTGATCATCATTTTTCCTTCAAATATTCATTAAAAATTGCTTTTGTTAGAAAGATATCACTAAAATAGTCAGGCGGTTTTGGGGTCTACAGGCACAACTCCAGTCCTTAAGACCCGAGAATCGAACAACTAATGTGTACAATTTTGCCCTGTTCCTGTGGTGTTTGCATCGTAGAGTTTTCAATAGAGTAGGAAATATATTTTTGTGATTCATGAAGAAGACAAATTTAATGGTGAGGAACTTAAATTCTAAAAAATCTTTAAAAAATATAGTTTTCATGTTTATGACCTTAAAGATAACAGTGAAGAGGGTTAAGATGAATGCAGTTGATTTTTCAGGAGAAGTTTGCAGTAACTAGCATTGTGTGAAACTAATTTTGTCACTTGATTCTTTTCAACACAGGTCTGTTCATGAGGGACTTTGTTCAGTTCATGGAGCATCTCACAGGGGCGTCCGATCCTGCACCGGGCCAAGAAAGAACTGTAGCAGCATTACACCTAGCTGGTCAATTAGACGCTCTATGTCAGTCTAAATAATATCACGGTACATTGATGCAAATCTTACCGCATTCCCAATAGGAATCATATGTATGTATATATATATATATATATATATATATATATATATATATATATATATATATATATATATATATATATATATATATATATATATATATATATATATATATATATATATATTATATATATTATATATATAAGGGAAGTCAAACGCACAAAGAAAAGTAAAACGCACAATCATATTGCCAGCTGTTTTCCTTAGTCAGCTGACATGCGCAGTCATCATCTGGCAGGACACTCTCAGTCACCATTCAGCCAGTTCTTGCTGAGCTATACCAGAGCAATGGGAGTAAAATCTCACTCTGCCGAGTCATCAAGTAAAGAGTAGGCAAAGAGTATGCTGGCCATGCACTTGTCTACACATTTATACCTGTAGTGCCCGTAGAAAGGTCTGACTATTTTGGTGATATCTAAGGAAGGAAGGGGGTTTTAAGTCGCCTTCAACAGCTTAGGTCATATCACGACGAGATAGAAACCTGTAACCGTGAATAAATTCCTTTCCCTTCACGAATAGTTCCAGGGGGTCTTTTAGTTGCAGAAGGACCATAGACAGCACTCCTCAATTCTGATTAGTTATATAGCAACCAGATCAACCCCCTTGGGGATCCAGCAGAGACTCGAACCTGCAAACCCACACTTAGGAGCCAGGCATTGTAACCACTACACAGGTAAAAGTTCACGGGGCCGTACGGGCCCGTGTCCAAACGGGCCCGTTTTTTTATCCCTCAATATATCGACATTTCACAGCTTGAAACCCATAACTGACCCATTATTTTTATTATTTTTACGGGCCCATTATAACGGGCCCGTAACAGGCTCATAACGGGCCCGTTATAGCGCGCCCATTACGGGCCCGTTATAACAGGTTCTGAGACCGTTACGGGCCCGTTAAAATAACGGGCCTGTTTGAAACCGTCAATTTTTACCTGTGTAGGCCAAGGCGGATCCCTCTTGGTGATTTCTATCCTATGGAAGCTTATTTTCAAAAAACGTTTGATGGAGTAGATGTTTATGACAGCAAGCAGGTGAAGCAGAGAGCCTGAATCACTGGGATATTGCAGCAGTTTTATAATCTTTCACTGCTGATAATATTTCTAGTGACTCAAAATCACCTTCAAGAAAAATAGCTGAAATACAGGGGGAGACTGGCTAACCCAAAGCCTGAGGCACCACTTAAGTTCTCTCTACTTATGTGATATCATGATATAAGAAAGATATCACAGAGTAATGTTCTTCTGAATGCAAACCAACAACACTTCTACGTATATTATGTGAGCAGTGTTACATGTGTATGCTATGTTTATATTGAGAAATAACTTGCAAATAAAGCATGACTTTGAATAACAGTTGGAGGGAAGTTGTTTTTATTGCAATTGGCCATCCCAACCATGATCTGAGTAATAGCAAGGTATTAATAATGCTAAACAAAAATCTCTGCACTCAATAAATCTGAAAGAAGGTAAATTCTAAATTAGAGAATTGTATATCAAAAATTATCCTGGCATTCAACCCATTTGTCGGGAATCACATATTTGGACATACTCACCAAATATTTGAAGAATATTTGACTAGACATTGGAAACACACAAAAAATACAACATTTACTCAAATGTTTCTCAATAGTTTATTTTGGCATTTGGAAACTTTCATATATGTAAGACCATGCATATGCTCTAGATATGAAAGGGTTAATATTCAATCTCATAAAAAGGAATATGAATAAGTGTAAGTTCTAATAAACAAATAAACAACAAAACCTGGCAGAACGAATTATAAAGAGGAGGCGAGGCCAAACATCTGAGGAAATACCCCTAGCCCCTGGTGGAAGATGGTCAAGTAGCCTGTGTAGCGGAGTCTCAGCCAGAAAGGTGTCTGGGCACCATATGGACAACCATACATATGAAAAACGCACTAGGATATGTAAATACTTCATATTGGAATTACTGGAATTAATCTGTGCCTTTCAAGCATTCCTTTTTTAAAGTGTCATGTTAAAGTGAATGCTAGGATAGTATCCAAATATATCATGCAGCTTTTTTGTAGATACATAGTTATGATTTAGCTTAACCCATTAATGCTCGCACCCGGGTGCTCGCACGCGCAGCAGCCCAAAAACATCCTAACAACTTTCAGATAAAGAGAAGGATTTCAGATGAAAGCATAGTTTGGAAACTATTTGGAGAAACGTTGATCAGACCTACGATGGTGCAGGTGTGACCAGCAGAATTATCTTTAAAAAAATCCTGTTTTTCTGAAAAACTACAAAAGAATTTTTTTCTCTGTTGTTTTCCAGAAAACAGCGGGAAAACTTTTTTTCTGCCGTTCACACCTGCAAGATCGTACAGACCATTACAATGAGCTCTCCTTCAAATATTTTCTAAGTCATTATTAAGTTATTGTCGAAAGTATCATAGAACCAGACAACGATCTCTAGTGAGGAAGTTTCTATAGTTCCGAACTATTAAGGTGGCCGTAAACGTTTCGTCCTCAGGGAAGGCCTGTTTTGAGATATATCTATTATGTTAATAAACCGGGTCTTACCCTCCATATGAAAAAAAACTCCATACCTCTACCCCACTCCTAACTCCATGAATTGTGAAATTTGTTTGTGTGACAGCTGAGAATCAGAGAGCAGGCTCAAGCCATGCTGCAATGTTTTGGTCATGTGACTAATTAGCTGATAAGCCCCTCCCACCTGCCAAGTGAAGATGAGGCAGGAAATGGAATGGCATCACAGATAACGATGTTTTGATTAATTCAAAAATAGTGTATTGGGGGTTAGTCTTAATCAAAATGTGGCTCCGGCTGTCTGAGAAAAACAGGAAACATACCAGTTTTGGGGCAACAGGTAATACAATGTGTGTATTTGATGGGAAAACTTGGGCTTTGCATGCTGAGTAATTCCTTCTCATACCTCCAGCTTGAACAGACACTCCATGCTCTTTGGGTAATTAACAATACTAAAATGGGACAATCACACCCATATAAGTACAATTACATCCATATAATTCAGCTATCAACTAATTGAAGCCTGGATTGTATTTTTCACAACAATGTTGTCAGTCAGTTAGAGAAACAAAAAAGATTGGAATTACAGGTGAACAATTGGGTTAGGTGATTGATTAGCACTGTGGCTTCAGTTCTGTGGAAATAGATACAGGTATCTGTGTTGTGTCAATTGGACATAATCCCCTCAGGTCTCCGCTCAGTGTGTAGTGTCACACATAATCCCCTCAAGGATTTTGGGAGTTGAGAGGAAGTACCAAACAATTGGGCTTACTGCTGTCTGGGTAGAAAAGGTCATTTGCCCTGAGCACTTCAAGCAGTAAAGACACAGGAATATATTGTGTGGGACCTTAAGGAAAGTGCCCATTCTTCTGTAAACTATCTTGGATCATAAGTTGCTCATCTAAGAAACTATGCAGCTATCTGATTCAGGATTATTCAACTTGGATCACTGGATTGTCTCTAGAGTAGAAGCAGATACAGCAAAATAGGTTTGTGAAATTATTTTACTTCATGACTCCATAGCATTAAGTTATTCTCAATAGCAGCACTCACATAAACAGATACCAAGTGGAATATTGAAAGAGGTACATATCCCCTTCAACGAATAAGGCCCTAAAATATGAACAAAAACAAGCCACTTTGTTAGAAAACTATGCTTGTGATAGCTTCAAAGTATTAAGCTTTTGTCCCTGCAAAATGCTTATTTTAGATAAATGATAAAGTATTTCAAGCTTTTATTTGCAAAATCAGTAAACTTGCAGTCAAATAGGCTGCTAGCATAACAAACTAGATAGCCGAAAATTGATTTTGATGGCACAGTTCTTTGAATGATTAAGAAATCTAGAACTATGATGGATTACGTTAGCATGCAAACAAGATTCCAGGGTGAGGTCACATGATGCCCATATATGGAAGGGACTCAAAATTAGCATACCAACTATTTTGACAGGCTACAGGCAGTTGCAGAAATGTGCTTATTTATACTTATTTTTGAGGTAATTCAGAAGAAAAAAATGTTGACAGTTGTGAAATACAATGGAAGGTTACTTTATCTTTCCACTTGGACTAAAATAAACACATTAAAGTAGTAGCAAGTTATTGCACAGTTACAATAATTGTGTAAAACGCAAAACTGGCATTTTCTCAGCTTAGATTTCTATAGTTTTACTCTCACGGCTGACGTGAATTTAGACACAAACCTTAATCAATTAGCTTCAAACTTTGTAAATAGATTCTAAAACATGTTCTCTAGAGATCTAGACGGGGATATTGCAATATCTTATCTGGTTAATTGTTTATAGTGAGTCAAAAATCAAGAAACCAAAAAAGCATATTTTTCCTAAATTGTTGTTAGATAAATGGCCATAAAAAAGTTAGGGGCCATATTTTACAAAACCCCCGTCTAGATTTGTAGAGACAAAGTTTTTTTTCAATGTTTTAAAAAATCAGGTTATTATCTTAGATCCTGCTCTAAGATTTGCGTCAGCCGTGACATATGTACTGAAAATTGATTAGTCAAAGTTTTGACCCCAATTTCTTCAAAATATTTGGAGCACATACAACCTATCCATATCCTATGTATTCCTTAGAATCTCAGCTTTCTAAAAATATACAGTTTGCTAGGGGTTTAGTGTACAAATAATTAGAAATTTGAGGGAAAGTCTGCTCTCCACGGGAAACGTTTACAGCCACCTTAAGTATGAATGGATTAATATTTTTCTCTCTGTCTATCCAAAATATGACACCCAATTGGCAAAATGTTTTTGATCAACAATTTTGTGCATTAAGTTTCAAAATCTTTATTAATAATAATATTATGGGCATGGTCTTTGGTTAAGTATGCGGGTAATAATATTACACAGAAATCAACTGGCTAGTCAAGACGTAATATGGCAGAAAAAGTGGTGAAACCGAAATTCCAACAATGCCCGAAAATCACTCACAGCGGGAGTCGCATTTAACCATTGCAGCACATTCTACAATCATAGGAATGAATGGGAGCATATTCATGGCAAGTTTTTAATATCCAATTTGAAAGTTCCATTTTCCAGAAGCAAATTCCTAAAATTGCATGCTTTTGTCGGTTTTTGTAGTTGAATACCCCAAATAGGGGTGGGCAAATATAACTATTTTTTCTTCTCTGCCAGATATTTGACAACTTTCCATAACAATATTATCAAGCTAGTACCTATGTACAATCTGAAGTAAGACTGCTGAAATATAGGATATTACAAAAATCACACTATTTCATATTTCATAGGTTTTTATTCCCAAGTCACTCGCAGCAGAAGTCTGATCCATTTCTAGCAAAGTTTGAGAATACAGCATGAAAAAATGAATTTTCTAGAAGCGAATCCTCCCCCCCCCCCCCCCCTAACAAAAACAAGTTTTCTGGTGATGTTTTGCAGAAAATTGTCCAAAATTTCTTCTGCATCTATACAAGCCTTGTCATCCATCCCTACGCCATAGCCCACCCTATGTACAAAGAGGAATTGGCATTGGTGAGCGCTTGTAGCGAAAATACCATAAACGATATTTCTAGTGCTCCTTAAAGGGTTTGGCCACCAACATGTAAATTGCGTAAGTGAATTTCAGACGACGCATTTAACTGTACTACGAAAGTTTCGTTTTATGATTTTACAACAAGGGCTTTTCAAATGAATGTGCTGTATTTGTATTTGTATGTTTATTGACTGTACTGCATAGGTACAAAATCATAGCGTATACAAAAAATATACATAAAATAGTAACAGAACAAAATAAAGCTATTTTACGAGAAAATATTTCTTATAAGCATGGATGTGATGTGAAAAAAATACTTAAAAAGTTTCACCAAAGGACATTTGGTGACATTTAGTACAGTGTAGAGGCTTCGTCTTCTCTATAGACTGCGTGCATGGGCAACCATCGAAAACCTCCATCTCTTGCTCTTTCTCATCAGTAGCCCAATTAGGAGAGATTGCTTGCAAACAATTTTATTTTTTCGTATGTTTAAGCCACATTAAAATATCAGAGAGTCTTTTAAAAAGGTGTATGCGTGAATGTCATCAAAAAGGTCAAAGTAGCCATTTAAGAGGCTTTTTACGTTTTTAGCACTCACAATCACTGTTAGCTCTTTTAAGGTAGCTTAGGAGATTAATTTCTTGGCTTCTTACCTGTCAGAGATAGTCAGTCTACACAATGTATATAATGCCTAAAAGGTATTCTGATGAGGGAAAGGTGCCTTCCCTGCAGGGTGTACGATTATTTTGGAAGAAAAAAAATACGCAAAATCGTTATCAAACAGCTTCTATCCACAAACATGGATAAGGACCACCAGACTTTATAAACGTGAAGAAAAGATCATGATCAATACGGAGGGAAGGGTATTACCATTAAAAATTGCTCCGTTTATATTTTATACCCATTTTTAATAAAGTTGTTCAGTAAAAATATAAAAAGTGTCTCTCTCAACTTTTAGGTTACATAACTTTTGGACAAAGTCAAAATAGGAAAAAAGTGTGATGCGCCACCTTCCTTAATATAATACGATTTGCTATTTGTATACCGACTTTTTATCAATTACGTTAACATTCGATATCCAAAATGTATGTTTGAAATGTCCATATTTTGGTGAGATTCAACATAGAGAAAAGAGCTTAAGGGTTCTAGGACAATATCCCCCGGACAATATCCCCCAGGACGAAATCCCCCCCGGACAATATCCCCCCGTTCCAATATCCCCACGGACAAAATCTCCCCGAACAATATCCCCCCGTGTAAAATAATTTTTGTACTAATAATTTGAATAAAGTTTCACTATTCATTTACTTATGATTTAAGATATAGAAACGGTAATCAACTTACTACTGAAAATAAATCTATATCTGATCATACTTGTCAAGAATTTAATGAGCAAGTCAATGAGCACTTGGTGACCAAGCCTTGAGTTAGGTACTTAATTACTTAAGTTGTGCTTAATTGCTATTTAGACATTAAAAAGACTTTTAAAAAAATTGCCAATAAGAACTGTTCCATTTCAAAAGGATGGGGGGGGGGGGGGGGGGGTGAGCAGTGGAAGACTTCTTAAGGGGGGTGGGGTGAATTCAGTGTTATTTCCCCTTTCCCCACAGATTCTGAATTTTGGTTAGGAGGAGGGGGGGGGGGGGGGGGATCCTGAATTTTGAATTATTTTTGCAGTTCCCACCCCCTGAACTTTTGAATTCCTTAGAGCAGAAAGCCCCTCCATTCATATGTAATTAACTACCTAACTAATTATTCAATATCAATGTCTGACGTTTTTTTGCAGCCACGACCCCTAAATTATTTCTTTACTTAAACCAGAGACATGGAGTCTCTGCTTAAACTGTTTAGAGGTTGTTAGATAATTTTTGCTAGGGCGGGGGGGGGGGGGGGGGGGGGGATATTATCCTAGAACCATATGTATCAGGACAATATCCCCCCGGACAATGGTAACATCCATAACTTTGTTCAAATTATTAGCAGAAAAAATATTTTACAAGGGGGATTTTGACCGGGGAGATTTTGTCCTGGGGGATTTTGTCCAGGGGATATTGTCCGGGGGATATTGTCTTGATACCGAGCCTAAGTGCTCCTAGTTGTGTGTGATGTTTTGTGATA
This sequence comes from Maea johnstoni, assembly GCA_963942565.1. Taxonomy (NCBI): domain Eukaryota; kingdom Metazoa; phylum Annelida; class Polychaeta; order Spionida; family Magelonidae; genus Maea; species Maea johnstoni. The sequence goes on along the minus strand of OZ012690.1, from coordinate 44,568,782 downwards.
TCGGAGGTTTCTCACTTTGCTCAGTAATTGATGGAGAGAATGACCCTGTACATGTACTCGCAATTAACCCCATACTGCGCCTAACTATATGTTGCTGCCTTTATTTACAAAGTTAAATCTTAGATGAAGAATCTATAGGGTCACATCACAAGCCACCTTGAAAGATAGAATAAAACAATGGTTTATTAAATGACTTAGATTTCTTGTTGTAAATGTACTTGATGTTGGAAAGGAACATTTTTATCAACTTTAAATCGTTTTCATATTATACTGTAGACTTATTCTCAGTCGTATCCATTAATCATGTGGCATGGTGATGATGTCGATAATGCACCTGTTGGGGCAGCCTGTCCATCCATAGTATCACGCGAATGCGAATACGAATACAAACTTTATTACTCTTTAACCGCCTTTTGCGGTACATAGAGGAAACACAATACTTTCATAGGAAAAAAACATATAGACATCAACATTGTTGTCATAATTGCAAATATATATATATATATATATATATATATATATATATATATATATATATATATATATATATATATATATATATATATATATATATATATTTATATATATATATATATATATATATATATATATATATATATATATATATATATATATATATATATATATATATATATATATATATATATATATATATATATATATATATATATATATATATATAAAGTATACACCCATAAAAGTTATGGGTGTCAAACTTATACATTGGATTGTCTGATTACTGTCATAATTAGTTATACAGACAGTTTAAATCAACATGATCAATTATCAATTTCTCCACTTACAACACCTGGAAGAGATGTGTGCTCCTTCATGCCCAAGTAAACAAACTTGGCAACTTTAATCAACAACTTTCTATCATTTGTATTTAATAATTGAGTCATTTTTAAAGTGCTACACAGGTAAAAGTTGACGGGCCCGTACGGCCCCGTAACGGGCCCGTTTGGACACGGGCCCGTTACGGGCCCGTTTTCGATCCATTAATATATCTACATTTCAAAAAAAAAAATGATACCAATGTCTTCCGCAGGACTTATACCATGTGACCTGTCGATACATACCCATTAAATCCTACCTCATAATGCCTTACTATAGGTTATTGAATCATGCTTTAACAAGAGTTTATTGCTTTTCATATACTAAGTACTGATCTCTGACCTCTTATATAGATACCATTTGCACGCATCACAATCCCATGCTTTGTAAGTGTCAATGCAAAATGAATAATGCTTACAATATGAAGATTCTGCTCAATTGATCATTTTGGAGATATTGAATACATAAAACATAATTTTTATTACATTTTCAAAGATTTATTTTAGAAGTAAATTTTTTTTTTTTTGAAAATATTTTGCTTTTTATGAAAAAAATATTGTAAAATATGTTGTAAAATATGGCCAATAGATGTCTCTGTAAACCCGTTATAACGGGCCCGTTACGGCTTGAAAACCCGTAACGGGCCCGTTCGGGCCCGTTATTTTGACGGGCCCGTAACGGCCACGTTGCAGCCACGACCCCTAAATTATTTCTTTACTTAAACCAGAGACATGGAGTCTCTGCTTAAACTGTTTAGAGGTTGTTAGAGAATTTTTGCTAGGGCGGGGGGGGGGGGGGGGGGGGGGGGGATATTATCCTAGAACCATATGTATCAGGACAATATCCCCCCGGACAATGGTAACACCCATAACTTTGTTCAAATTATTAGCAGAAAAAATATTTTACAAGGGGGATTTTGACCGGGGAGATTTTGTCCTGGGGGATTTTGTCCAGGGGATATTGTCCGGGGGATATTGTCTTGATACCGAGCCTAAGTGCTCCTAGTTGTGTGTGATGTTTTGTGATATCGGAGGTTTCTCACTTTGCTCAGTAATTGATGGAGAGAATGACCCTGTACATGTACTCGCAATTAACCCCATACTGCGCCTAACTATATGTTGCTGCCTTTATTTACAAAGTTAAATCTTAGATGAAGAATCTATAGGGTCACATCACAAGCCACCTTGAAAGATAGAATAAAACAATGGTTTATTAAATGACTTAGATTTCTTGTTGTAAATGTACTTGATGTTGGAAAGGAACATTTTTATCAACTTTAAATCGTTTTCATATTATACTGTAGACTTATTCTCAGTCGTATCCATTAATCATGTGGCATGGTGATGATGTCGATAATGCACCTGTTGGGGCAGCCTGTCCATCCATAGTATCACGCGAATGCGAATACGAATACAAACTTTATTACTCTTTAACCGCCTTTTGCGGTACATAGAGGAAACACAATACTTTCATAGGAAAAAAACATATAGACATCAACATTGTTGTCATAATTGCAAATATATATATATATATATATATATATATATATATATATATATATATATATATATATATATATATATATATATATATATATATATATATTTATATATATATATATATATATATATATATATATATATATATATATATATATATAAAGTATACACCCATAAAAGTTATGGGTGTCAAACTTATACATCGGATTGTCTGATTACTGTCATAATTAGTTATACAGACAGTTTAAATCAACATGATCAATTATCAATTTCTCCACTTACAACACCTGGAAGAGATGTGTGCTCCTTCATGCCCAAGTAAACAAACTTGGCAACTTTAATCAACAACTTTCTATCATTTGTATTTAATAATTGAGTCATTTTTAAAGTGCTACACAGGTAAAAGTTGACGGGCCCGTACGGCCCCGTAACGGGCCCGTTTGGACACGGGCCCGTTACGGGCCCGTTATAACGGGCCCGTAACGGGCCCGTTTTCGATCCATTAATATATCTACATTTCAAAAAAAAAATGATACCAATGTCTTCCGCAGGACTTATACCATGTGACCTGTTGATACATACCCATTAAATCCTACCTCATAATGCCTTACTATAGGTTATTGAATCATGCTTTAACAAGAGTTTATTGCTTTTCATATACTAAGTACTGATCTCTGACCTCTTATATAGATACCATTTGCACGCATCACAATCCCATGCTTTGTAAGTGTCAATGCAAAATGAATAATGCTTACAATATGAAGATTCTGCTCAATTGATCATTTTGGAGATATTGAATACATAAAACATATTTTTTATTACATTTTCAAAGATTTATTTTAGAAGAAAATTTTTTTTTTTTTGAAAATATTTTGCTTTTTATGAAAAAAATATTGTAAAATATGTTGTAAAATATGGCCAATAGACGTCTCTGTAAACCCGTTATAACGGGCCCGTTACGGCTTGAAAACCCGTAACGGGCCCGTTCGGGCCCGTTATTTTGACGGGCCCGTAACGGGCCCGTTATAGCAGGCCCGTTACTGACCCGTTATAACGGGCCCGTAACGGGTTCTGAGCCCGTAACGGGCCCGTTACGGGCCCGTTACAGGCCCGTCAAATTAACGGGCCCGTCAATTTTTACCTGTGTACATCTAGTTCTATAGTATTTTGGTGTAACTGATATCCTAAGTTTTTCAATACTATTACATTCAAATAGGAAGTGAAATTCATCACCTAGGATTCTCTTTCTGCACCTAGTACAGATGCGCTCTTGCCATGGTATTGGTAATTTTGACCTACAATTAACTGGCAATTTTGAGAACCAGTTCTAAAATCAAATAGCGAGTATTTAAGGTATCCTGGCAATATATCTATGTATTCTTCAAAATTATGAAAATCTTTAAAAAAATTGTATGTTGAGAAATTTTCCTCCTGAAATTCTGCTAAGCCATTTCTGTATAAACTGATCTTGCAATATTCTTTTAACGCACTAAATGTATGTGGCGCCCTCTTTCGGCTACAATAGTATTAGAGTTCTTCAGACATAACTCGATGTAGCGTCGTTGGAGAATGAGCAGGTTCCCTGTACCGAATCTCTCATCCAAGACCGGTGCCTAATCAATCGCATGTGAGAAGCAATCAAATTGGAGAATTGGGCTGGGGAACCAACCAAACATTCTTGAGGAAGAACCTCACAAGAAGCAGTGCTCATATTTGAAAGTGGATAAATTACCTCTGAAAACAAAACATTAATCGGTATAGTGATGTAAATACAAGGTTGAGGATAAAATATGGCGTCCCTGCTTGGCTCAGCTGTTCAGCGTCGGTAAGTGATTAGAAATGTGCACAAAGTCAAGTGACAGGTGAATGTTTTGGAATTTTGATTATCATCACCTTTCTGTGCTTTCTCCCATATTGCGACTAATTCGTTAGGTCTCTTGACTGGCCAATTGTAAGTGATGGAGGAAACTGAAGTATATGCGGCAAAAACCACTGCGTGTGCCTAACCCCAAGTCACTGTCAACATTCTCACATTGGATTTAAATCTGAGCAGTAGTGAGAGACAGCTAGCCGTCAGTGGCAACGTCTAATATACAAAAGCTGCCATCAGGGCAACCCCCTAATAAATGTAGTGTCTAGGTTTATGTACCGGTACTCGGGTAATGATAGGTACCAAGATTTGTTTGCGAAAAGACTGGTATTTAACCGTTTCTTTGAGAACCAGTGCTAATTAAAGGCACCGTTTCGTTTAGTTTAATACACAAATAAAACAAGTTGTTACTTTCTTGCACCACCACACACTGCTAGTCCTATGACGCATAACATCCTGATTCCCGCAAAAAGAGTTCCAGATAGTGGGAAAAAGCATAGTCTTAGCCAGTAGGGCATCTGGGCATCTTTTGGAAACCCAAACCCTTAAAAATCACCCCTCGATCAGGACACCCTAATATTTGTGAGGTATTTCTGAAAATGTCAATGAATCGAAAACATATATTTGAATTTCTTTATCATAATATGATTCTCATGACATTGTACATAAGGATATTATGCCTTATTTCAATAAAGTTTAAATACACATGTTTATGGTTAAAATCTGAGTATATTGTGGTCCCACTTGAAAAATTGGATGCCCATTTCATTTCTAATTTCCAATTTTGGGCACCCAGTTTCTAAATCCTAGCTATGTCCCCTGCGGTTTGAATGAACATATTTCTTTCTTAAAAATTAACATATAGTCACTATGGTGACACTTATTGTTGATTAAGGCATCTTTCTTATGATTTCAATTGTTATTCACTTCTTCTCTTGCCTTTTTATTTCAGGTTGGCACGGTTAACAAAGGAGAATCTGGGTCTTGCTGAAGATGTGGAGCTCCTTGAAGAAGCTCTCAATCTTCACAACGATATCCAGCACAAAGAGAAGAAGGATGTCAAAGAGCTCATCAGGTATTTAACCCATCCATACCAATATATAATTCCTCAAGAAAGGTCCAGCGTTTGACCATAATAAATTTACCCCTTTGACTTCTTCTCTTCATCAAGAAAGCATCATTGGAAAATATCTGAAGATGCAAAGTTAATTGATACACATACAGCAGTTTTGGTCATCTTTTCTCACAATAAATTTGCCCCTTTGACTTCTCCACTTCATGAAAATTTATAAGTTTGGTTACGAATTTTGAAACAAGTTCTACATGTATAGATTTTCACTGATTTTCAGTGAGAGCAACTTGCGTAAATATTGAGGCTGGCCCCTAGGGATTTTAGTATTTTTGAGGATGTCGTTCCCAAGAAAGCATCGTTTGAAAATATCTGAAGATACAATGTCAATTGATCCACAAACAACATTTTCTTTTCTCACAATCTCAAAATTGGATGCCAATTATTTTTTCATATACCAATCATAATTTTCATTCCGCAGAAATGAAAAGTTGTTTTTGTACTAGGACTCGTTTTTCTCTATCTCAACATGTATCTTTCAGAAAGGAACTTGGCAGTTCTAGATGGCAGCACGGTGCACAAGGCAAACTGACAACATATAACTCAGCAAAGGATTTGACGAAATCTTCGTCACAACCCGAAAAAAAGCAAGTACCATTGAAGCGCCCCTCAACGGCAGGAAAAACTGTAGGGAAATCCACAGCAAGCTCCTTAACCACTGGTAAACCAGACTCTTTAGAACGAAAAGGAATGTCCTTAACAAAGAGACCATCCTCCAGTGGGGGTAGAATAGGGGTACAAAAAAAGGAGGCGGCCGCTACAAAAAAGGTCCATTTAAGAACCCAGTCAGCGAGAAGCAGATCAAAAGTTTCGAACGAGGAAAAAATTCAAAGTGCCAGGCAACCAAAAACAGTGAGTGCAGATTTACATGTGGGTGCTGTATCTAAAACTGTAACCAAAGATCCAGGCGTGAAAAACGCAAAAGTGAGAATAACTAAATCCTCTAAGGAGAACCATGTGCCTTCTGCTTCTAACGTGATTGGACAAGAAGTAGATGAAGATGAGAGCACATCATGTGACCCAGCAGTGGCCTCTTGGTTAGATAGTTTAGACCTAAAGGATACTCAAAAGTACATGGATATTTTCGGAGAAAATGAGTTGGATTTAGAAGGTGTTAAATTACTCTCAGAAGATCAGCTGAGGACTATGGGTGTTGTGGCTATTGGTCCCCTGAATAAGATGCTGTTCGCCATCAAGGACTTGAGAGGAGAGGACTTGGACATTCAGGGTCATTTATCGGCAAGGTCATCAAGGACTCTGATGACTGATCAGGACCAGGGGGAGGTGATCTCAACTTTCGTTACGAAGACAATTCCAGCCGGAACGAGAAAACAGAGGCCAGCATCAGCCAAGATGGCTGCTGAAGAAAGGAGGCCTGGAACAGGAAGAGGGCAAGGAAAGTCGCTCAAACGGCCATCCACAGCTGTGCATGTCAGGACTCGGACCAGTGATGGTTTGTAAATGGTTTTTTTAAATTTCAAATTGCACACATTTGCAACAGGATTTTTATTCTCCATAGACAAATAAAAAGCAATATTTCCCGCCATTGGTCTGTTCAGGATGGCAACTATTCATAATGCGCAAAATAATAATAATATAAAAGTGATACATAATTCAAAACACCCTTTTTAAATTTGCAGTCTGTTATCCTATGGTAGGAATTGATGCATATTTATCATCGAATATTGATTCCCATTATGTTTTTAATATGTTACATGTAAGGTAATTCTTTGAATGTTATTACATCTTGTACCAACTATTTTTCGTATGTATATCAATATATATCAGTGATGGTATGTAGATGTTGATCAGAACCTAAATAACAACTCTCCTTCAAATATGTTTTTTCAACTTTATATGATTAATTCCAAAGTTATTTTCAAAAGTCCAGATTACACTTATCAAGGAGATTTCCAGGCACGAGAGGGCTAATTGCAGTATGGTTCCATTTGTGTCTGAAAGTAAACCTGCTGTTTGATGGCTTCCTAGTAATGTTTCCCCTTGAGATATATTTCTAAAGATGCTTTGGTCAAATAATATCAATGTAAAGGTTAGACTTTAAAGGGGTAGAGGGGTAGAGATTATAGGGTGTAATTAGTTGAACTCTGTAGTGATTTTACTCACAAAATAATATCGCAAATAATCTCTAATTTTGGCAATTGACTAGGGATAATCGAATAGTACAGTGGAACCCCTCGAAGTGACCACCCCTCGAGGTTAAATACATTTGGCAGTCTTATACTAACTTTTTCCTTTTTTACAGTAAGTTGACCAGTTGTGACTGGTCCCATAGGTGGTCACTTTAGAGGTGTTCCATTGGTGTTAGTGAGCTTCTGTTATGTGCTAAGTTGTGATTTTGTTCCTCTAGGGGTAAGAGAGGCAGCTGAGAAAGCGGCCTTTCAGAAGCTCATGAAACAGCAAGAAAAAGAAGAGGACGAGAAGCGCAGCCAATCACGGAAGACCTCAAGAGACACGATGGCCGCGAGACACTCGGCTAGGAAGGGAGGAGCTTGGGTAAGTATATGAATACTAGATATTGGTACAGGTAAACCACACAATCTGCCACCTTGAAAATGCACGTCAGAATTTGGGTTCATCTAGTGAGAAACATTAAGATGCAATATTGAATCAAAGTTTTTCCCCATTCCGAAGAGGTTATGGCAAGAACAGGAATACTTCTTATTTCCTAGGAAAATATCCCCCAAGGGGGGTGGGGGATTTACTGTTACATCAGTACTTGATATGATACCAAATACTGGTATTGAAAGATAAAAAGTATCATATCGAGAAAGTTGATGATATCATCTTGTTAAGATTCAAAATATTTATTGCTACCTGCAGGTCTCTGTGCGAAGACAGTTTGAAATTTTTAGCGAAATTTCTGAAGCTGACAGTGCTGAATTTAACAAAAGTAGGTCCTTTGGAGGCCTGTAGTATCATTGAAAATATTGTTAAGGTATCGTATCGTTGAAGAAATCTTGTTATCGTATCCTGAAAATATTATAGGTGTCAATCCCTAATATAAATAATACTACACAGATAGGACTATGATCAGAGTCTTAGACAGCAACAAGGAGACAGTTTGACACCTCTGCAACATTCATGGCCACGGTTTTATTTCAATTCATTTCTTGCTTCAGATGGAGCCGGATAACTCAGCACTGGAAGATGGTGGCCCCATGAAATCAACAACAATCAAGGCATTCCACAGTGCGGACAGTGGCTTTGATGACCTGCCCTCTAACTACCCAACAACTAACAGATGTAAATATGTTAACCCATTCATGCCATGGGATCTACTAGACAAATGTCGTCTGGACCTGTCATACTTTTGAAAATACCTTTGGAATGAAGCAGAAATTCTCAAAACATTTGAAGGAATGTAGTAGATGGAGTTTTGATAAACAAGTCTGCTTCAAAAGAATTCCAAATATTGTTTTGGTAAATTTGAGATTTATTGAAAATGTATTTTCATTTTCATGAAGTAAATGATTTAATTATAAAATTCATTAACTTTATTCATAAAATTTATTAGAAGCAATGGTAACATGAATTTCAATAGTACATATTCTTATTATCATCTGGATTACATATTTATTATTTCTATATCTGTTATGCTAAACGTGATCTTATTTCAGCCTCCAAGCCACCCATCCAAGCCAAGCATAGCGAGAGGCCGCCAACGAGTGCCAGTATCAGACAGAGCACAGTGCTGCCACCTGGCATGCTCGGAATCATGGGGGGAGGGATACATACAGAAACAGGTAAGAATCGTTCATGCTTCCTAGGAGAGTATTCGGAGCGGGGGTCCCCCTGATGGGCCAGTTGGGAATTTGGAATTTCGATTATCATCACTTTTTCTGCCATATTGTCATTAATTTGTGACTAGCCAGTTGTAAGTGGTGGAGGAAACCAGAGTGCCTTTTATTTATACATGAATAAGAATTTGTTTTCTCTATAAATAAATTCCTTCAAATATTATGAAGTTAATATTAGTTATTTTCAGGAGTATCACATACTGGTGTTACTTTTTTGAGGGGAAGACCTCGCACCAATCTTTTAACCCCTTATTTCCTGTAGGTGTTGTGACAAATATGGTCTGGACCTATGATACTTTTGAAAAAACTATGAAATAAATCATGGCTCTTTAGGTATGTATGGGTCTACTCACTGATAAAGTAAAACAGTTATATTTCGTCTTGTGTCACTTTTCTGAAAACTTTGCATCTTTCTCAATTTTGTAACCCTAGATGCAGTTGTCACTTTCAAGTGGGATTTTAAGCATAAGTGCTTTGTAAAGATGGCAGCAGTGTTAAGTATCACATGTGTTCTCATTTATCTTTTGTGAATTTCATAACTTTAATGTTTTGAATCATGATTTTCTGTAGGGAGAATGCAGAGCAGCAAAGCTTGGCCACAGGCTGAGGAGAAATCTGCCCCAGAGACACTGATCAGAGACTTGGAAGAACAGGTAAACCATCTTATCCTATCATCTTAGACAATACAAGTACAGTTTCATGTATTTGGAAAAATGATTGGTTGCCTCAAAAGCACAAGAGGACTGTTTTTGGCAAGTAATTGGTCTAAAAGAGCTGACTAATAGATGTATTAATATATATTGACAAGTATACCTGTTAGGGAAACCTTCTTCTGGTAGGCCTCTCACCTACGCCAGAGAGATTCTATTCTATATAAATAGATTTCCTGCCTACACCGATGCTAGATATGTATGTAGAGTCAATCAAGCACATGTTTATTTATTTCTTCCTAGATATGTTTACCTTAGCTCACCAATGAGACCTGTTTCCTTGACAGGTACAAATCACTGTCTGCCAGGTAAAAAGTGCTAAAACAGCATGTCATTTGCCCTCCAGGGCAATGGGAAAATATAGGAAAAGAATGCCATTGCAATTGCAACAATTTGTAGCACATTTAGTAGGGCAGGTATGAAATCTTCATTGCAAACACAAAGCTCGAAATTAGTTGAAGCCCTTGAACTTTCTTACGGCTCATTCAAATTTCTGTACGGAGACTAAAGATGTACTGTTTAAAATAGTCACACCACCCTTATGAAGTTGCGAATGGGCTACCTGTAAAAAAATCTTAATTTCGAGCCCATGAAGTAAAATATTGCCCCCTTTATACCTTGTTAATTCTGTTATGCTGATGTTTCAGGTGAGGCGTTTACAGGGCATGAGTCTGGTAGGAGGCATTGGTGAGACGGGTGTCAGTGTGAATATGGTTCAGGAACTTCAAGGTCAACTCAAGGACATTCAACTTCAACTCCAGGAAAAACGTGACTCCCTCACCGATGACAACCAAACAGATAGAGCACAGGTTGGTAAAGCCATTTTATTTTGGTCGTTATTGAGACATTAAGTCCACAATTATCAATACCCAAAGTCTAAGAAAATTCACAGCGCCAGGAAATCCTGCCCTTAAGCTGTCAGGAACTGCTTGCATTGGAGATCTTGCTATTATTTCTACCATTTTTGACAGGTTTCGTCTGGACATCAGACTATTTTGGTGATACCTCTCTAGCAAAAGCAATTTTCAGAAAATATTTGATAGAGTTATATCAATCAAAATCCAACCCACAAAGATTTTTCAAAATCATCTAAACCCTGTCATGTTGGTATGCATTGTAAGCTATTGCAGATTAATCTCAGATGAGTACCCATGTGCAAGGGTTGCAGTTATTTTTCAGGTTTTTTGCATCATATTTTTGTATTTCTGTATATTCTATTTTCAGCCTGCCAAGATCCAGATGCCTGTGACGTCCAGGGGTGCACCGTCCACCTGTCGGTCCCGCCCCCCACAGAGCACGCGCAGGAGCACCGCATCCTCACTCTCCATGACCAAGAAAGATCTCATGCAGCAAGTGCGCAAACAGAAACTGGAGCACCGCAAACAGATCAGGTAGGGAGAAATATTCATATCTGATGCACACTCGTGTTCTGACCCATATGGAAATAATTGTAGTTATGATGACAGCAATACATCAACAACAACAACAATGATGATGATGATAATTATAATAGTATTAATAATAATAATAATAATAATAATAATAATAATAATAATAATAATAATAATAATAATAATAATGATAATAATGAAATAATAATAATAACAAAAATGATATTGGTAATAATAATACCATATGATAGTAGTAATAATGATAGTAATGATAATGACAATTATGATATGATCATATGATGATAATGATGATGATATTTGATAGGTAAATGAACAGACACACAGAAATAGGAAAGTGAATATATAGAGCTGTTTTTTCTGTGTTTTCTCTCAGGCACCTGGAGTCAGAGCTGAGCAGAATCAAGCACCAGGATCCCATCAGGAACTGCGAGCTGCCTGCGGACGACATCTACTTTGAAGAAACTGGTAATGTCTTAAAATTCATAGTGAAACTCTTTTCTTTCTATGGTCATACACTTGCTACCTTGAATTATAGTGGGACTTAAAACGATAGAAGCAAGGAGAAACTAAGATAAGAATAGTAGTAATAATCATAATCAAAATAATAATAATTAAAATGATAATAATAATGAAAATAATAATAATAATGATAATAATAATAGTAATAATAATAATTATAATAATAATGATAATAATAATAATAATAATAATAGAAATAATAATAATAACGATAATAATGATAAGTGTGATGATGTTGTTAATGATAATTATAATAATAGTAGAAGAAGAACAATATTGATAGTTATAATGACTATAGAAATATTAGTAATAATCACTGTTTTCTATTGCTGTTTTCAGAGCCGATCGGGGAGGGAGCGTTTTCTCAGGTATTCCGGGGAAGCTTCCAGGGGTCAGAGGTCGCCGTTAAGAGACTCAAGGTTCCCATCTCCGGACAGGACAAGAACTACTTTGCTGCAGAGGTGAGGATAAGAGGTTCCCTAATTGGCAAAGTTCAGGAACAAAATTTCTGACATGAGATGTATCCTCCTCACTAATGGGAATGAGCATGACGGTTTTTGCTAAGCTTTAACATAAATTCTCCGAAATTTAGACCACCCTAGGAATTTGGGAAATTATAATTATTTTGGAGTTTTTTGTTTTTGTTCAACCCATAAAAATAGTTATTAATAAAAAAAATTGTTCCAAATTACTAATGAATGGATAAGCCTAAAGTTTGAGTTACACAGGGCAAGTTCAGTTTTTTCCAGGTTTGTAATCACTATGCCAACTTGTCTAGCATAGCAAGTTTTGCTTTTAAAGTACTAGTAATGGGTACCCAGGTCATTTCTGGGATGTTATACATCGTGTATTTGTCGATTAAAAACGCATAATAAAAGTGTAGTATTCCTAGTATTAAGCGAGATACAGAGCATAATTACTCTGACACCCATAAAATACGCCGATGGCGGCAAAACTTGGCTGTGACGTCGCGGGTGGCCTTCATGCAGGATGGCGTCAAGTCATATTGCATGGAAATTACATATTGACATATTGCTTTGGGCTGCCTCTTGGTCCAGGAGTGTCCAATTTCTACAACAGTTATATTGTTTTAAGGCATTAAAAGTGCTCTATTACTTGATACGTTTTTGTGACGATTGGTCGCATAAAATAGCATTTGTCAGCAGTTTAGGGTAGTCCCTACATCACATGAAATTGCTTTATATAGGATAACGCAATTGTCTCCTAAGCTTGACAATAAGAACTGTCACAGGTTAAGATACTTGATAAATAGTGGTTTTGTGAAATGTTGAATAAGTGTACTTATTACGAATTTCCAAAAAAAATACATAACTATTCCTTACAAGTCCTACTCTTAGTTGAATAGATCGACATTTGCGATTCCTTCTCTCACCTAAACTTAAGTCTGTCTGACACAAGCGAACGGTCTCTCCTCTTTGATGTATATGCTATACAAACTTGATAAACCTCTTGGGAGCACTAGGTCGAGTTTTATAAACATACTTTTGCCTCAACTCCGCAAAATGTAGATTTTGACCATTATGTGCCCATATTAAAATTGCGCACGACATCGCTCACATTTCAGTTGTACCGAAGTTTGCAATGGGCCAATTTTACAATGGGATTCATGAGCAAATTCAACATTTTGCTGAGTTGAGTCAAAAAAATATGTTTATATACATATATAAACGACTATATATATGTGTTTATCAGAGGTTCGCCAAGGTTGGAAGCCAGTGGCGAACCCAAATTTTTTGTAACAAAACAAGGAAAAAACGGCCAGTCAAGCTTGGGTCAGACAGACTATAGACTGTTCATAAACACTGACAAAGGACCACTTTTTGAAAAAAAAAATAATGGCACTAAATGGACTTCATTTATTCATTCATTCCCACCCAACCACGCCCTCAAAAATACGTTACAGTACTGAAATGTACATCGAGCTTATAATGTAGCTCTACATTTCGGCTAGCTCAACATGTCACTTCCGATTTCTCGGCCGTTTGCGGTCGGATTTCAACGAAATAAACATCGCTATTTTCACAATTAGATATCCCTTCAAGATAGAAATTATCATGAACATTGCGTAATCCACATTGAAGTGGCTGCGAAGGAAGTCGACCATGCCTTCATGTGACAGAGTCTCCCGAATGAGACCATAACAAATGCCGTTGTTGTGTTTAACTAGCGTTTTCTCAGCCGTTTCTGGGTTGATTTCTACGCGACAAAGTTTGTTCGGACCGCACATAGATATTACATAAGCATATAAAATATCAAGGCAATCGCTATATTAACGATGGAGCAGCATCGAGGAATGTACAGCTATGTTTACGAGCGACTATACCGCTCAGTGTAAAAAGAGGTGACCTAAATTTGAGAGGGGCACCCGTGACGTTTACTACTGCGCAGCCTCGTTTTCAGTCGTTTTTCGGCGGGAGATTTTTTTCTCAAAATTGGCACTTTGGAATCACAAAAAGAATTACTAAACATAACTTTTTGGTTCTTCAATCTACTTACTTATATTTTGTAAGTAATGAAGACCACACTTTTGAAAAGAAAAATGTATCTTTTTTACTAGTTACTAGTACTTTAAGGGATAGTAAACCCAAAAATCACTACCTACTAGTGCTGGGACTCAGCGTAGAAAATTAACTCGAGCGCTTGGTAAATCTAGCGACCAAAACTCGATTCCATATCGAGTTTTACGGCCACATTGACAAGATCTCAAGGCGAATGATTTGAAACAACATTGCGCCTCGGCATACGCCGGCACATGCCAGGCACACATAAAAGTGTACAGCGACAGTGAGAATCGGTGAACCAGAAAATGGTGTAGTGCGCATTTGACACGCATTTAACACATTTCATTTCTGGAAATGTGGTGCAAATCGGGGAGTTTTGGCCATCGCTAGGCCACACATGCATCGGAAGCATGTGTTGCTTTTACAATGTCATTAAAATGTCATCAGCTCGTAATTTCTGTGCGATCTATTTTTGGACTCGAGCGCCCCAGTGACCGAATGCTCGAGCTTCCTATTACTCATCCCACCACTACTACCTACCCTAATGGAAGAACTTGTTTCAAGGTTTACAATGAACCCTCATTTGCAATGAAGTGCTCAGTGGTTGCAATTCAAACCCATTGTAAACAGCATTTCATGGGATGCCATCTTGTTTCTTTTTATGATGTCATAACTGTAGTATGGCCCAATCAATAGTTCAGTAAAGAAGGACTTCTAGCTGTGAAGCTGGTACAAGACGCCCATGCCTCCATCTCCATCTGATTTGAGAGTGAATAGGCCAATGAGAGCTAAGTACTGCTGCATGTGTAATGTCACAGAAAGTAACCATTACCTACCAACATGGTGCCCCCATATACCTGCAGCAGAAGCACAGATTGCTTGAATTTATCATATTCAAATTATTATCTGCAGTTCTAGAAAGGTTACAGCAGCAAATGAGGGTTCATTTTAAAGCTTGAAACAGACTCTTCTATTAGGGTAGATAATTTTTGTGTTTACTATCCCTTTAAAGGTATTTTTTACTATCTGTAGGTGAGTCTTTTGAGGGAACTGCGGCACCCAAGAGTTGTCCTTCTCCTAGGGGTGTGTACAACACAAAGACTACCAGTCATGGTGCTGGAGTATATGTCACAAGGCAGCCTCTACTCCCACCTACACGACAGCTCAGAGTAAGTAGCCCCCCCCCCTCTCAAGCACAGTAGGTACAGCAAAGCAAGAAAGGCTTATGTACATAATGTAAAGTGCCTTGCATCAGAATGAAATTGTTTGAGGTCAAATTCTAATTTATGGCTTGGTAGTGAATGATCATTTGTTTACAATGATATGGTAATCCTGATAAAACATCTCTCCTTAATATTGAATATAAATTCATTATATTTATTGGAGTAAATCCACTCATCTCTAAGTTTGAATGGAACCTCTTGATTATTTTCCTAACCAGGTTTTGATCATTTTACACTAGTGATGTCATTGATATGAAATTTTATTGATTCGATTAATTGATATATTTTTCGATTCAATTCGATTCGATACGCCGTAACTTACTCGTAGGGCACAAGTATTTATAGGGATTGATTATGTCATTGATATCCCTTTACTTTGGTTGGATACCATAATGCCTGAGTAAAGCACACCTTTTCTTCCAATTTCTCTTACAAAAGCCATAGAAACTACTTCAATATTTAGTAAGAGTTTCACTTTGCATTAGTTTAACAGGAATATGTCTGGGAAAAGTGTATTTTTTATTAATAATCAAACGCAATTATTGGGGTACAGAATATCGATTATTTCGATTCGATACCCAACCATTCGATTCGTTTTAATTGTCAAAGTGAAAATATCGATTTATCGATTTTTCGACTATCGATGACATCCCTATTTTACACAAAGTAGAGCCCTTATCTATAATTTGTTCTATTTCTGGGACCTCCACCCTAAGATTGTCAGTAGAACCTGATGAATTGTTTGCCTATTTTTCCAGGCCAGATTTGGACCATGTTGGCTACTACCAGGTGGCGCGTGATATCGCTCTCGGGATGAACTATCTGCACCGGCATCGCCCTGCCGTGCTGCACCTTGACCTCAAGTCCATGAACGTCCTCCTCGCCGCAAACCTCAGAGCAAAGATCGCGGACTTCGGCTTCTCAAAACTCAGGTGGGTACAATGGCAACAGAGGTAGGCTAATAAGGGGTGGATCTTTTTTAGGAAAAATATTATGGCACTAAAAATTAAGAAAAAAAAATCTGGGCCTGAAAGGTAAGAAAAAATATTCTGACCTTAAAAATTGAGAAAAAACATTTCTGACCAGGTCAATAAAGGATAGTTGGTTGAGAATGCCTCTGGCAGGTTAATCTTTATGTTGTTATCTATGTTTGAAGGCATGATGCTGATCTGGTGGCCTCCCAGGCAGGAAAGTCGAAGATGCAGGGTACGTTGGCGTGGATGGCGCCTGAGCTCCTGGACGCCGGGGAGATCACGGTGAAGGCCGACGTCTTCAGCTTCTCTGTCATACTCTGGGAGATGCTTACACGAAAACACCCCTATGAGGGGTGCTCCATGTTCCAGGTAAATAACACCCCTATGAGGGGTGCTCCATGTTCCAGGTAAATAACACCCCTATGAGGGGTGCTCCATGTTCCAGGTAAATAACACCCCTATGAGGGGTGCTCCGCCTTCTAGGTTATTCAGAAAACACCCCAGGTAAATAACACACCTATGAGGGGTGCTCCATGTTCCAGGTAAATAACACCCCTATGAGGGGTGCTCCGCCTTCTAGGTTATTCAGAAAACACCCCAGGTAAATAACACACCTATGAGGGGTGCTCCATGTTCCAGGTAAATAACACCCCTATGAGGGGTGCTCCGCCTTCTAGGTTATTCAGAAAACACCCCAGGTAAATAACACCCCACTGAAGGGTGCTTCATGCTCCAGGTAAATAGCTGCAAATAGAAATGCAAATGGGTTAAACATAGATGTTTCTGCTTTGTCTGGATGTGACGGAAATTGAGTGAATTGTAAATATCCTATGTAACATCCACTTCTACAATAGATAAAATGTTGAATGGCTTAATGGAAATGATTGATATTTCAGATTATTGACCGAGTAAAGCGTAACATGCGACCGGACATTGAAGAGGAGTGCCCTGAATCTCTCTCTGCCCTCATTCAAAAATGCTGGCACTCCAATCCAGGAAGAAGACCACATTTTAAGGTAAACACATCTCCCTTTGTATGTACGCACCTCCCTGTATTGTCTTATGACTTTAATCCTTAATTCCAAAGTTATTTTCAAAAGTATCATATATCTAGACGACAGTATTTTTAGGTAGATTTCCATTCATTAATGGATAAAAAACATAAAACTTTTCTACAAATAGTTCGTCCAATTCATGCTTAATTCCTATATAAGCTTTATTCCAAAATTATTAAAAAATATCAAAGATCACAATGAAACTTTTCAGGAAGATCTTCAGGCATAACAGTGTTGAGACTTCTTTGCCCTGAATTGGGGTTAGGCTGAGGTTTTCGCCAGGTACTTGGGTTTTCTCCACCACTTACAACTGGCTAGTCATGACTTAGCCACAATATGACAGAAAATGTGACCAAAATCGAAATTCCAAATAAGATATCTTTTATTTCAGGAAGGGTAAAGACTATAAATTCCAAGTATGATGTCCTTTCTTTCAGGACATCCTCTCGCTGCTGGAGAATCTTTCGTTCCCTCCCCGATGGCGCTCTCTCTTCTCCGCTGCCGGGCTGCCTCGGGAGGCGCTGGACGATGTCCACTCCGCACGGACCCTCATCAGCCTCGTAAACGACACCATCACCTCAAACACCTCCATCCAGGAACACCCTCTAGCCAGCACTAGGTAAGTGCTATCACTGCTATTTATAGGGCTGAACTCAATTCTGGGATGTCCAAATTTTGACATCCTGGAGCACAGACAATATGTTGTGAAGCACAGCAATTGTTGGAGGGCGCTGTGCAACAATCGGTATTAATATTGTCATCAAGTGACATGATCATATCATCCTTCTTAGCAATAATAAACACCTAGATCATTCAATAGGTGGTATCAATATATGGAGTTTACTCAATGTTTCATTTGCATCTTCAAACGAGTAGATTTATTTGATCATCATGCTTCCTGAAAATCTCGTTAGTTAAACGATGATTGAAGGTTTTGTTTTGTTGCATGTATTGAGGTTTCTGTGGCACCCCTGTCAATTCCTAGACCAATATGTCAAGTTTAATTTTCAACCTCCTCAGAGCATGAAATCCAACATATGGCCAAAAATACTAGATATGGGTACCTATCTCATCCTTCTTGCATTTATCTTTATTTTTCTCTCTGTCCAGGTCTACACCAAAGACTCTGCATAATGATCTCCTTGGACTGCAGGATGGAAATGAGGCTGATATCCTCTCCACTGAAGATGATGGTGATGGTGATGATGATGACAACGATGGTCAACTCTCTGAACAGTATGACCAAAGTGAGGCTGACGACTATGAGTTAGAAGATGGAGATGTAGCATCATACGATGGTGACGATCAAACTGACCAATCAGAGACCAGTAGTTTAGCCCCGCCCCCACCACCGCCTCCACTGCCAACTCTGCATCAGTTGCATGAAGGAATGAAAGCGCTGAGAGCGATCAAGAGAGAAACCGACAAATTACCACCACGAGAAACTGATACATTACCACCAAAAGGTCAAAGGTTACAGAACCCACAACCATCAAGGCCGTTCCTTGTAGAAGCAGATGATCTAGTTCGACAACGTTGCCGGCTACAACCAACCAATCAAGCTCGTCCAAACCAACCACATGACCTTAATGAGATTTCCGAGGAGAAACTTTCATCAATAGCAGAGGTTTTAAGAAAGGTCAGTCATGTTTTTCACACATTTTCAACACTTATCACAGTGGTATTCAGATGATACATCATGCCTATAATGCAAAAAATAGGCCTGACTATTTTGGTGATTTCTCTCTGTCAAAATATAAGGGAAACTGTTCCTCAGAACCAAACCTGCAAGTCTACTGTAATTTTTTTGTAAATTAATACTTAACTTAATTCTAAATTTTTCATGATGATATTATAGATACACATGACACTTGCCAAAGAGATCTCCAGGCATGAATGGGTTTTATCCACTTTTGAACCACACATGTTACAACACAATTTATCATATTTCTACTGACGAGATAAAGATTGGGTATAATTAGAGCAATGTTCGATGGCTGTATGGTTTAGCACAAGCCTTGTTCATGTTGTCTCAGAAATTTAAAGTTCAATATTTGACATTAAGCGTCACCCCTAATTAAATCAATGGCAAAAAAATGTCCAATGTCAACATTCTTCAGAAAAAAGGGGGTATACGGTTATAAGGGGTCAGTGTGCTTATTCGGATGAATACAGTACATTCAGTAATCATAAGTATAACCTTTCTTTATTGCAGGCAATTTCCCAAAGGCGGGTGTCGATGAAAGAGGGCTACAGCATAGGAAACTCTGGTCACTCCTACACAGACAGTGGCTGGTCCATCAACGATGATTGATCTCCAAATACAGGCTCTTAGCCAGGATTAACAAACTGGTTGTCCAAAATTGGAAATTGTAATATTTTGGGGCATCGTAATTTCCAAAGAAGACCACAATATACTTAGACTACAACCATAAACATGTATTTACATGTTGAAATAAGGCATAATATCTTTATACATTGTCATGGGGATTTTATTGAGTTGAACTAATTCAATCATATGCTTGAAATTGACTCATAAGGTTAGGGGTGTCCTGTGAGGGGTGTTTTTTTAGGGTATGGGTGTCCAAATGCTGTTCAGATGCCCTGCTGGCTAGGACTGTGTCCAAAAATCTCAATAGTTTTGTCTCATTCTTGACTGGCAGATATTAAGGTTATTTATACAGACATAGATATTAGCAGGGAATTTTTTTGAATGAACATTCCTGATATTAGTTATCATTGATGACTGATGCCTCAAAATCTCACTATTTTTATCTCATACTTGACTAGTAGAGGTTAGGTTTAATTCTGACACAGACATAGACTGGTTCATCTCCAAGTACTGCTGTCTCAAGATCTCTTGACTGGCATATGTTAAATTCCTTTCTAGCAGACACACATTGTTGGTCCGTCACCAGTGATGGATGTTTCAGTATCTCAGTAGGTTTTGTCTTATTCTCACCAGAGTCATAACAGACCTTAACTGAAGCACTTTCATGCCTTGAGTTCGTAATTCTTGAAGGGATGCTGTAGAATATTTTTTTTTATTATTTTAGTTGTAAATAGTAAACTACATATATATTTCTGTGGCATCTCAAACATTTATTGTAACTAGTAATTTTTGGAGAAGAGAATTCTCTGAATGGTATGGGTTTGTATTTATTTTGGGTACTTTCGATCTCAGTATAAACTGGAGGAAGTTGTAAACTTGACATGTACTAATGTTTATTTCTAATTGTCAAATGAAGAAAAGTAGACTTAACTGGTATTTGAGTGTATATCTTGCAGGTATTTATAAACTGGTCAGTACAAAAATATTACTTGTATATATGCATTGAATGAATTATAGATCATTGTATGGTCAACTTGAGAAATTAGAAAAAGTTTATCAATTTTATGTATATATTGAATGTGACATAGCTCTTTTGTTTGGTTAGCTCAAGATGGGTTTGTTTCATACATAACCTACACTTTTATAATGGGATTTTATATGGCCTTACACGTTTTCAATTAATGAAATCAAGTATTTTACTGAAATCCTTTATTCAAATCAATATGAAATGCATATTTAGAAAGCATTCTTAGACAGTTGACTTATATTTCTTTTTTTTAATTTCAAAATTGAGACTGTGGGGCCATATTAAACCTTGACTGTTTCAAAGGTAGTGCCAGTGACCATATACAAAACCATTTACCCTAGAGTAAATGAAAGACTGTGATATCAAATGCCTATTGTTTTAAATGGTATTGATTAAATATCAATAATGTCAAATTTAGATTTTACTAGTTGTTCATATTCTAATGTTTACAAATATTCAGATATAACCAAGTTCTATTTTAACATTTATATTTTATTTTCAAACCTCACAATACCCATAAAATATGCACCACAATGTTGTCAATAAAATTATTGTACATAGGGTCTACTAGAATACATCAACTTCTCATGTGTTGCAATTCGTCAATATTGTCTATATTACATAGTAACTTCTGCACAAGCATTGAAAAATGTTCAAACATATCTTTATATTCAATGAATCAGTATACCTTAACCAATTCTAAATGATTTCCATAAATTCAGTGGATATCGCATTCAATTGTGTGTAGTGAACTTATTTAGCAGAGTCTATAGTATTGGTCTGATCACAATTTTGGAACATTTATCAATGATCAAAAGAATACTTGGAAAATAAAAATATTTAAGTGTCCTTGGATCTGTTTTACTTTCCTTTAACTAGTTCGGCAAAATCAACTGATATCTCTTTGTGTAAATAATGCTTTCAAATAGATATTTAGATGATATATAAACCCATCCATACCCGTAGCTCCCAAAACAGCAAGACTAATTTGGTGACAACTCTAACAAAAATATTTTTTAGAATATTTTTCATAGAGGTTTTAGCAGAATTGAACATACAACTATCTGCCAAATACATATTTTTAAGAACGTTATGCTTTATTCCCAGGTAATTTCCAAAAAAGGATTATACATGTATATCCAGATGGCAAGCACAAGAGGGAACTCAGGCCCAGGTCATAAATGGGCTGACCACATTCATTATTTGAACTGCAAACATAGAGCGACTTCCATAATTCTTTTACAACAGTATTGTACCCTTTCTGAAATACAACATACCCTTATACAACAGTACTCTATCATATCTGAAACGCAACATGCCCTTTTACAGGAGTATTAGACTATATTATTGTATCTCAAACATGACATGCCCTATTCCATCATCTAGTATACTGTATAACTGGTTAATTTGGCGTGTACTTAAGTTGGCGTTTTTTTCAAAAAAGTATTTTCCCTGTATTTATTTTGGCGTCTGGAGCAGTCAGAACAACGCCATCTTTATGTAGACATATTTTTATGCGATCTTTAATTTGGTGTTGATGGTCATTAACAAAAAACGCCAAATTAAAAACCACGCCAAATTAACCAGTTATACAGTAGTTCCCAAGTTTGGACGTCGAAACAACGTCATTGTTAACATTATGATAATGTGTCAAGCAATGAAAAACACTATATACATTTTTTGGCCTAAGATGCTTAATCTATAAACAGTTCATAAACTAGTACACAAAACAGCATACACTGTACAAAAATATTGAACATTGTAATTATCTCTCAATTCATTCAGCAAAACACTTTCAAATCACACTCGATGTCAGACACATACCAATTACACAACTAACTCTCCCTAAAGTATCTATATATTATTGATCATTGTCAATGATAGGATTCACTGTAGAATGTAATATTGAAAGGTTTCAAATTTAGTGAGTTAGCAATTGGTTCGTGTTGGCCTATTAACAAAATGCAAAACACAGTATTGATATTTTTGCCCTTAGTTTTGCCTTTTTCAGTTGTGCACTTTTATTTATAGGCCTCACATTAAGTAAATAGGACCTTAACAAATTCACAAAATTGTTTGTAATTGCATTGAATCAACCCATTGGCATCTGGAGCATACACTCTCTGACATAACTTAATAAGTAAGCAATATTTTGAGAAGTTTTTGAGTAAAGATCATTCCTGTTGGATTTAGCAATACCTCTATTTTTCCAAATAATAATCAATTTGATGAGCTATGTCCAAAGTTGCCTATTTGTGTATTTCAGATGCAAGATAACAATATGTCCACATGTTTCTGCCACAGATGACACTGCACGATAAACAGTTTAATCAATGACCAATGCTAAGTTTCGTTCAAATGCAAAAATGCCATAAAATTGAAAATGAATACAGTGAAACCTTGGAGATGCAAACATGTTGGGACCAGGGCAAAAGTGTTAGTAACATTCGAGGGTGTTCATACCTCAGTCTCAGAAGTCTTCATAATTAAACATACAAATGGAACCAGAAAATTGTGTTCACATTAATAGGTGGTCACACCTCCAGGGTGTTCACAATAAGATTTTACAGTATTCATATTCTACTTCCATAATTATAGTTATTAAACATAGCACTCTTCACAGTATCAGTGCAGGTACATAAGGAAAACTAATAAGAGATGCAGAATACATGATTAAGTTTGACTATCAGATAATTAGTTTTCTATTTCATTCCATTCATTTCGAGGGATTTCTCCCCACCTTTCATGTAAAGTTGTAGTTGGCCAATCAAAAACTACAGAGATTCCACCTCTGCAAGTCATCCCATGTTGCTTCGAGCTGTTATGGAGATGTGAAAGAACCTGAAATCACTCAATTTATGCAGAGTAGTGTTAGGATGGAAAAAATTGTAGTGCTATGTCTCCAACCGTTCATACCTCAACCATGATGAGTTTAACAACTCATCCTGGTAGACCATAATCTCCTGTAAGCGATTGAGCTCTGTCTAAAATGTGATATCCTGATAACAGTGCTTCTCTGAGGAGAACCTGGCATCTCCTCAACCCGCCTTTGGTTTGACAATCGCCAACAATCTAATCCCCACATCCACACCATTAATCTAAAAAATCAAGGCAAATTATCAGTGATTATTTATGAATTGTGCATTCTTGAATAACACTTATCATGTACATAGACATCAATAGTTATATGCAGCAGCATTTTGATGATCAGAAGTTTCTCATTGCTCTTAAAATGTAAAGCTGCAATTGAATTACAATATGCCAAATTTAAAGCTATTTATAAGCAAAATTTCTAAGCTAACAGTGCTAATTTGAACAAATTAGTTTCCTGGGAGCCAGGCAGTATCATTAAATGTATTGTCAAGATATTGTATCATAGAGGACATATTGATATTGTAATGCAAAAATCGTTGAAAGGTACATCATGTTTCCATCCAGAAAATGATGGGAATACTTGATTTCTTTTATTGCAGATCAGTGTGAAGTACAACATTATAATATTTCCCATAACTTTTGTTGACTTGTACAATTTCCTAAAGGTGTTCGATCATCTTCAACTTGGAGAGAATGAAGAGTTCATAATGAGCTTGTGAACAATAAATGATCCACCTTTTTACCTAAACATTTTTTCATACCTAAATGATTACTTTGTTGATATCTTACTTGTAAACGCTTCTCTTTAAATTATTTTGAGGAGAATTGTTGTTTGTTAACCAACCCCAATCCACAATCAGTTTGGGAATATATCCTACATTTTCAAGTTATATTAAAAGGTACCATAGCAGCAGGTATATTGTGGGCTTACTAAGGCTGACTGAGTTAGAAGTATAGAGTCCCATACTCACTCTCACAGAATTTCCACCTCATGCTGTTGATGACCTCCTTGAGATGACCCGTGTCCAGTTTGCAGTAAGGAACCTTTGCCTCCGGAACAGGCACCTCCAGTTGCTCATTTGCAGATTTCAGGAACTTTGCGGCCTTCAACCGAAAGGCTCGCATTTTCTACAAAAGAAAATACACAAATAAAATTAACTGTCACTTGAGGTTCAATATTTCTAAATAGAAAAGCTTTTGGAAACATCTGACTGACCTACAGGTGTGTCAGATTTAGGCAGACCCAAACCAGCAATTACCCATCAAACACATTGGCATTCTATACAAATACTTAGGTTAACGTTCTAAACAAATAGAGATTTCAAAAAGAATGGATTAGAAAAATACATAATTAGAGGATCTTAAAATGGTTAAAAATATAAACATGTGCACTCTTATACATTAAGCAGGTTAAAATGCCAAAAAACCTGAGAAAGGAAATTCTGAACCTCTCAATATGTCAATGTTCTTACCTTATTCCTGATAAACTGTAGGACAAGCCGAAAATATGAATTAACCTGTTAAAGAGCATTTTTAGAGAAAAGTAAAAGATCTGTATGGAAACTGAAAATTGGATGTAAATTTCGCTTTTAAAGGCAAGCAGATTTGAAAAGTCACTTCAACCACTGTTATAAGAGGCATTCACTGCTTACCTTGTCTCTGTTCTCAGAGTTGCTAGATGCGCAGATGGACTGGTGGTCCCTGATGAGCTTGTTGCACTGCTTCTCCAGACGTTCACTCCGGCGTAGCATGGCCTCGACGGGCTTGAGTAGCGAACGGCTCTGCTTCCACAGACAGCTCTTGATGTAGACGGCCCTAGCTGTCAGCATGGCCTTCAGCCTCTCCACTGTGAGATCAGCCTCCTGCTCCATGCGGGAAACATAACCCTAGAGAAAATAAGGCACAAAATTAAACCCTGTGGAAAATATAAGTTGTGAAACATTTTTTTGAAAATGTTGTTAGGAGAAATGCGATTAAAGAGTAGAGGGATAATAGTCTTGACTATATTTGAATATCAATTTCAAATTTAACACTTGAAATAGATGAAGATTACAATTAATATTTATGATATACTGTTAATCATAAAGTATAATACATGTACAAGCAATACCGCAGGTTTAGGTTGGTATAGCCAGTATGATTTCAATTTGTTCTAGGTAACACCTTGATTTTACACAGCTCTTTCAAGAAATTCTGAATAAAGAGTTCTCTTGCTACAGAAATTTAGCTCTTTTAGTCATAAATATGTATTACTTACCTTAACATCTGAGTTGAGTGATTGTAAAGTTTGAATTTTTAGACAAATTTCTGACTGAAGAAGTTCTACTTCCTGCATCTCCTCCATAACCTGAAAGTAAAAAATAAAAGATATGGAAACAAAATTTCAAAATGAAAGTTGGTTTTATTCCATCCTTAGAAGGTATACATGCATTCTAAAGATGTACAGCAGATTAAATGGACTGAAATCTATATTATATGCATCTAATATAGAGGGTTTTTATTTTTTTTACTTCCTGACTGGCATGTTGCGGCAACTTTTTTGACATATAATTTTCTTTGTATTTTGGCAGTTTTGACACACTTAAATCCTCCCCACAATAAAATAAAAACTGATATCATTGGACTATCTAAACTAAAGTCTTAAAGAAGTGAATCATTGGCATGTAAATGTGACAAAGTCAAAGGTAAACCCTGGAACACTTACTGATGTCAGTGAAGAGTCGTCCTCTTTGCATGTTTCTTTGCGGCTGTCGAAAGTAGCAGCACCCTTGCTACAAGTATCCTGATGTTTCTCGAGACATTCAATACACATCCAGGACTTGCACGGGTAACAATAGAGCGTCTTGCGTTGGAAATGGGCTGCGCATATCTCTGTCCCGTCGATGTCGATGAGAGGGGGCGGGGCGACATCGTCCTTCTTCAAGTCGCCATAGGTGTCTGTAAAGAGCTGAACTATGTTTTCCAAAGTTTTATTTGTAGGTAGAAGATCAATCCGGGTTGTATCAACCGAAACGGAACGGCGGCATGTCGGACAATTAATTGTGCAGATCACTGATCCGGGCGATTCGGCACGTTCTACCCTTTTTTGACGGTGGTGGATTAAATTCTGGATACAGCTTCCGCAAAAATTGTGTGAACAAGGAAGCATGACAGGCTTGTCATACAGATCAAAACAAATGGAGCAGCAAAGTTCCTCCTCAAGCATTTCCCTTGTGAACTTCATTATCGATCAGCAGACTTTACCTTTCTGGTGCTGTGTCGTTCTGTGATTGCTTGCGAAGTGTAGAAGTCATCTATAAACCTGATCAATAGTGTCATATGATGAGTCTGAACCTGTGGTAAACATGCCACTTCCAGCTTTTAATTTACCGCCATTGAGCCCACGTGACTTTGTTTATCAAATTTGCAAAGGAGCATGGGAGTAATCGATTTTTGTAAAATTCAAACGATTTATATTTTGATTGCCTATTTTCAATTAGTTTTCTAAAATAATGGATGAAATCGATACTAAACATAATAAATGATAAATATTGGGATGACAAACATTTTTTCTTTCCGTTCATTACTTCTTCTTTTGACCGCTAGGTGGCTGTCGCACCAATCAATATATTGCAAGATGGCGGTCGTTGATGTAAACATTGACGCTCAGGTGGCTGATATTTCCATTAAATCAGACGATAACTTTTTCGAAAAGTATCGTAAATCATTTGCTACTAAGAGTACACAGAAAATGGAAGAGTGCTTTAATAATTACGACAAAAACAGGTAAGAGTGATCATTTAAACCTAAATGAAGTGGTTCATTTTCAGCACCTGAAATTCAGCTCTGTCTCTGACGACATGCTGAATCACTGGTTCAGCTGACTTCAAGGAAGGTGTTAGCATTGACAGACATGGTGACACTAACATGTCCGTTTATTATAGCCTACCAACAAATAACAGGATGTTAACATTTTGAACAATTCTGGTGGTAAATATTTTTATGACGTAATAAGGTGCCTAAGCCTCATTTCTACAACTTTGTCTTGGTCAGGTGGGAAAGTATTAAAGGGGAACTAAAGCCTCACATACATATTAGCTTATATTAAAGTAATACACTTCAAGAATAGGATGCTGTCCTCCTTTTTCTCTCAGTGATCCTATGAGGGGAGAATTGAAAGTTTGTGGGCTCGCTAATAATTCTGCATTCCCCTTCAACAGCAGTCACAAAGTTAGGACTTTGAGACAATTTTTATTGTGAACATGCAAGCAGTGAGGAATTTGTAATCCGCCGTACCATGACGTCATTTTTTTCACCATATTCCGCCGATAGAGGGCGCCGTTCAGGATCTTAGCCAGGATTTTCATGACAGGGTGTCCAAAATGGGGTTTCAAGAAGACAGGGTGTCCAAACCCCCTCACCGAAAAAATAAGTCAAATAGGTATTTTTGTGGACCAGGGTGCCAAAAAGACAACCTGACACCCTGCTGGCTAAGACCCTGCCACCGTTTTTTGGGCGGACTAGTGTGCACTAGACAGATTTTGTCCAAATGAACTTCCGGGAGTGAGGACACAAAAATATCGCTATCAGTGTGTCTGTTCACTTTGTGGAGATACTGGGGGGCAAAAAGATAAAAATTGTGTGGTGATGAAATATCATTGTGACTTGTGAGGAAATCCCTGATTACCGTTGGAGCAGCAGAAGAGTGTCCATATTTACAGTATTTATACTTTATAAGGTCTAAATTGATTGCCTTCAAAAGCACCTCTAACCGTAATGAAAGTCAGCGCAGACTAGGCAAGTATGTAAGTATATATAAACAATGTTGTTGCCATGTCGCCAAATCTGGCATTAGCAGTTTTGTGGCGACAGAAAGGCGTCAACCATAGCGACGTGCAAATATGCGAGGTATGTTTACATGTTCACACATGTACCTTCCTCTGTTCACTTTTCTCTTGGATAATTTAGTTTTAGCAGAAATATGTTTATACTAAAAAAGGCATTATTTAAGGTGTATATGTTTAAGTGGTTGATGCGTCAAAAGGATATATAATATATATGATTATTGAAAATAGATAAAGCTATATAGCTAACTTTTTCCCAGTAGATGTTTGCCACGGTTTATGGTTTTAATGGTTTATCATCAGTTTTAATATATAATTCATACCGAAATGTATCACATGCATTAAAAAACAACAACTAATGCATAGAATATTTATCTCTGGCTTAATCTTTCAGAAAAGTGTTGATGGTAAGTTCATAACACGTCCTACAATTCTTCTGATTTTAAACCCTTTCAGTAAGGATTTAATAGCCTGGATATAGGCCTACCTTTGTTAAAAGGAGATTACACTGTCCACTTGCTTGGCAGCCTGCTCACCACTAGCTGACTAACAATTGACAGCTTGAGCCTATTGGCATAGGCATTGTCTTAGCCAGCAGGGCTAAAACCCTGGGCCTGGACATATTAATATGAGATTTGGGGCGATTACATTACTAGTCATTAGTCAAGTAACTGTGACACATACTTTTATCTGAGACCAGGTAACTCAGTGGCCTAGTTCTTGTGGACTCCAAGGATGAGTCACTGTGATTGGTTTACACCAGTAATGTATGTGTTGATAGAAATGTGTGTGTCTGTTTTTTTTCTGTTTTTTTTTGGGGGGGGGGGGGGGGGGGGGTGTATACATCAGAAGTTGTCTAAGGCCTAAAAAATAAATTGTTTGTTTCCTGTAACGGTTCGAAAAAAATAGGATAGGTAGGATGGTAAAAAAATTTTTTTTTGCATTATTTGTTTGGTCAAAAATGAGTGTTTTATGCATGTTTTACGTTGATTGGGAGTTGGGAATGGGAGGGCAGAAAAAACTTCAGGGTAGGGATTTTTTTGATTAAAAACTTGTTAGGGTAGGGTTACAGGAAACAAACAACTTTTTTAAGGCCTAATTAAGGTCTGGAAGGATTAATCTTTTATACACTATAAGTAAGCAGTATGTATGTGTAACTGTTTTTCACACAGTAATGTACATGCTGTTGGTAGAAATATGTTTGTGTGTGTCTTTGTTTTGTTCTAGTAGGTAAATGTTTCTCTATCAGTCTACCTGTTTGACTTGGCTGGCTCAAAGCCACCTTTTTCTCATTACAGGTTGTCCAATATTGGACAACCTGTAATGAGAATTATTTCAGGTGACCTTAAAAGACGCCATCTAATCTCTACGCTGATTGAACTTCCCATCTTTCTATAATTAAGTCATGTTTATGCTCAGATATCAGATTTAAGTGTTTGATTTAACAGTAGTTAAAAATGGTAAAGGGTATATCCAGTACATAACAAGAACTGCTATGTTAACCTGCTTTAAGCAGTATACATACACACACACACACACGGACACACTTATATATATATATATATATATATATATATATATATATATATATATATATATATATATATATATATATATATATATATATATATATATATTCACACACTCACACATATCAACATAGATTTCTATGAATTCACTCTGTGCATTTTAGTTATATTTGTACCGAATGCTTGTGAAGTCTCAGTACAAATGGCCTGGGTTGTGTGCTTTATAGGCTCGCTGAGCACTGCTTCTAATCACAAACCCTGAGTGGTCCAATATGTGCTGCAACCAGTGACTGCAGCTCTTCGTGCACCCTGCATTAGCCTGCTATCTGATCAAGGCGAGGGAATAATTGGTCTTGTATTGATTATTGGTGCATTTAGAGGATTTTCATTGGTAGATATGGCATAGAGCAATATTGATGCTAAAGTTTAAGGTGGCTCCAGTATAGGTCAACCTATACTGTAAGCCAGGTATTGACACAGCTTAAGGTGATTCAAGTATAGGTCGATCAACCTAAACTGTAAGCCAGGTATTGACACAGCTTAAGGAATTTCCAGTATAGGTCAACCTATACTGTAAGCCAGGTATTGACACAGCTTAAGGTGGCTCAAGTATAGGTCAACCTGTATTGTAAGCCAGGTATTGACACAACTTAAGGTGGCTACAGTATAGGTCAACCTATACTGTAAGCCAGGTATTGACACAGCTTAAGGTGGCTACAGTATAGGTCAACCTATACTGTAAGCCAGGTATTGACACAGCTTAAGGTGGCTCCAGTATAGGTCAACCTGTACTGTAAGCCAGATATTGACACAGCTTAAGGTGGCTCCAGTATAGGTCAACCTATACTTTAAGCCAGGTATTGACACAGCTTAAGGTGGCTACGGTATAGGTCAACCTATACTGTAAGCCAGGTATTGAAACAACTTAAGGTGGCTACAGTATAGGTCAACCTATACTTTAAGCCAGGTATTGGCACAGCTTAAGGTGGCTACAGTATAGGTCAACCTATACTGTAAGCCAGGTATTGACACAGCTTAAGGTGGCTACGGTATAGGTCAACCTATACTGTAAGCCAGGTATTGAAACAACTTAAGGTGGCTACAGTATAGGTCAACCTATACCTTAAGCCAGGTATTGACACAGCTTAAGGTGGCTCCAGTATAGGTCAACCTGTACTGTAAGCCAGGTATTGACACAGCTTAAGGTGGCTACAGTATAGGTCAACCTATACCATAAGCCAGATATTGACACAGCTTAAGGTGGCTCCAGTATAGGTCAACCTATACTGTAAGCCAGGTATTGACACAGCTTAAGGTGGCTACAGTATAGGTCAACCTATACTGTAAGCCAGGTATTGACACAGCTTAAGGTGGCTCCAGTATAAGTCAACCTATACCTTAAGCCAGATATTGACACAGCTTAAGGTGGCTCCAGTATAGGTCAACCTATACCTTAAGCCAGATATTGACACAGCTTAAGGTGGCTACAGTATAGGTCAACCTATACTGTAAGCCAGGTATTGACACAGATTAAGGTGGCTACAGTATAGGTCAACCTATACTGTAAGCCAGGTATTGACACAGCTTAAGGTGGCTCCAGTATAGGTCAACCCTATACCTTAAGCCAGATATTGACACAGCTTAAGGTGGCTACAGTATAGGTCAACCTATACTGTAAGCCAGGTATTGACACAGCTTAAGGTGGCTACAGTATAGGTCAACCTATACTGTAAGCCAGGTATTGACACAGCTTAAGCTGGCTACAGTATAGGTCAACCTATACTGTAAGCCAGGTATTGACACAGCTTAAGGTGGCTACAGTATAGGTCAACCTATACTGTAAGCCAGGTATTGACACAGTTTAAGGTGGCTCCAGTATAGGTCAACCTATACTGTAAGCCAGGTATTGACACAGCTTAAGGTGGCTCCAGTATAGGTCAACCTATACTGTAAGCCAGGTATTGACACAGCTTAAGGTGGCTCCAGTATAGGTCAACCTATACCTTAAGCCAGATATTGACACAGCTTAAGGTGGCTCCAGTATAGGTCAACCTATACCTTAAGCCAGATATTGACACAGCTTAAGGTGGCTCCAGTATAGGTCAACCTATACTGTAAGCCAGGTATTGACACAGCTTAAGGTGGCTCCAGTATAGGTCAACCTATACTGTAAGCCAGGTATTGACACAGCTTAAGGTGGCTCCAGTATAGGTCAACCTATACTGTAAGCCAGGTATTGACACAGCTTAAGGTGGCTACAGTATAGGTCAACCTATACTGTAAGCCAGGTATTGACACAGCTTAAGGTGGCTACAGTATAGGTCAACCTATACCTTAAGCCAGATATTGACACAGCTTAAGGTGGCTCCAGTATAGGTCAACCTATACTGTAAGCCAGGTATTGTTTCGTAAGAGTATTGAGTCATAGTTCAAGGTGGCTCCAGCTTTAAGAGTAATGCAAGAGCATTAACTGAAAAATGTTTTTTTTATTTCATTAGTCTAGGCCATCTTCTGATGCAAGCTCTTTTATTTCATAATTTGTGATGGCTCTATTATAAGGCACCTTTTATAAGGCAACTCTTATTTTTCATTATTTAAAGTGGCTCTATACAGGTCACCATTTTGATAGCATTTTAATTCCTAGTTTAAGGTGGCTCCAATATACAGTGGAACCTCAGGAAGTGGACATCCTCACTATAGTGGACTCTTTCTCGTCCCAAAACTTTTTCTTCTTATTTGTTATGTAATGCAGCCCCTTTATTATTGACACCCTTCTATTGTGGACATTAAGGCTGGTCCCATGGGTGTCCACATTAGCAGGGTGCCACTCTAGGTCACGGTGTGTTTGTAGCTGCCCTATTTTGTAGCTAACAGCTGCCACAGTCAGAAAAGGTGACTTTGTTCCATTTTAAGAAAAAAAAATGAATCTAGAGTAAAGTGCAGTTTGTGAGCTGGTCTCATTATTTCCTTGATCTGCCTTGCAGGTTCATGCTTCAAAAAACAATCCTTATCAAATGGTAAATCTAGTATAAGGTTTAGGTAGGTGATCCTGAATTAATAATTGTGTTTGTTGCAAAATAATCATACAAAATAATCATAACTCATACATATGACCTTCGCCAGCTAGCCTGCTTGATTTCTCATGCACTCAAATATTTTTGTCAGGAATCTCTAAAAGATACCAGTTCCATACAAATGATTAGGGCTGCATACTGCTAAGGGTGAAGCGGTACGGTACCATAACCGTTACCAACGAAACGATACGGTATTTTAACGGTACTGCTATCGGTATCTTGAACTATGCTAAGTACGCATTTAGCCTATTTCTTGACATACATAAATAACATATCAATCTCTTTTTAAAAGTACATCGATAACATCATATGAAAAGTTGTACTTACATCTGCCGAAAACTGGTTAACATGAAAGGTGCGCTATATCGAAGCGAGTACCGTATCGCTGCCGCCATAGTGTTTGTTGTGATTGTTATCACAACCGCGTTGTGGCGCTGCATCTCGCTACTACAGCGCCACTACGTGGTGGCGATAACAATCACAATAAACACTATGGTTGCAGCGATATGGTACTCGCTTCACTATAGCGTACCTTTGAAGTTATCAAGCTCGACAGCAGTAAGTACAACTTTTCATATGATGTTATCGATGTGTTATCTATGTATGTCAAGAACTAGGCTAAGTGCGTGCTTTGGTTGTTGTGATTTGCAAAATACCGATAAGCATACCGTTAAAAATTGAAACGAGTATGCACCGGTATTTTGCGAAGCGGTATTTGGTACGGTGCTGGTACCGGGTACCGGTGTACAGCCCTACAAATGATTGAAAATGTTCACATCATCATAGATTAAAGTAAGTCACTTATGAATCGTCTCATTATTTGAATTCAAACAATGTAATTCACAAACGGATTCCGTACTATGCCTTTAAAAAGTGTTATATCTTTATCTTAATGTATGATGAAATTTTATTGCAACATTAGTGAAGTCGTTCATTCAGTCATTCACATTCACTTTTTCAAGCCTGTTCCTGGTCATTACCAGCAGCATGACCCAACGAGTGACCCGGATTTCCCTGTTATTGTTTTGCCAAAGAATTAAATACTAAATAGCCCATATTATTAGAATAATCCATATTACCAGGAATTTACAGTACTTAGTACTCTTGTTCAAATAATTTGTGAATTTTCGACTCATTATGAAGTGGTTTTTTGAAAATACCATAGTTGCAGACGACATTGCTTGGCACGCAGACAGGGTCTTAGCCAGGATTTCAAAAATGCCTGTCCAAAACAGCAATTCCAAAATTTCTGCCCTTCCAGATTTAGCTACTAATCTACTTTAAATCCTTATACCAGCTACATTTAATAGCCTAGTGTGTCAAAAAGGGTACTTTACACTTCAGCTATACCCTAGCAGATGGTTTGTTAGTAAGATATTTGATAACTACCTGTCCAAAAGACAGGTAAGACGGGTCCTGGCTAAGTCCCTGCAAGCAGATCACCGTGCATGAATGGTTGATTATTGAGCTGGTTCAATACACTTTTGAGACGACCTCCCGCCTACCCACCCATCGATAATTTTGATTGGCTATTAGTTCTCCCACCATGATATCTCTACGCCCCAGAAGTCATTAGCACACCTCAGAATTGATTTAACCCATTCGTGCTTCACCCATTAACTCTCAGAGCTGCAAAATAGGCCTGACTATTTTGGAAATATTTAACTTTCAAAAGCATTTTCTGAATACTGTAGAACACACAATGTTAGCGTCTGTTTATATATAGGGTACATAGCGTGTGGTTCCGCTTCGCTATATATATATATAAACGCTAAACTTTTTTCTTACTGTACTGGCGCTGTACTGGCGCTACCATCGCTAACATAAAGATACGCTATGATGCAAATTGCAAAAACTCCCCAATTCGCTATATTAGGGACATGCATCATATGTGTGTTCTACAGTATAACATTTGAAGGGGAATTGTTGAACAGAAGCTTATCAGCAACTCTCCTTCGAATATTTTGCGGACTTTTGTTTTATTCCCAAGTTATTTTTAAAAGTATAAAAGTAGCAGACAATATTTTCAAGAGTAACTCTGAGTGTGGATGGGTTAAACTTGTCAGGGCATATGGGCATCATTTGGACACCCCAAACCTCGAAAATTGCCCTTTGGAACACCCATTTTTTGTGAGGAATTTCTTAAAAAGTCAATTTCAATCATATCATTGAATTTTTTCCACCTCAATATAAAACCCATGGCATTGTATATGGACATTCCCTCAAGTAAATACATAGTTATGGCTGTAATCTGAGTATATTGTGGTCTCCCCTTGAAAAATAGGACACCTACAAATTTTACAAAAGCTGATTCTGGACACCAAGTTACTAAATCCTGGCTATGACCCTGCATTGGAATCTGATAAATGTTCAAATGGTCACCTGTAGACACTGTTCAAGCATTTCCTATACTCAGTAATTGACCTTTATTACATCACAGCCCTGAGGCGTATTAAGATCTAAAGGGGAAATGGCTGGTTTTCACTTGCCCTTATCAAAGGGCGCTATTTTGGGCATCAGAGTGCATGGAATGCAATGACGTGGGGTAACCTGCCTAGACTAGTTAGAAATAGATCAAGTGACAGGGCAAGCTCCTAGTAGCAGGTCATTACGTATACAGCCAATGTCCAGATAAAAACATCCTTCCAAACTGGCAAAAACAATCCTTCCTAGAAGATTTTATCATTATTGTTATTGTTTTTATATTTAAAATAATAGTAATAATATTGAAAAGAGAAAAGGGTTATTCACTTTGATAATCGCTTTTATCTGTTGTATTCTGGCCAATGCCACAAAACCTTATGTTTAAAGATTCTGGAAAGATTTCAGAAAAAATTGTTTCCAGGTTTCAAAAGAGGACTGACTCATTTCATTCTATTTAAAATGATAGTTAAGGAAAATAATTGAACTATTCGGGAAACTAATTTTGTAAGAGTCTTCCCTCACTCTCCCCTTTTTTTCACCCAGGGTAAAAAAAGTGTAGTTATTGAGACCACCTACAGTAGTCACTCAGATGATATTGAATGGTTGATTGAGACCTCATTGATCCGGCTGCTATTCCAAATGCCAAACAACCAGACCTGCTGCAACCCTGCACTCATGCCCTATATTTAAAAATAATCTCGGTTCGCTCGCTGTTCATTCAGATTTGGCTGGCCTGGTTGTTGCGGTATGCATTATTGATGCTGAGCAAATGGGGCCTTCACGTGTGTTGTGTTACCGATTGAAAGTGAGGCATGCAAATCCACACCTGATGACCTCTCACAGTCAGCACTGCATCAGCGTGTTAATCACACTCCAGGCAGGTTAGAAAGTTAACAGTCGCCTGTGTTTTTTGTTACCCTTTGAAGGTGAGGCATGCAAATTCCACAACAGATGACCTTATACACTCAACACTGCCTCAGAGAGAATAAGACTCCGGGCACGTCAAAAAGTATACAGTCACCTGTTTTGTGTCACCCCATGAAAGGGAGGCATGCAAATCCACACTGATGTCACTGAATGACCTCTCACACTCAGCACTGCATCAGCGTGCTAATCACACTCCAGACAGGTGATAAAGTTAACAGTCACTTGTTATTTTGATACCCATTGAAAGTGAGACATGCATAATCCACACCGAATTACCTCTCACAGTCAGCACTGCCTTAGAGTAGATTATGCTCAGGGTAGGTGAGAAAGTTAACAGTCACTTGGTATTTTGATACCCATTGAAAGTGAGGTTTACAAAATCTACACCGAATGACCTTTTACGCTTAACACTGCCTCAGGGTAAATCACGCTCCTGGCAGGTGAGAAAGTAAACAGTCACCTGTGTTATGTTACCCATTGAAAGTGAGGCATGCAAAATCCACACCGAATTACCTCTCACAGTCAGCACTGCCTGAGGGTAGGTCTTAGCCAGCATGGCGTCTGGGTGTCTTTTTGAACACCTAGACCCTAAAAAAGCACCCCAAGACACCCCAAATTTTTAATGAGGAATTCTTAAAATATCAGTTTCAAGCATATAATTGACTTTTTTCATCTCCATAGAATTCCAATGCCATTGTATAAGGATATCATACCTTATTTTGATAAATTTATACATGTTTATGGTTAAAATCTGAGTACATTGTGGTCCCCCTTGAAAATTTTACAATTGCCAATTTTGAGCACCCAGTTTCTAAATCCTGGCTAAAACACTGCATCACACTCAGGGCAGTTGAGAAAGTTAACAGTCACTTTGGTTTATGCAGTGTTTTTTTTCCTGGCATGTTTTTTTCCTCGACCATTGATGGCTAGTCATGATTTGAATAATGAACTCTTGCAACTCAAGAAAATATTTAAAGGAGAGATATTCAGCAAATGTCTGTCTACAACTTTCTCTCAATTAGTTCATGAAAATATGCCTATGGCCAAGGCTATTTTGAAAAGTATCACAGGTTCAGAAGACACTTATATAGACGATCTCCAGGTAAGAATTGGTTAATAAAAGTAATAAATTGACTGATTTCCTTCACCCGTAACAAATGGCCAGTCACAAGTTGCCTGGTAAGAAAATAATTTGTAACAGTGTCAAAAATATGTATCACTGGGTTGTCCAAGTACTTAGTCCTGGAGATCAGTAATTTTTGGTGTCTGATTTGCAACAATTGGTTGAAGTTGTCACCAGTTGACACAGGTCTATATTAGTCTTATTATCAGTAATAAAGACACAGACCAATCAATAGTCTATGACAATACGCTGGAAACCAGACACCTGGTGTAGTACCTCTGCAGTAGCTTGCAGCTCTCTCTAAGGCAGGCGGGTTCACAGTGCACTGGGAAAAACACTGCCCACTCACCACCTTGTTCACACCTAAAATAGCAGCCTGCGGTTTAAAATAACATGTTATGTTTCATTGCCAGCTATTTTCAGTAGGAATTATTAAAGCGATGCAACTCAGTGTCCTGACTTACTGGCATAGTATGTGAGTTTTCTTGGCCCTGTCATTTGTCAAGCCCTCGGTGGCCCAGAATTACATATCTCTCTACATTCTACAATCTAACTAGGCATGAATTGTGTCAACTGATTTCAATATATACTGAAAGGCATATTTAGCTGCATACATTCAGTTAACAAATAAATCAACTAACCAAACTTAGTCATATCTAATGTGTCTCATTATTTAAATTGTAGGTTGGCAAATTATTTATGGTTGCCTGTAACCACAGGGACACTATTACTTTTTACACAGGAATTACAAAAATTTCATGCACAAGGGTTTCATCATTTTGAAATGGACAATCACAATTTTCTTTGGTTGTTATTATTTGAATATAATAGATATTTAGTTGACTTAGCCAGGATGTCATATTTTGTGAAATCCTGACCCTCTGTTCTTTTTCTATTTTTGCAGAGATGGGTTCTTGGACCGAGAAGAGTTTACTACCCTCATCAACGACCTTTATTGTAAAAATGGCAAGTCCTATAAGTTATCACAAAAACATATAAGTGAGACCCTCAAACTATTGGATGAGAATAAGGTGAGTTTTCTACTTATTACCTCTAAGATTTACCTTTTACCCTTGTTATTTTCATGTTTATTTTTCAAAAACAAAATCAAAGGTTGATACTACTCGAACCCCATTGCTCCTTGCATTCATTCAACATTTATTTATTTCATAATGATCCATATTTAACCTCTCAGTTCCTCAGTATAGACTTCTTGATATTGCTTTGTGCTATTAGACTTTTTCCTGCATTATTTGTTTGTAAATTTCTGCAACACATATTAGTTTAGGATATTCTGCTGTGTATGTGATATGCCACTATTGCTACATGCTTCATATATGGTTTACATCTCACCAAACCTCTGTTCTGCATTACACTCAGTAAGCCTCAACATATAAACTTCTCAAGTACCTCAGAGTACAAGGGTTGGTTAAACTGCTCTTCACATGCAAAACTTGAGATATTCATCATACAATATCTAAAAAAGTTGTAGCCGGACTAGCCCAGATAAGCACAATGCATGGATATTTAAAGGCCATTGTTTGAACAGCAGGGTTAAAAATTAGGCTGTATGAGGGGCTTTCGACCCCCCCCCCATGTGCCATATACTACCGTATGACAGAAACACTAGTGCCATCTATTGATGGCCTGCCCTGATGGCCAAGTGGACTAAAGTGTTGCCACTGACTACTCACAATCTCACCACTGCATGCCTGAGTCTGAATCCCGGCCATGGCATTTGAGAAAGTTGCCAGTGACTGACGGGTTGTGTGGTGGTTGCAGTCGGGTACTCAGGTTTCCTTCACCACTTACAACTAGCTATTCACAACTTAGGCATTATGTGGCAGAAAAGTGATGAGACTCGAAATGGCAGATTCCAAATGCCACCTATAGACCAAGTAGTGGTCAAACTGACTGCAGCGCTCCAGCTCACTACTAAAGGCCACTCATCAAACACCCACGCGTACCACAAAACATCCTGGTTCAGGGTCTTGCCCTGGTCAGTAAGGCATCTAGGTACCAATCATTTTGATCATCGAAACCCTAGAAATCATATTTCAGTACACCCAGATACTTCAGTTAGGAATTTGTGAAGTTGTCAAATTCAAGCATGTACTGTATACCACTGCCTTTCATGCACAGTTTAATTTCTGTGTACTGCGTGGGTGTTAAATGTCAAGCTATCATGTCAGCATGTTGTATGATACTAGCATCGGGATCAAATGTCCAAATAATGGTGTGCAGTTTAAAAATGCAGACTACACGGTGGTGTGCAAAGTAAACTGCCCCAATAGTAACACAGTATACTACAGGTGAACTTGGATATGACGGACCACTGTACGACGGATTTTTGCATATGACGGACGATATGCTGGGTCCCAGTCAGATGCATATCAAGTATTCGTCATATGTATACGACGGATTTTGCATATGACGGACAAATTTTCCTGGTCCCATTGAGTCCGTCATATCCAAGTTCACCTGTATACAGTAATCAAAAATCCTTGTTCAATATGAGTGCAAAAATGACTCATCATGTTACTCTGCATTTTCTGAATATTCGGTTAAATGCATGTTTGTATCATTGCTATATTATTTTATTGGGATCTCCCTTGAAAAAAGGACAACCTTTTTATGACAGCCCATTTTCGACACCCTAGCTGTCACCCAACTTAATGCAGATACTTAGCCAGGATCCACCCAGTCTGCTTTTTGGACAGGTAGTTTCCTGGAAAACTCATTTTTGGACAGGCAAAAATTTCTTTAAAGAAATTTCAATTATTATCTTTTTGGGACTAGTAACCATGTCTTATCCAAACAAACCATCTTCTAAGACATGGCTGAAGTGTAAACTGCGATAGGCTTAATAAATATAGTTAATATATAAGTACCGTAATTTCGCGTGTATAAGACGCACCCGTATATAAGACGCATCCCTTGTCAGGGCCTTCAAAATGATGTATAGGCCTTAGCTTCGTGTATAGTGCGCACCCCCTTTTCGGAATTATTGTAGGAAAACAACTCCTCATGAGTAACGCTAGAAAGGCAGTAAAACGCATATTGAGATGAGTGAAATGTGACATCACCGTGACATCAATGCGTATTACCCTGTGTCGGTACTCACTACCCATTGTCCTACGCATGTCACATGGATTGAAATCAGTAAATTCTAGCGGGGGGGTGGTTCGGTAATTACAATTCATTACTGACGGGGCAAACATCGATGGGCATTGTCTTGGCCGCATTATAATTGTAATTGGCGATCTCCGAGTGGCCTGGTAACTCGATGTAAAACACCCTAGATTTCTAGCTTTGTGTATAAGACGCACCCCCGATTTGAGTAAAAGAATTAGTGTAAAAAAGTGCGTCTTATACACGCGAAATTACGGTACTTGAAATAGTTGAACAGCTAAATCTGGATTGGCAGAAATTTTGTGAAATGTGAATGCTGTTATGGAGAGGCATTTTCGAAATCCTGCCTAAGCCCCTGGAATGGGGCATATTTGAACCCCTTGAACCTTGTACATTTCAGCAGCTGGCATGATCCTAGTGATATTTGGGGCGAGCGGACGGAGTGGGGGTAATTAACAATTACATGGAATGCTGATAGTGTAATTTGGAGGCCAGCCAGTGTAGGCAGAGCAGGCCCTTTGAGAACCTCCTCCTCTCTACACATCTCAACCCAAATAATCAATAAACACACGCTTGATCAATTTCCACTGCTCAGAGAATTGGAGTGTGCTCGAGACTGCCTGAGTATCTAACCCTTCATGTATATAGAGGCTTGAGAACTATTGGACTATTTTGGTGATATCTTTCTGAAAGAGGATTTTTTGGGAAATATTTGAAAGAGTGTAATCAATCATTACCTATCCTACAGCTTGCCAGGGTTTAACATACAAGGTTGCTCATCAGCACACTTACTAAAATAGATATAGGTATTGGGGCAACTAAAATGTTGGAGGGGGGGGGGGGGGGGGGGAGGAGGGGTAGCCCCATTTGGCTGCTGGGTTTTTAAAGACCCCTAAAATAAATGCATATTGTTTAAGCCCCTACATGGGCTACTTGTTCTAATGGAAGTAGGCTGGGGGATTACTAAATCTTGCTGACTAGCTGTTCTATATCAATTGCCTGCTGGAATATTTTTGAACTATCAGGCTCAGGTGCACGCCTTTAAAACATGTAGGTGTCAGAGGAATATGTTTGTAAGAAGACCGCTGACTTTAATCCCATTATTAGACAGTAGAAACAAACAAAATTAACAAAAATATCAGTACAGATGACAAAATATTCAAGCAAAATGGTGGAAAAGATCTGTGACAGATCTTTTCCACCATTTTGCTTGAATATTTTGTCATTTGTACTGATATTTTTGTTAATTTTGTTTGTTTCTACTGTCTGATAATGGGATTAAAGCCAGTGACTGTCAGAATTTCTTGACTATTCTTTGGTAAATATGTAAACCAAAAAAGGTTATCAGAAATCAAACCCACAATTATTTATATATTTTGTGATTTTATCCCTAATGCACGAGTTATTTTCAAAAATGACATAAGTTCTGACACGTATAAAGATCTT
Source organism: Maea johnstoni (assembly GCA_963942565.1). Classification (NCBI taxonomy): domain Eukaryota; kingdom Metazoa; phylum Annelida; class Polychaeta; order Spionida; family Magelonidae; genus Maea; species Maea johnstoni. Next base: position 44,526,485 of record OZ012690.1, on the reverse strand, counting down.
CAGGAATGAATTGGTTAAGAGACAGAGTGATATATGCTTTGAGTGATATAGGAAAGATATTCGCAAAAGAGACTGGCATTCTGGGGGTGCTATTGTTGATGAACTTGATAGACCTTAGGATCTCTTATCTATTTGGGACTTTTCGAACAAAAGCTTTTAACCATGGTACGTAGTACATTTGGGTGACCTTACTGACCTAAGTCATTCATCATAATGCATTTAACCATCATACTGTTCTAAATTGAGCTTTGTACCACACTGGATGATGTACATATACCAGGGGCTTAGCCGCAATGCGTCCAGCGTGTCATTTGGACACGCAGAACACTGTTTTTTGACAGTTTGGACACCCAAAAGTTTATGTCAGAATTTGCTGAAGATGACTTTTCTTAGAAGTTAAAAGATGTAGAAGCTGTAGTGTCACTTTTATAAGACACTCAAAGCAGTATCTGGCCTAAAAAAGCAAAATCTGTTAAGATATAGGGTCTTTCTTATGTAGTTTGTACCACACTTTGGACACGCAAAAGTCTATGAAACCTCTATTTGGACACCCTGTTTCCAAATATCGGCTAAGACCCTGACATATACTTCTATTTCCAATTTTAATAATTGATCTGGATTGTTATTCGATACATCAATAATATTGATTATTGAAAAGGAAAAGTATCTATTCATTTAAAATTATTTTTAATGATATACTTAATAATAACCGTTTAACATATCAGGAACAAGAAGCTATTTGTATGTGAGCTACACAAGAACAGGCGGCAAGGCATCACTAGATATTTTATTCCCCACAGGCCAATTGAAGCCTGCAACTTGATGACATTAAAATAGACAAATAGCACATGATAGATTCACTCTTTTAGACTACTTTATGTTGATGACCTAGTAGGAATCAGTCTAAAATAGGGATGGGGATCGTTGAGAAATCTACGGTTCGGTTCGGTTCTCGGTTTTGCTTCTACGGTTCGGTTTTATCACGGTTTCCTTAACGGTTTATTAATGACATTTCTTGGATACGAAACTACCGTAATTTCGCGTGTATAAGACGCACTTTTTTACACTAAATTTTACACTCAAATAGGGGGTGCGTCTTATACACAAAGCTAGAAATCTAGGGTGTTTTACATCGAGTTACCAGGCCACTCGGAGATCGCCAATAACAATTATAATGCGGCGGCCAAGACAATGCCCATCGATGTTTGCCTCGTCATTGATGAATAGTAATTACCGAACCACTCTCCGCTAGAATTTACTGATTACAATCCATGTGACATGCCTAGGACAATGGGTAGTGAGTACCGACGCAGGGTGATACGCATTGATGTCACGGTGATGTCACATTTCACTCATCTCAATATGCGTTTTACTGGGTTTCTAGCGTTATTCGTGAGGAGTTGATATCCTACAATAATTCCCAAAAGGGGGTGCGCACTATACACAAAGCTAAGGTCTATACATCATTTTAAAGGCCTGGACAAGGGGTGCGTCTTATATACGGGTGCGTCTTATACACGCGAAATTACGGTACGCAATGGAATGTGTGGCTGAACTGGAAAGTTTTGGAAAGTTCCTATATACTAGCTCCCTGGCCACTTTCTCTACGCTCAGAAGGCTTCTGAGCATAGTGAAAGTGGGCAGGGTACCAGACCTGAGAGATTTTGAAATGGCTGTTTGATCATCGCACTTGGCAGACATTGTGAGGCCAGTGAGGAGGTAGGTGCTGACAGTTTTATTACGCCTCCAAGAACCCTGTGCATGCATAGAAAACCGAACTGTGTAGAGGGAGGTCCGGTTTTTGACTGGTTAACCGCAATGCTCAGGCCGGTATCACATATGAACCGGTCCCCGGTCCCATCCCTAGTCTAAAAGAGACAGTTAATCTAGCTTACAAGAACGAAGAACGTCATAAAATACATCAAATGATTAGTCCACATTCGGGTGCCACAGACCTGGTGGAAATTGTTTTTCCCTTCAGAGTGAAATAATCCATCCACTTACAGATGTTTCATAAAACATCATTTAAAAAGACTGGAGTCTGCTTCCCTTCCTGTAATGGTGGGAGCCATGCACTCAAGGTTGTAAGAGCTTTCTGACAAAGTATCACCCTACTGCAATTCTCTGTTAATTTACAATATTTCTTGCTTTTCAGGATGGGAAACTGGACATCAAAGAATTCCGTGTGTGTTGGCATCACTGGTTAAAACAAGTAAGTTATGATTATGTCATTTATGGACTGCTCTAATAAGTGTTGCTTCATCAAGGTCGTCCTCTTTCTGTGCTCATCTAGGGGCCTTGATGCAGTGGTGACTATCTTTTTGTTGGGCTTGTCAAGAATGATTTCACTGATGACTAACATAAACTCCTTATCAAGAACTATTCTGCATAGAAATATTTTTCTTCCACTCTGAGGTGTGTTTTACAGTTAAGGATAAGTTGTCCTCAATGAGGTTAAAGGTCAAACTAGTGCAATTGTCCAATCAGATCCCTCTATTTCAATCAAGTGGTCACTGCTGCTGGGTCAAAGGTAGACCTAACAATAGCGCGCCGCGTGGATTTGAACAAGCGTCACATACATGATCTGGCGCCAGTTTCTAGGGAAAACAAACGGTGCACGTCACAACGAACGCATATTACCATTGTTGAACTAGTGCACAGGTGACCTTTGGCTGACCTAGTTTAGCTAGCTAACTTCACGGTAAAACGTGTAAATTTCTCCTTTTTATCGTGGGAGAAACATTTATTTATCTTACACACACACACACACAAGCATGCACACACACACACACACAAACACTATACTTTCCTAGTTCTTACAAATTCACACATCTTTCGGATTCACATACACACACACACTATGTCTATACTTTTTACAGATTCTAGTTCTCTGATTCTTTTCGAAACCATCAATGTACAGAAAAACCTAATTCATCATACAAGTGTCTTCTTGTTGCCTCTTTCAGGTTCTGGATCCTGTGGCGTGCCTGGTTGTGGTTGACGTCCAGAATGACTTTATCGACGGCACGCTGGCGGTCAAGAACTGTTCCGCGGGGCAGGAGGGCGAAGCTGTTGTCCCCATCATCAACAGCCTACTGAAAAACGCTCACTTCGACCTGGTCGTCTACAGCCTCGACTGGCACCCCAAGAACCACATCTCTTTCGTAGAAAACGTCGGCAAAAGGAAACTACACTCAACTAGCAAGGTGGGTATTCTTAAACCCATTAATGCTCACAGTGGCCAAAACAGGCCTGACAATATTTGATAGAATCATTCAAGTAAAAATATAATTCGGAAAAAATGTTGGATAAGAAATCTTACTTAGAACACTAGTAACAACTCTATAGCTACCTCAAATATTTTGTAAAATGATTCTTTATTTAGATATCATTCGTATGCAGACAGCTAGCAGTCCGTGGCAATGCCTTAGACCACACAGCCATCAGGGCAGGCCCCCTTTATTTGGCCCAAGGCTAGCAGGGTGCTGTAGAATAATATTCTTAGTGTTTTCTCTGTTGCAGGTGAAGGATTGGCAGTCAGCTAAGGTTATGGACACGGTGGTGTTTGAGGGTCCGCCGAGTACGGAGCAGAAGCTGTGGCCCGCTCACTGCGTGCAGGAGTCCTGGGGAGCAGAGATGCACAAGGACCTCATAGTAAGTCACAAACACAACTAACTTTATGCTTCTGCTGGCTAATTTGTCTGTTACAAAATGATGCAAAAAAACCTGAAAAATGACTTAAACCATGGCACATGGGTACCCATCTGAGAGCACTCAGTGAGAGCTATCCAATGAATACAAATATGACAGGGTTTAGATGTTTTTCAAAAGTCTTTTTGTCCTTCTGCTTTGGATGAATGTAGCTTCAGCATTGAAAGGGCTAACACATGGAAAGCAAGCCAAATGCGAAACCCACTACGCCACTGAAATCTACACACTTTTTATGGTTGATCAGAGGATTGTTTTCAAGTTTTGTCTAATTGCCAGTCCCATCGATTTTTGTCTTGATTAGATGCTTCCAGATTTTGCAGGTCTGGTCACTTTTTCTCCAATCATGTTACTTTATCTGAAAGCGACAAGGATTTTTATTTGACCAACTGGACTAAGATGTTTTGGGTTGTCACCCATGGGAAAAGTATAAAACAGTCAATGGTTTCTAACTTATATTTTTAAAAAGGTATTTTCTCTCTCATTAAGCCCATACAAATAGTCAAGAAGTCAGTGGATATGCTTCTGTTTTCCAGATAGTAGATGGTGCTGTCCACATTAAAAAGGGATCTAACCCAAACATCGATAGTTACTCTGCTTTTTGGGATAATAAAAAGATGTCACAGACGGGTCTTCTGGCTGAACTGACGAAGCGTGGTGTGACGGATGTCTATACGTGTGGACTGGCCTCTGATGTCTGTGTGGGTGAGTAGTACTGAGTACAATATCTCAGATAAGCCTATCTAAGCTATATTGTCCTATTTGATTTCAAACTTAGCGAGCAGTCAGTGGCAATGCTTTAGACAACTCGTTTATTTAGACAGGCCCTTTATAGTATTAGAAACCAGGCCTTTTTACCACAAGGCCTCTGAGAATACCCCTATAGCACATCTGTGTGATAGGTTCTTAGCTAGTTTATAAATGCACTTCATTTCTGATTCAAAGTGAATATATATTGATTTCCCATTTAGGAACTTTGCTTACTCTCTTTTTGTTTGCAGGCCTCACTTTATACTATTTAAATGCAGTGAAGACACTTTGCTTACTCTCTCTTTGTTTGCAGGCCTGACTGCGTTACAATCTATAGAACATGGCTTCCGCACAGTGTTCATCGAGGACGCCTCGCGGGGCGTGGATCTGGAGGACATAGGAAACATGAGGAAAAAGCTCATCAGACAGGGAGCCATTGTGATAGACTCCTCAGAGGTAAGTCAGTTCTATGGCTCCACTCTTTGTGTGGACTTAATCCCAAGTGGGCGTTAGCCAGGATTTGAAACCACGCATCAAAACATAGGGGTTGGTACCAGTACTCGATACAATACCAACATTGATTTTTGAATAGGGATATTGTATTATATCGAAAAAGGTATGTAGTGCATACGTAGCGTCAACATTTAAAATATATACAATATTGACTTAATTGCTACCTGGTCCTTTTTGTTCCTTTTGGAGGAACCACTTTTTTGTAGACATGGGTTTTGTGTAACAAACATAACTTGAAAAGTGTATAAAAACTCTGACCATTTTGTTATTTGCATCTTAGGTATGCATAGCCTCACACAAAGAAATATATTGATAATTATGTAGTATTTTGAGAAATAGTTGACTGAAAGTTGGTTTTGCTGTTGGGTCTAACAATAGCATGTGTGTTTTTCAGGTGTCCGGAGTAGTGGATGCCACTGACCGCCGTCCAGAGCTTGGCTATCAAGCGGCCCTCAATGTCGCAATGGCAAGAAAACTAGTCAAAGACACCGCAAACAAATAACAGACATCACGCACATGATAGACACGACATAAGTGTGATACGATATGCTGTATCTTTAGAGATGAATATTATGTATACTTACATGTACATGTATTTTAGATATACATAAATACACACTCATATATATATATATATATATATATATATATATATATATATATATATATATATATATATATATATATATATATATACATATATAAATATATATATATATATATATATATATATATATATATATATATATATATATATATATATATATATATATATATATATATATATATATATATATACAGACATACATACATACATAAACTTATTTGCTGGGCAAACATGTTATTTTCTGTTTGAGATATGTGTATGTGTAGATAAAATGCTGTTGTAGTCTTAGATCATACAACAGATTTAGACGCCGCAATTGTGTACCTTTCTTCGCGTCAGTTCAACCCATTCATGTCTGCAGATCCCTATCACAGTTGCCTTATGGTTCTAGGTAACTTGTGAAAATAACTTTCAATGTAAATTTAACGTATCAAAAGATTTAGTGGGAGTTTTATTTGTGTCTGATTGACATTTCTCCCTCAGATATTTCGGGGGAAAATACACTGAAGTTAAAGATATCACCAAACCAGCAGGTTTTTGGGCAGTACAGACATGTATAGGATAATGTGACTCTGCGTTTGTGATGTGGTCCTTCTAAAGACAGGGTAACTTAGTGTGAGAGGAAAAGTTATATTCCAAAGTAGGTTTATTTTAGAAGAACAATATAGACTGTGCAGTGATACGACATTGCGCTATGGAAGGATAGCAAGCCTTGCAAAGCTATGATTTGAAAATATGTTTATGGAATATGGAATTTTGATTTTCTTCACTTTTTCTTCCATATTTTGGTTAAGTCCTGACTAGCCAGTTGTAAGTGGTGGAGAAAATTGGAGTACCTGGCAAAACCCCTACCTAACCTGAAAATGTGTATTCCAATGTGCAACTAGTTTTTATTTTTCTAATTTTTAACCCATTCTTGCTTTGAGTGCTTCTTGAATATTGTCATCTTCAACTCTGATGCTTTGGAGAAAATAACCTAAGAAGAAAGCATTAATTAGCAAAACGTTTCTTCACGGAATGTTGCAGATTTGGTTATGATAAACTGTTATCCTTCAAATATTTTCTAAAAATGCTTATGTTTGAAAGATATTACCGAAGTTGTCAGGCATTTTTTTTGAGCTACAGGCATGCATGGGTTAAAGTAGATGAGCATTTAACATGACAGGTAGATAGTCACACTACATTTATCAAAATACTTGTATAGAGTTCAGGAGCCAAAATAGGAATCTATTCATTATCAACACATTAATGTTTAATAATGCCTCCACAGGTTGTTGTCTGGAGCTATGGTACTTTTGACAATTTGACAAAAACTTTGCAATTAAAGATATTTTAACAAAATATTTGAAGGAAAGTTGTTTTTAATATTTAAATTAACATTTCTCCTTCGAATATTTTCCAAACTATGCCTTTGCCTGAAAGATTTCTTCAGAACTGTCAGGCTGCTTTTGGCTGCCCTGATCTGAGTCTTAATGGGTTATACAGATTATTTTAGGTTGAGCACCCACACAACAGAGTTAAATGTGTTTCTTTCTGACACATGCTGCGTTTTCCATGTAAGATCTGCCTTGAACGACAATGGTTAAAAGGTGCCTTATATTGTTTGAAATAATAGAGCTTCCTCTTGGAGACATACAAGAGAAGGGTTTAGTTAGGAATATTATATATGTCCTTCGCCACTGTGTTAAATGTAGGAATTATCTAAGTAAATGGGTCCTGATTGGCTAAAACTTTGAAAAATATATTTATCTGTGTAACTTCAGCATTCATATAACCACTTCTGATTTAATTCAAAGAGCTTTTGTTGAAGAATTCTTTGAGTGACTTTAATCCTAATAATTTCCAAATGACGAGAACCCTATAGCTTTTGAGTACTATAGGGAGTAAGTTACAAGTTGACTAGTTATTGGTTAAGATATTCTATAACCCTCATTGTATTTTACTGAATTACTCTAACCGTTCCATTTGATATTGTGTACTTGATGTGAATCCATGACATGTATGAAATTCTGTGAATATATACTAACAACTATCTGTGATAGAATGGTGGCTCCCCGACTGCCAGTATACAGTGTGATAGGGGGAGACTATCCTTCTCAACTTTACTATTATAGTCAACTATTCTGTACAATGTGTTTATCCACCAAATATATTTTGAAATAGACATACTTGCAATTTTGGCTGAATTGTCAGATACCACTTTTCCTTGAAAAAAAAAACTCTTTTGATAGAGGATGTATTCAACCCAAATAAGTTGATTTTTAAAAGGAGTATGCTTTCAGCTTAAGGGATTCAGGGCTCAACCAGTACATCTCTGGTCTCCCTGCAGAAATTTTAGGGAACCGCAGGAGAATTCAAGGGAGCCACAGGGCTCCTCGCTCCAGCTAATTTCAAGATCCGGAGTATGCTTTCAGCTTAATATATGTAACGTATCATTTCTACAATTATAACTGATATTGTCTATGAGGTTTGGTTGGTTGTGCTCTTTTAATGTCCCTCTGATACTTCGGTTGATCAGACAGCTTAGGAATTCCAGACGAAAAAGATATGAAAGGTGCAACTAAATATCCCATTACATGATAGAAGTCAACCCATTCATGTCTTGAACTCTCTTCCTTTTACAGGTGTTTTTGATCCACAATACTTTTTGAAAATAGCTTTGGATTTAGCATAAAGTCACAAAATATTTTAGGCAGAGTTGTTGGTTGGATTATGCGTAACATCTCTCCAAGTATTTTCTGAAAAATGCTCAGATCAAAAAAAGATCTCATGAAAGAGGCCTGGACATTTTGAGTATGTATCTTTATTGACCGTGTCAAGGGGAGGGTACTTAAGGCATGAATGGGAATGGGATAATATTAATTCATCCTTTTGGAAATGATGTTGATGTATCTCTGTATTGCAGTGTGTCTTCTTAGTGTAACTTAGATTGACGTGTGACTGACTAGAATATGGTGCTCTGTACCTAGATTGTATGTATATATGGACTGATGTATAATACTACTACTAATGTAATGATAATACTAATGTAACAGATAGAACTTAAGGTTTCCGCATCAAGTCATCCTTACAATGGCTTATAGTAGCATGTATCTAGCAACAGTGAAATATGAAAAGGCGTCAAAAGAGGTCTTTCTAGGCATGTTCTTAGCCAATCTTTGGAAACAGGGTGTTCAAACGAAGGTTTCATAAACTTTTGGGTGTCCAAAGTGTGGTACAAAGTTCACACTACTAATGAAATAAACCCTATATATTTAAAGATTTTGCTTTTTTAGGCCAATAACTGCTTTGTTTGTATTGTAGGAGTGACACTAAATTCACTATCTTCTAAAATTGCCATCATCAGCAAATCCTGACCTAAACTTTTGGGTGTCCAAATGACACGCTGGACGCATAGGTGGCTAAGCCCCTGTTTCTAGGTATGTGGTCCTTGAAGGCAGATTTTGGGTGTACCTCTTGGACAGATGGTTTCATTCACAGGTTTGAAGTATCCTGGTCTTTTAAGAAACACAGTCGTTTACACTCTCTTTCATTCCACCCTTATGTTGGCTTTGGAAACTTTGTAGTATCTTAGGCCTGCTACTGCGCGAAATATTAATGATTGCAGTTGGTTACTGGGCATTGGGCAACTATCTAATTTCAACAATAGACTACCGTAAATTCAGGGCACTTTTTAAATGATTACAATTTATATGGGTTGATAGTGGCCCATGTTTTCTGAAAATACTAATGAAGCAGATTAATAGTGGCCTAGATTTCCAAAAAAACTCAACTGCTGTGTGAACTCTGTGAGATCTGGCGTGCGGGTGAGATTGTGACAATCCTGTGAATGCAATTATTTTGTAAAATAACGATAGTGGCCCAAATTCCTATGGTGGTCTTGATTTCCGAGAATTTACAGTACTTGGCCATGGAGTCTGCTGTTTTTTGTATTGGAAAGCGATCTGAGCCTGGTGTTCCGGCAGCCCAAATTTTTCTTTTTTATAATAAATTGCACTATTAGAAAACATTTGGAAGCAATTCTAGAGTTAATGGAAGTCCGATGTGCATCCACATTTACTCATTTTTGCCTAAATTTCTTAATGAGAATGTATTTGCATCTGTATCAGACCATTAGGTAGCCAAAAATGGTGAAATTTTGCTCATATTATCGTGTGCCTTGCTGACACCTTTTAGTTCCTAGTAGTTGGCCTTATATATTAGTCAACCCCCCATCTAGGCCCACAGCCTTCCTGCCTTACTCACTAAAGATCAATGAGAGATGTATACAATTCCAGCATAATGTTTTATCTTAATATCTCATTAGGTTAAAATGTATAGGATTTACTGAAAAGGATAATTTTTGTCCCTACCTTCCATGTTTGTTGAAACATATTGTGAGGGGGCTAGAAATGTATTGTTATGATACGTTATCATAGACATTTGTGCCGTCCTCTGCTCGTAGCCTTTATTCCACTACCTGAGGAAATTCTGTTCTAACATCCATGATGTTAAAGCACATAGGCCTCATATGTGTGTAGTAGTTGTGTAACACAGGTGATTGTGTATTAAGTGGTATTTGCTGTTAGAGAAATTGTCAGTTTTTTCCATCAAGCTACTTTTATAACCCATGAAATAAATACAAAACTAACATAAAATTGACTTAGTGTTTTATTACCACTTTTACTCCACTCTTCAAATTTCCTAGCTTAAAATTACAATTGGTAGTTAATTCAACTGTATTTTTCTGTGTCCTTTTGCCTTCATAAACATTTCTTTAGTTATATCTTTTTAGAGTAGATAAAAGTTTGATCGTGCTAAAATGAACATGTAAATACATATTCCATGAAATTATTCATTGAAGATAAACAGAGCCTTAATTCATGTACAGCAATTTACTAATAACCATTGTACTCAGTAATCCATAAATAAATCTTACCCAAGGCCTATCAACAATAAAGGGTTTTCCATTTTTAAAGAAATACCACAGTACATTTGAATAATAAACACTAACAAGAACTTCCTCATTGAAAGAATGCTTGTCATAGCGATGATAGCGTTACCATTGATGTGATAAATTTCATTTACAAGGAATTCACTTCCAGAAATTCCTAGTAATTTTCCTGGGTTTTGGTATATGTAAGACAGATCTTTGCTGAGTTAGGTTTTGACCATTATTAAAGTACTAATTGCACCACAATGTCATAATATGATGACAGAATTATAAATGAATTTTGTTAATAATTTTTTGTCCAAAAATGGTATGTTGTGTTTCCAATCATTTTTTAGATAATTTTTGTCAAGAAAGGCATCTTTTTTTTTAAAGCTTGATTGTTGCAAGAATGCTCTTATGCTGAAAAGTTTTATCATTGAAATATTGTTTTCAGTGAAATATTGATTTATTATCATTGAAATAATTTCGAATATTTATCTAATCAACTAATGAAGCAAAGTTGGGTGTGTGAAAAAAATGAAAAGAAGCAATCCACTTTCTTCATATCATATCAAGCAATCTAATTAATCTTATATTTCTAATTAGATGTATAATAGGACACTCATGTCCTTCGAAAGTTTTCCTCCATTTCACAGCTTGACTGGTCCCTTTAGTCCAATTTTCTAAAACTGTGACCTACTTTCTTCATGTCTGATCAAGCAATTCTATTAATTTTATACCTTCTTATTAGATACTGTAGAACACACATATGACGCGTGTCCCATATATAGCGAATTGGGGAGTTATCGCATCATAGCGTATCTTTATGTTAGCGACCGTAGCCGCCGCTGACAGCGCAAGTACAGTAAGAAAAAAGTACAGCGTTTTTATCTATAGCGAAGCGGAACCACACGCTATGTACGCTACATATAAACAGACGCGTAAATTGTGTGTTCTACAGTATATAATAGGACATTCACACCTGAAGAAAATTTTCTTCCATTACACAGCCTGACTGTAGTCTATGCGCAACTTCCTTTGCATCATACAATATGTTCTTGCTATCATCTTTCAGCGAATATGTCTCATTAGAGTGGGTGTCACTAACAGAATAAGTCAATGCCAGTAGCTTATAGTTAGTTGGTGGTTTTCCTCAGGCACTCCAGTTTCCTCCACCGTTAACAACTGGACACAACTAGCTCTAGGACCACCACAACAAGGACTACAATCCATAATCCTGCACAGTGTCATCCATGTCTGTCCACCCGGTTACTTGCTACAGTGAAACATACAAATGGGAAGAACCAGTATCCTCATTGTAAAAGACCTGTAAGATATATTTGTAACTTTTTATGCGAACACTTTTCCCTTGATCCCGAAGTGTTCACATCACATAGATTTCACTGTATATTGAAACCATGCTTCACACTGTTCCATATTGTCCACTCCTAAGCCTCCTAAGTTCTGTCATGATAAATCCTCTTTCACTGTTTTCTTTGTTTCTCCCTCGCCCTGTAAGTGTTTATCTATACGCTCCTTAGCACGAACAACCTAAAAAGAGAAAAGAAATTTCTTCGATAACTTCATGAATGTCTAAATATGTCATTGGGTATGCATCACTACAATGCCGAGACTGTATTCAAAACTTTTCAATGGACTTTATTCACTACGAGCCATAAAGCCAGAGGAGTTGATACCACATTACAAGTTCATGCATAAAATTCCTGGTGGGCCAATTAAAAAAAATTTTAAAACAGAAATGTTGATTAGAAAATATCCTACAACTCCTCTCCATCACATATTGTGTGAATATATGCTTTATCCTCAATTTATTTTCCAAAATATCATAGGGGAGATCTGGACGACACTTGTTTAAGAGATCTCCAGAAATGTAATGGTTAATCATTTCCAATTTAAAGTACAAATATGATGCCTATGAATGGAAAATGAGTGTTATAAAATACATAGATCCAGACCTTATTTTACATTAGACTCTATAAAAAGTTCCATCTTTTTCTTATCATTCATGGCAGGTCTAGACATTATCTTACCTTAGACTGTATGTAAAAAGATCCACCCTTTTTCTTATCGTTCTGTGCAAATAGGTGCTCATAACTCTTCAGAACGTCTTCTGCTTTGAAGGGTTCTTCTATATTGAGAATTTGCTTGGCTTCCTGGAAGGAGAAAATAAATTGTAATGAAACTGAAACAAATAACAACTGTACAGTACACAGGATCCTGAATAATGAAACACAGGTAACCTCGCCAGAGCTTTAGTCCAAGATACATAAAATATGTTTGAGGTAAGCAAGGTTAATTGTGTATAAAAAGCCTAATGTTTCTACGGTTTCAATGAAAAGACGACTCTACTCGATTCAGATCAATATCAGACATATTGAACATAATGTTATTAGTCATACAAATATTTGGTGCCAATTGAGAATTCTTTATAGACATCTTTGCCAGTCCAAAAAGGAGTTTTCAGGTAACTGCCTGTCCAAAAGACAGACAGGATGGGTCCTGGCTAAGTCCCTGCAAACAACTGCTATGACCCTTTAATAGCAACAAAACTTCTTGTGTGTGGACAGTACCTGTATTGACATTCCGTGTAGCGAGTTGGCGGCGGCCTGTTTTGTTCCCTGCGCTCCCGACCTCTGTGCTGCCGCCTGTTGGCTGGCCTGGATCTCCTGCCGCAGCGCCTTGGAGAAGGCCCTTCCCACCACCTGCGCACCAACAACGATGATCTGGGCTATGTATTTGGCCTGAAATTAAAGGCATACGTTACAAAGTCAGGAAATGGTGATTGGGGGAGTGAGGATCAGCCATCTTATTGAAGTACACTTAAAATGTATTTTGTATTTCCCTGGTAAAAAATTCCCTGACGCAGACGTTAAGGGTGCATTTCCAGTAGGCGGGACAGCGGTGGTTTCTCCAGCTTGCCGGTGGGAAACCACTGCAATTCAATCCATCGCAAAGCAGATTTAGAAATTGACATCAACTAATCAATTTGAGTGGTTGATGTTGCAAAACTGCAGTTGTTTCCTCGCTTTCCTGCTTGGATTGCTCAAATGAGCGATCCAGATCCTCCCGCGACGGCAATGGCTGGCCTTGAAAGCTGTCCCGCTCCCGTCGCTGCCAACGGGAAGTAGTGAAATAGAGGCCAGCGATTTCGGCAGCAGTTATCAATAAAATATACGCTGCCTTCCGCCTAGTGTAAATGGGCCCTACGTCTGAGTACATCTTGAATAAAAGGTAAGAACTTAACTCCCTACTTACTATCATTAATGACATTATGATTATTTGTCAACAACCAGACAACAGCATTGAGCAATAAGTATCCGTAACAGTAATGTTCCAGCTATCCACAAGGAATTAAATGTTGAATGCCAACCACAAAAGTACTCGACTTCATCCAACAGAAAACCAGGACAAAATAATGATCAAGATCAAGGGAAATAATGCTGTTTGTTGCATCACCAAGGTTGAGCGATAATTGAGGAAGATATACATATCTGATGATTAAACCTTATGCAATCATCAACCAAAAACAGTGGTACCAGAAAATGTGTAAGATTTACAACATATCTCGTCAGATCTTAAATACATGGTTAAAGTGATGCCAGTTATCTTTAAAAGTTCAGATATTTACCATTTTCACTGTAACCTTCGACTACGTGCCTTCACCCTATTTGCATTTTGCGCAGCTTCCTGCGCATCTTCCTTCACGATTTCCGGTGCTGTCGTGTACGAGTTTTGAGGTTTCGAGTCAAGGTCCATTTATTCTGAATATTGCAGAAGTAGTCGGAGCACAGTCGGAAATCAACCTGCAAAATGCCGAAGGAAAACTTGAGGGATCGTGTAGAAGGGAATGAGCTCGATCTCAGCCTCAGTAACCTTACAACAGTTCCTGTAAAAGAATTGGTAAGCCGGTTCCCCATTATCGCCCATCCTCTGTGTCTATAAAAAGGCAGGGCTGAGATAGGGCTTCATCTACCAACTAATAAGGGGTGGGGTAGTTGGGCATCAACCCTGAAGGCCTGAACTACAGTCAGGACGGCCGGTGGTCCTGACGGCCCCAAATGAAGAAACAGCAAAAGCACTAAATGTGTTTATAAATATCCTAAAATATGGTCTTTCCTTATCATAACTTGATTAACTTCATAAGGCTGGTACAAAATGTTGAACTTCTCCGGAATGTATTGTAAAGTGGGCTGTACATATGTTATCTTGGTAAATTGGCTTTGGACAATTGCAATTTACTTGCATGAAAATTGGGGTCATGTTGTACTTTGCGTCCTCAATTCTGGTAGGTACCAGAATTGTGCAATTCTGGTACCTACCAGAATTGTTTATCACATGTAGCAATTCTAGAACGTACCAGAATTGTGCAATTCCGGTACGTACCAGAATTGTCCGACTATACAATTCTGGTACACGTTTTCTTCCAGAATTGTTACTACAATTCTGGGACGTACCAGAATTGTCCGTGAATTATTTTCCTATCGCTTGCTTAATGGCCCAGTAAGTTTCAAGTACTTTCAACTTTGCCGCTAATTGATTTCTCTTGGAACTACTCGATACAATACAACAAAGTATGTGACCAACGCCACCAATTAGGCGGCAGGCTAAAAAATTCTCGGACAATTCTGGTATGTACCAGTATTGCCTGAATCAACAATTCTGTTACACTTGTAATACAAGAATTGTTCTGACAATTCTGGTACGTTCTAGAATTGTTTACAGGGAACAATTCTGGTACTACTAGAATTGCAAAATTATCTCAACAATTCTGGTATGTACCAGAATTGAGGTCGCAAAGTACAACATGACCAAAATTGGAGCCATGGTTATTGAATCTGAGGGTGCATAAATCGGTCATCTTGTACTTTACTACCTCAATTCTGGTACGTACCAGAATTTTTTTTAGTAAATTTAGCAATTCTGGTACGCACCAGAATTGTTCCCTGCAAACATTTCTAGAACGTACCAGATTTGTCAAAACAATGATTATGTTGTACTTTGCGACCTCAATTCTGGTACGTACCAGAATTGTTTATCACATGTAGCAATTCTAGAATGTACCAGAATTGTGCAATTCCGGTACATACCTGAATTGTCAGTCTATACAATTCTGGTACACGTTTTCTTCCAGAATTGTTAAATTACAATTCTGGGACATACCAGAATTGTCCGTGAATTTTTCTTATATTGCTTGCTGAGTGACGCCGTAAGTAAAGTACTTTGCCGCTAATATTCATTTCTTCCGGAACTTCTCGATACATTACGACAAAGTATGTGACCAACGGCACCATTTAGCCGACAGGTAAAAAATTCTCGGACAATTCTGGTACGTCCAAGTATTGCCTGAATCAACAATTCTGGTACACTTATAATACCAGAACTGTTCTGACAATTCTGGTAAGTTTTAGACTTGTTTGCAGGGAACAATTCTGGTACATACTAGAATTGCAAAATTATCTCAACAATTCTGGTACGTACCAGAATTGAGGTCGCAAAGTACAAGATGACCGATTTATGCACCCTCAGATCCAAAACAATTAGATAGTAATCTAAGTGTACCAGAATTGTTCATACAGGCAATACTGGGACGTACCAGACATGTCCGAGAATTTTTTACCGGCCGGCTGAATGATGCTGTTAGTCAAGTACTTTGCCCTAATGCGCTGGGTAGTTCGGGAAGGAATGAGTATATAAATGAAAATTAGCATCAGAGTCTTTAATTAACGACGTCATTCAGACAGCAGCAGGAAGATAATAAACCAACAATTCTGGTACGTCCCAGAATTGTAGTAACAATTCTGAAATAAAAATGTGTACCAAAATTGCCTACCCACACCATTCTGGTACGTACCGGAATTGTACAATTCTGGTACATTCTAGAATTGCTTAATGAGATAAACAATTCCAGTACATACTAGAATTGGACAATTCTGGTGTGTACTGGAATTGAGGTCGTAAAGTACAAGATGACCCATAAATCCAAAGACCTATGGAGTTACAAACTATTGACATTGCCGCTGCTCTCCTACTATATAGTAAGAGATAACTATATACTAACTTTTACACAGCCATAAATAAGATGATTTTTAATTTTTTCCCTGAAAATGATATCTAAGCTTGAACAGTCTTAGAAGTAAGTGTGATTCAGTAACAGCTTGATCAACCCCATACCTTTTAATAGAACAATTTCCAGAACTTTCGTAGGCTCGTAAGTACAGTATGTTACAAGCTGCTATTTCTGTTTCAGGCTGCAATTCCTAAAGCCACACAACTGGACCTGTCCTGTAACATGCTTACCAAATTACCGGTAAGTACATCATCTTTAAATTGAGACTATTTTATTGCCACCCTATTTAGGAAGGTGAAAAAAAGTTTTAAAGAATATTTGGCTACCACTCTGTGGTTCATTTTCACAGCCATTATTTTTCAACGTTATCACTTCAATGTGGAGTATGTGAATTTAACCACTGAGTAGCATGTACATTTAACATGAGTGACATATATTTTGAATTAAACTCATGGATATCTCCTTGACTAGTTCCATCAGGACCTATATGGTTCTTGTGAAAAAAATTATAAGTTATTATATATTCACAAATTATTTAAAAGAATGTACAGTAGTTTGTTGGGTTCTATTCAACATTTCTCCATCAATTATTTTATGAAAAAAGTTCAGGTCAAAACTTGGTACCATACACGTTAGGATATTTTGGACATGAATGGATTGATCAGCTATTCAATAGACAAGCATCTGCTTTCAGAGTAAAGATTTTCTGATTTCTTTACAGGAGGACTTCGGCAAATTGACCCATCTGGTTCGGCTAGATCTGAGCAAGAATTCTCTGAGCTCCTTGCCAGAAGGAATAGGATTGCTGAAGAAGCTGCAGCATCTGGATCTATTCAGCAACAGGTTAACTGTGAGTTCTCTTAGAATGTCTTGAAAAATCTTGCACTTATCTACATGCACAGCTTGACCGGTAGCATGTTAGCACTAAGAGCTATTGCAGTACAATTCTATTGAGTGTCCAGAACTTCAATTTGCTATTTCATGAAGTTGATATCATACATCATTCAGTATGTGGTTTAGTGGTTGTCACAAAATTTCACCATTACTGTATATAAAGTATTTATTGCAATCAGTTTAATTTCCCGCTATTTGGACTGAGGTAGTGCACAAAATTAAACCTGGATTAAACATTTTTCTCCTCTCCTTAGGTCTAAAATAAGGTTGTTTGTTTTCTGTAAGCAGACCCTAAAAATCCCTACCCAAGTTTTTTTCTGGCCTTCCAACTCACCATCAACATAAAACATGCACGAAATACACATTTTTTGAGAAATCCAATTTTCTTTTTACTTTAATATCTACCTACCCTATTTATTTCGGACCATTACCTGAAAAAACACACTATTATGTTAGGGGTTAGGAATGCAATCATCTATATTTGTTCTTCTCTTATCACGGTAAATGCTGTCATCCTTTGATTATTGAGATGTTGGTATGTTTGTATTCCAGCTTCTCCCGCTGAACCTGGGCCAGCTGAATAACCTCAAGTGGCTGGACGTGAAGGATAACCCACTAGAGGGCGAGCTCAAGGACGTGGCTGGGGACTGCCTCGACGAGAAAGAGTGCAACGCTGCAGCCAGACAGGTAAGCATATACGGATACCTTTATCTGCCTGACATCTATTGTTGTCAGCATGTTTGTGATTTATTGTTGTCAGCATGCCATAGAATCTATTGTTGTCAGCATATGGTATGAGAAAGGTAACCTCAAGATTCGACTACTGCAATGGACTTCTCTGTGGAATACCTGAAGAGCTAATATGTAAGCTCCAGAGAGTACAAAATAATGCCGCCAGGGTGATCACACTTACAAAGAAGTATGACCATATCACTCCAGTACTAAAGGAACTTCACTGGTTACCAGTCAGGAAGAGAATTGAATTCAAGATTCTTCTCCTGGCGTACAAGTGTTTGCATGGAACTGCACCCTCTTACCTGAGGGAAATGCTGAAAGAGTATGTCCCACCACGGACACTGAGATCAACATCCAAGAACTTACTCTGCAAGCCGAGAACCAACATGAAAACCTACGGTGACAGATCATTTAGTGCCTGTGCCCCAAAACTATGGAATCAGCTCCCAAATAATATTCGGGCAGCTGGGAGTGTGGCAATCTTCAAACGACAATTGAAAACACATCTGTTCAAAGATGTATTTATCAAATAACTATCTGGATATCAACATCTATCCTCTGACAATGAATGTAATGCGCCTTTGAGCATGTTTATATGGAAAGGGCGCAATATCAAATGACAATATTATATTATTAATATTATTATAAAGGAGCTCATATTTTCCTGAAAGAATGCCTGTGTAATACAAGTAATAGTATTATCTGGACTGTATTACTTATGCAGTCCAGATTGTTAGTTCGATAGATAGAATAAGTCTGACCACCCAGTGGTCTGTTGACAACATAATTGCACTTATGGTGAAAATTAGAACTCCCATGCCCTCATTTCTATGTACTCTACGGTTTCATATCTCTATCTCACTGTTAGGGCTGCATTCTCACATACTGTTCTTTCTCTGTATCACAGGTGGTGCTGTATTTGAGAAGTGTGAGGTCACATATAGACAGGCAACACCAAAAGAAATTACAAGAAGAAAAAGGTTTGTATATTTCTAAGTTGTTTTCTTATAGTATTGTTATTTAATCTGTAGCCTCAATCTCTCTCATGTTAAGATCTCTCCCGCTGTTGTCCTTGGAGAATCACTGTCTCACATTTAATCATTTGTCAGATCGAGAGTGACAATCAATGTCTCACATTTATTCATTTGTCAGTTCTAGAATCAGAATCAATATCTCGTTTATTTATTTGTCAGGTCGAGAATCATCTTACATCTATTTATTTGTCAGATGGAGAATCAGAACTGATGTCTTACATTTATTTCTTTGTCAGATCGAGAGTCAGAAGCGAAAGCGAAGGAGGATGTAGTTCGCCAGAGGAAGAGGGCTGCAAAGAAGGCGGAGAAGGAAAGAAGGAAGAAAGAATTGGAAGAAGCCAGACTCAGAGAAGAGGAGGAGAATAGTCCACAACAGGTGGAGACCCCACCTCCGCAAGGTACGACTCCCTAGGCTAGAAAATACAGCCATAGAGAGGGCTAGATATCACAGCCAGAGATAAGTCTGTGATTTTAAAATAGATAGCCTCAAGCTTGATCTGTATTCAAACTAAATCTCTAATAATATGGATTGGCTTACAAATATATTGATTTGTCTATTTAGATGTATATGGATTGGCTTGTATATTGAGATGTATATTGAGTTGTATATTCCTTTTAATTTTAGAACCACCAGTCACATCAAATGGAAAGAAACAAAAGAGAGTAAAGGAAAAAACAAATTACTGTAAGTACTTTTTCCCAAACCTATGTGTGGTTGCATTTATGAAGTGCAGATTAAGTTATTTACAATTTACTGATTTACCATTCGTAACATTGATTTAACATTTCTATGTTAATAAAAATCAGAATTATATATTGATTGCACTAAATTTAAAAAGAAAATCAATTTATTTTAATTCAATACACATAAGTTAAGGTACTGACACCCCTAATAAGAAGAATTGATGAGTCACTTCAAACTTTAAACAACCAATTGATTTGCAAAATAGGATAATTCTAAAAGTTACTCATGATGCTTGTTTGTTTTCTCATTTCATTGTTTTCTATTTTTTCATTATCTTTATGTTTTAGCTGTTTTGATTTTTTTGTTTTTATTGTGTTTTAAGTTAAATTGTCTTCTATATTTCTTTTTTGTTTACTGTTTTCTGTATTCTTCCTTTGGTTTATGATTTCACTTTTTTCTGTATTCATCGTTTGTTTTTCTCTTTATTTGTTTTTTCGATTGTTGTCTGCATTGTTTATTTGCTGTTTCAGGTGAGCTGTGCTGGGACCTCTTTGTTTACTTCCTGCTGCTGGTGTTGGCCGTCATCCTCACCCTCTTCATCAGCTGTAAGATCCACGGACAGGTCCCGCTCTGTAACAGCGCAGAGCTCTTTGTCCGCCATCACTACAATCGCCTCAAACCACAAGCCATCGCACACTTTAATAACATACAAACTCAAGCCATTGCACACTTCAATAATTTACAAACTCTCTTCTTCCACTATTACAACATGGCCAGGGAATATGTATTGCAGAACATCAGCCAGTCATAGTATGTATAGAGTGGATTTCAGGAAAAAAATATTTGAATGATTACGTGGCAGCATTTTAATGTTAGGTAAAATCAATTCTGCTAGGAAAGACCACTGCTATAATGACTTAAAGTATGTATGTATCTTTATTGATTACACTGAATGTGAAAAAGTAACATACAAAGAATTGTGTATGTAGAACAATATAAATAATTACCAACCAAAAAAAATAGGCTAAATAGAGAGCACCATGGGTGTGACCACACAAAAAATTACAGAAAGATTAGAATTCAGTGGTCTTTTGAAGCAGGAGGTCTCTGCTTAAGTTTGCATATGTCTCTGGGGCCTTTGGTACTTCTTAAGATAACTTTGCAATTAAGCTATCATAAAAGGATTTCTGTAAAGCAGATTCCATTCCTTTAAATAACAATAAATAGCAAACTTCAGATATGTGAAACATACAACATAGTGTTAATGTATTTATTTGGAGTCTCTAACAGAAAGTATATACGTAAATGAAAAATTATATTGCTTACATAGTGTTGAAATGTAAACATTTTCTGCTTTACGGTATGAAAGGTGCCATTCAGATAGATTTGTAACATGTATAGTTTCAACTTGCTTAGAATATGCTGTCAGAATAACTTTGAAGTGGTCCTTGAAATTATGTTAATCATTCACATGAGAGAGAATTTTAACTCTTTAAAGACATGGTTGCTCTCAATTAACAGGTGGTGTCGGGCAAGTTTGAATATGCTCTTTTATTTTCACAAGAAATGCGAATGACCATCACAGATAATTTGGTATTAGTAATAAACTACTACTGAGAGTCTGTATAACTGGTTCCTGGTCAATTTGAAGGTGGTATTCATCATTCAGTAATAACAATGATAGTGATATTTACCTGATAAAGCTATGCGAACACAATCAATGTCTGTTGGGGTCCACTTAGTAACAGTAATTGTGATGATGGTATAAAAGTGGTTATAATGATACAGGCTAATTTGCATTACCTAGGCAATGGTTCATCAACAAAGTCTGTAAGGTTGAGGGAAAGTCCAATTATGTGTGTGTGTGGTTAATTAAGGAGTAAGTCAGGGCCTATGTGTATGTCAGAAGTATGTGAAAGTTACACAAATTTGCTGTAATAATGGTGATATATGAATGACACATTGGTTTAGGGGTCTGCTCAGGGTCTTAGCCAGGATTTCAAAAATGCCTGTCCAAAAACAGCAATTTCAAAATTTCTGCCCGTCCAGATTTAGCTACTTATCTACTTCAAATCCTCATACCAGCTACATTTAATAGCCTAGTGTGTCAAAAAGGGCAATTTACACTTTAGTAATGTCGAAGAAGATGGTATCTTAGGGAAATATGTGTTTATAAACCCCCAAAAGTCAAAATTGAAAAGAATTCATAGAAATTTTTGCCTGTCCAAAAAGGAGGTTTTTAGGAAACTACCTGTCCAAAAGACAGGTAGGACGGGTCCTGGCTAAGTCCCTGGGTCTGCTCGAAAAGTCTGTTTTGTGCAAACATAAGCCAATTGTACGAATGCTTATGGCAGTTTTGATTAGCTGTCCAAGATTCAAAAGGTACTTCACCCATCTGGCGCATACACATGGTTTGACACGTTGTAATATTTTGATACTGTTAGTCTGAAAATCGCATTTAAAGTAACTGACAACCCTAGAACACACCCTAGAGTGCTATTTGAAAGTTTGCTGTGCTCCCTAAAAAAATAGCCTACCAATGGAACTGCTCTCTCCAAAAATACCATGCTATAGGGCATTTCCTCAAAACAAGAAAAGATGTGCAATTTCCTGATGATCACTAGTGTCATTATACCATTGGAGCTGGTTCAATGAATTGACTTCATTGATATCATATTTGTAACCCAATATATAATGAATAAATATAAAACTGGGGTTAACTTTGAACTGCATACTGGAGTGGAGTCAAGAGAAAAACCATTTTTATCCAACTTGAAGGAAGGATTTCTGGCTCGTTCCATAATTCCCAGTTTATAAATATGTAAATAGCATTTTATTTGGATTTTTTCCGAGTTTCATGAATTGTTTTTGCTTATGGCTGCAGTGGTGTGGGTGGTACAAGGCGTTGCTTGCTTGCCGAAATACCATTTTAATATAGGTGTAATGTTTGGCCTGGTAGCCAGATCATCTAAGCAGTCGTCAATTCCTAGGGTTGAATCCTGGCTGGGCTTCTCTGGTTTCCTCCACCAATTACAACTGGCTAGGCACGATTAAGTGAAAATATGGCGGAAAAAAGTGACCCTAAAAAATTCAAATATGATTTGATGTGTGTGTGTTGACTTGATTTCCTCTCAGTTGAAACTTGTTACAAGTGAAATGAAGGACTTGTGTGAACTTTAAGTTGAATACCTGACGGTCAAAAAAGGGTATTCACTGCAAGAGCTTTTCCAAATATGTGTGTCCTCATTTGTACCTTAATGGAAAAGGGATCTCTTAGGGCTGCTAGAAGGTGTCCTATTGTTAGAGAAACTCCTCTCAAAGAGGTGTTTATGAAAACAGGTTTATAAATACAGAAAATAGTATTGTGACATTATATTAATCTATTCATGTCTGACAATCTCGACCAGTGTCATGATTATAATTAATACTTTTGAAAATGACTTCTGAATTTGTGTCATCAATGCCCCTTATATTTTTGTCTAAAAAAGCTACGGTCTGAGGCATTTCAGCAATACAGTCAGAACATTTTAGGGGATACTAGTACAAATGGGTTAATATGTTACTTCATAAGGTTTTCTCACTTGCGTTGTATCAGGTGATTGACTCAGTTGGAAGATGTTTTCTTTTTCAAATGAACTTTGCAGGATAAACTATTTTACTATTCAATTGATTGTTGAGAGTGAATCACTTTTCTTAATATGTGAAGTGATAATTTGAATGTAAATATAATAGATAGCGTTTCTTTTTTAATTTGGTTCCATTTCTGATCATATCTGTCATTCTACTCTTTATTTATTTCATTTAGTTCTCAAATAATATTCAGTATTCGACTTGAATCAACTGCCATTTCGAAGGGTAAATTCATTCCATATTTATACTGAATTGTTGGGAATTGCCTGAATATTAATTTGCTTTTCAATTTGACTTTGTTTAGTCTCCAAATCATCCTAGTGCTGGTGTAGAGCGCAAAACTCACTTTATTTTTTCTTATTTGATTTTAAATGTCCAACACAGAATAAATTGAATACTTAGTACAACCATATCATTTGGAGAAATATTTTTACAGTACAACATACAGAATTTTAGTTGTTATGTGTGTCAAGGGTTAAAGATCACTAGAATCTAGTAGCCAGCTGGTCATATGTAACAGGTGGTCTCTTAATCCAGTTTTATTATTTTTATCTAGGGTTTTAAGAAGATCAACCGTCATGTTACATGTTCAGTTTCCACATATATCTGAGCTTAAGCACTGGATGTTTGTGTTCAAAGACATCAACCCATGAATGTTGAATGTTTTCCTGGAAAAGCATCATCTGGAAAATTAATACTTTTGGAAATAACATGGTAGTTACACAATATATTATAGAAATATTTCAAGGAGCATTTAAGGTGGACTGCTGATTTATATTGGCTCATCAATTGTTGTCCAAAAGATGCTTTTGTCAGGGAGATATCATGAAAACAATTCAGGCGTTCAGTGGTACTACAGGCATGGAGGAGTCAGTGACTGGACATGCCTTTTTATGGCTTGATAACCCTTTTGTCTTTTGAATACAATGGCATTTCTTACACAAATCATTTGAAATATGAGCCTTTTTAAGTAGAAACCTAAGGTCAAATAATGTTTAACTTTTCTATCTTAAGGTGCTATTAGGGTTATTAGCTAAAGCCTGAACTGATTTCCAAATCAAGTTTTACTGGGAAATTTGTGTTGTGCTACTACTACCCCCAAGTGATTCCTGCAGGGCAACTCTAGTTGCCTGCATTATTACATGAATGGGTAAACATGACACTACACAACTCCAGTTGCCTGCATAACTACATGTGTGAAATGATGTATTTCAAAGTATTTTTCAAAACAGTATTTGGTATTTGTCAATTAATGTTTCTCTAAAATCTCATGATTCAGATGGGGTTGAATAAACTTTATTTGAGGTACCTAGTCTTAAGTGTTCTTTTTATGGATATCAGCATATTGTCTATAGTTAGGAGACCAAGTTATAATAGGCCCTAATTACACATTTGATGCTATTGGTATGACACAGGTCACATTTGGTGAGTTTCAATGATTCTTAGTTATAGAGAATCAACACATTTAATTAACTCATTTATGCTCACAGCGGCTTAAAGCAGCCTAACAATTTCAAGAAAAAGCATATTTGGGGAAATATTTGAATTGGAAATGATAGTTTAATAGTCAGAACTTCCCTTCAAAAGTTCAAATATTTTGAAAAATCATTTTCAATTCTGAAGTAAAATGTATTTCAGTCCAAAATGCAAGATTTTAGGGGAACTCTTCAGCATTATGGGTTTAGTGGTCATGGTAACATGCATTTCCTTGATTGGGTATCTCGGTCACGGTTGTCGCAATCAGGGAGTTTTATCTAAATATCTTAATCTATATATCTCTGTCGCAATGCAATCATTTTGCACAAATTTCCAATGAACAGAATTAGATTATATGCTCCCAAGAACACAGGGGCACCCATAAGGGGCGATAATAGTTGCTTTCTGCACTTAAAGGGTTAGGAAAGCAATCGGTGAATAACTTCAAAGATAAGGCGCAAGATAATATTAACCATTAACGCTAACGGCGACAAAAAGCAGCCTCATAATTTTAATGATATTTTGCAGGCAAGAAGCAAAGTCAGGAAAATATTTGATGGAGAAATGTCAATCGGACCATTGCCTACCACTCTCCTTCAAATTTTTTGTAATACCATTCTTAATTTTGAAGTTATTGTCAAAAGTATCATAGATCCAGACAATTTTTGAAGGAGCTAGTAACTTCAACTTCAGTTGCCTGTCTGCTCTAGCCAATGGGTGGAATCAGAGGAACAAGAAGACTAGTGATTTGTACATGTAACACACATTTATTTTGCTTTCAAGACAAAGGAAAACCACATTGTTTAATTTACAATCACTAAATTGCTAATAGAATTTCATCATCTGAAGCTGTGGTTTAACTGAAGTAGAGGTACCACATAAACAAGCGTTATGGGTTGAAATATACATGTAAAAATAAGAAGCTTGTTAAACAAGCCAATGCATAAGCCAATTTGAAGAAGGAAGCAGAGGTGCATTGTGGGTAATTTCACTAACATTTTTTCATTCACAATTTCTAGATATTTGTTTCACGCCACAAGGGGTATTATGAGTATGAGAGTTACGTAAAATATCAGTGAAATTACCCAAAATCTCCCCTCTCTATGAAACAAGTTCTCAAGGTTAATTTTTCAGTAAAAATGTCAACCTAGGCGTCTATTTCTATTACTGCTAGTCAGAGGCTGTGCTAAGACCACGCTAAAATATTCATCAGCCATTCGTACAAAAATAGGTCAACATATTTGGGATGGAATAGTAGGACTCGCACCTTCAGAGTTACCCATCAGTTACAACTGGTCCCTGTGCAGCAAGAGCATGGACAGAATATAGAATTAACCCTTTCAAGGTAACACTACCCAGATTATTGGAGGAACTTTTGAATTTCTCCAAAAATGAAGGCAGTATTCCTGAAAAATGGACAGAATACAGAATTAACCCTTTCAATGCCAGACTACCCAGACTTGTGGAGGAACTAAAGAGTTTCTCAAAAAATAAAATCAGTATTTCTAAAAAAAAATTATGAGTGAAGATCGTTTCTGAGAAGAGAAAGAACATCTTTCATCCAAATATTCCTTTATATCTTCCAGTTTTTTAAAGATAAGCACATTGGCGCCAGACCAAGTAGTCCCAGCAGCACCAATGATTGAAGCAAACTTGAATGAAAGTTGTTTCTGTTCTCAGAATCAATTGTCCATTACATAACTTGATCATATCACCTTAAACATAACTTATATCACTGAACAAGTTTGAAAAATATTTGAATAGGGATTGTCAAACCTAGCAAGAATAACAATTTTTACTCGGGTACTTCTCAAAATTCAGTTTTAATATAAATCTATTTCAATGCGAGTCAGAATATATTTACACTTAAGATGCATATGAGGTCCTATCATTTGGCCACTCTGGGAGTGAAAGGGTTAAGTTCATTTGCATAGAGTACCTATGGCAACGTAAGTTGGCAGGATTAGTAATCACAGTACATTTCTGGACGTTCATCGTGGGATGAGCACTTTAACGCTACCTGCTTGTGTCTTAGACTTGGTTGGGTGCACCATCAATGCCAGGAGAGTCACAATCTAACCTTCACATGGCAGAGGGATGTGACTATTAACCTATTCATGCCTGGAGATCTACTTAACCTGTGTCAGTGTCATCTGGACCTGTCATACTTTTGAAAATAACTTAAGAATGAAGCATACATTTGCAAAATATTTGAAGGAGCGTTGTAGATAGTCTTTTGATGAACAATTCTCCTTGAAATATTTTTGAAATATTGCAAAATATTTGAAGGAGAGTTGTAGATAGAATTTTGATGAACAATCCTCCTTGAAAATCTTTTGAAATATTGCTTTGGTAGAGAGATATCGCCAAAATTGTCAGGGGGTTTTAGCTTCTACAGGCATAAATGGGTTAAGGAAATTCCGACTCAACCTCTGCATGCCATGGATATCAGTATCATTATGGTTATAGTATAGGTACAAGGAAGGTGCAGTACAATTACAGTACAGTTTCAGTACATGTAATGCATTGGAGGGATACAAGCAGGTACAGTACAGTTACATTACAAATACCCTACTCTCACATTAAAGGTAAAGGATGGATAGGGATAACTACCATAATCCTTCAGTACGTATTCTTTTTTGATGAAGTCCATTAACAGTACAGTTTCAGTGTTGGTATCATTTTTTTACGGTGTACAGGAACAAAACAATAATTGTACAAGTACTCCATTGTTTCACTATAAGTACACCATTCATACTATACAGGTATAATATTGTTACAGTACAGATATGGTTACAGTACAAGTACTGAATTGTTACAATACCAGTACAGTGTAGGTACTATACAGGTAAAGTATTGTTACAGTACAGATGAAAATGACGGTCATTACAATTAGAGTAAATTATAGCATTGGTACTGTTCAGGTATAATTACAGTACAGGTACTGTATTGTTACAATAGCGTACAGTATAGTTAGAGTACAAGTAAAGTATTGTAATGTACATGTACCATATAGCATATCCAGGAAGTCTCATTGCATTGTACAGTGGGAGTGATAACTGCATTGTTACAATACTGTACAGTATAGGTAGAGTACAAGTAAAATATTGTTAAGTACATGTACCAAATAGCATATTCAGGAAGTCTCATTGCATTGTACAG
Organism: Maea johnstoni; assembly: GCA_963942565.1. Taxonomy (NCBI): domain Eukaryota; kingdom Metazoa; phylum Annelida; class Polychaeta; order Spionida; family Magelonidae; genus Maea; species Maea johnstoni. Next base: position 44,498,291 of record OZ012690.1, on the reverse strand, counting down.
TGGGAGTGATAACTGCATTGTTACAATACAGTACAGTATAGGTAGAGTACAAGTAAAGTATTGTAAAGTACATGTACCATTAAGCATATTCAGGAAGTCTCATTGCATTGTACAGTGGGAGTGATAACTGCATTGTTACAATACAGTACAGTATAGGTAGAGTACAAGTAAAGTATTGTAAAGTACATGTACCAAATAGCATATCCAGGAAGTCTCATTGCATTGTAAAGTGGGAGTGATACATGTCATATCATATCATAGCAACATCAATAAAGATTATTTACAAAACACTGTATATGGATGGTATCTACAATTCCTCAACATTCTCAATAATGCACCACTGTTTCTTACACACACATGCGTTACATCGGTGCTCTACTCGTAGTGCAGGTTATCAATAAATATCATATACATAAAATAATTATAGCATCAATACACCCCATCTCTCTATCTCCATTTCCCTCCATTTCTGGTCCACTGTGTCTGCATCAATTGCCGTTCTTTGTGAAAAGCACAAGTTCTGTGTAGCTGTATATAAAATAAGGTATCATACAATGCCCCCCCCCCCTCCCCCTTCACGAATCCATGCATAACCCCTCTGATGTTCAGAGCCGTGAGACCATGTGCACACTCCAGATGCAACTGGTTTAAGCCTTACTTCATAAACACTCATATAGGGTTGGATACCATTAAGAGGTACCCGTACTAGTACCGCTATCATTTCAAAAAATTCTGTATCGTACTGTTTCATTCCTTAAAGTTACTCTTAATGATACTAACCACTGTGATGTTATCATTTGTTAAGGATTGTCCAGGATCCTAAACATGACTATTCACAAATAAAGTTATAAGGAAATAAAGCAATAAAATATCATTAACAGCATCTTTAAAATACTGTACCCTTACCAATACCAGTAGCGTACCATTTCATTCTTACAGGTATCCAGCCCTACACTGATATTCCCAGGAACTCACTCCTATTGCTCAAAGGGAGTGACAATGAAATGGACATACTTCATCATTTGATCACATTGGGAGAAATCACAAATTTGTTCTGTTTCAGGGAATATCAAGCGTGACCACCTCAGGCACATCTCCCTCTCATCACAAAGATGAAGGCGCACAGACCTATCAGTAAAAGCCTTCCCCATTATCAGACGGAGAGTGAAATAATCTCTAGGTTCATATTTTTCCATTTTTCACATTTGTCTATTTACACATAGGATAATTCTGAGAAAATATATCATGATCACCTACCTCAGAGCTCAGAACCCACCATTTTGCGTTATCTACCCATGAAAACAACTAGTGAAAAAATATCATATTTTTGTTTGATAAGATATTCAGTCATTTGTTTCATCATATTCAGTCATTTTGACCAGTAATGAACCAGCATACCCCTGTCACACTTATTCTCCTGTTGTAAATGAAGCGCGTTCCACATAGGCTCGTTTCTCAGTGGCCATTTCCCATCCAGGCCCAGATAGACCATATGCTCCCACTCTTATGCAAATAGCATGTAAATCAATATTGTTTGCGGAAAATATCTTACAATAAGCTGTGTGTAATCTTTTAAAGAACAATAGAGCATTAAAAAACTGTTGCCTCAACCCATGTACAGCTGTACTGCCTCAAAAAGTTGTATATTATGGTAAAAGTATAATATGAGAATTTTTGAAGGAGTGATTCACCTGTGCACTACCTTGGAACACCTGTTTAAATTTACTGCTCATTAACGAAGCAGTAAAATATGTCCAACTCAAACAGGTGTTCACGTAATGGAAGGTCAAATCTGCACTTGAATAGTAGACAATCCTTTTTTCTGGTGGTCCTTCAGGAGATGATCAGCGTATGGAGGTTTCTAAGTTGATAGGTTCTGCTGTCCATTACTTCACATTTCACAAAATGCTCATATCATGTATGTGTTTCCACTGCGTGCCACGCCTCAGAAAATGTTCAGCTTATGGAGGTGATGAGTAGAGAGGTTTCTGTACAATAATACCCCAAGGGGTCACATGAAGTCACATGGGCCCACGAAGGGTCAAGGCCGTCACTACGTTATGAGACTTCGCTCCAGAGCCATCAGCTGATCTTCGCCCATTTTGATTTTGTCGTCAATCTCTTGTTGGTCCATTGTCAATTTCGATTTGAGCTTGATGAAATGTTCATAGTCCGCAAACTCACTGTCTGTTAAGTAGAGCTCAAGGTATTTTGCCACGGCCTTGCTGCGACGGTCGATTCCCTCTTTTAGGTTCTTTGCATCCTCCAGCTTTGAGCTCAGCTCATCTTTCTTCTTGTTAAGCGCCTCCTGGTGAGAAAAAGATAAATAATCGTTATTCAGATACTTGATGTGAAGTGAACATTTCCAACATATTAACACTCTACGTAAGGCATGAAATAGACACATCCTGAAATCCTTAAATGGCATTTGAATACAGATCAACAGGTCACTCTCATCCCATTTTCATCTAGAGTCAGCACATTGTCTGACAACTTAGATCATAACTTATTAAATAGAGTAATGCGTGATAAATATTTGAAGAGGGATCGCCAAATCCATCATTAAGTAAAACAGCTTTCAATCAAATATTTCTCAACATCGTGCATTGTTATCAAGTTATTTTGAGATGTGTCAGATGTGAATAGTTTAACCCATTTGTACTGGTCCTTAAAAACAGCTGGTCAATCAAGCAGGTTGGGCTGTGTATATATAATGAAATGTACATTGCATAACTCATATCTTAGTTTTTTCCTCTATAGCACTGTAAGTCACCCACCTTTTCCTCTGCGGTGGCATCCTCAGAGAGGCTCATGAGAGCGTTCTCGGAGCGCGCCAGTCGTCCTGAGAGCTTGAGCAGGAGGGTCATCACCTTCTCCAGCTCGTCCACGTACAGCTTGTACTTGTCAAACTCCGCCTGACGCTTACACTTCTTCTCCACGATGGCCGTTACCTGCAACACACAAAGTCAGTCAGTAAACTCACTATGACATACATGATATACACTATGATATACATATCTATATTGCAACAGATTTAGTTCTCCGTTATTCAAGCTCTGAGGAAGTGAGCGAAACCAAACCTGCATGCACAATAGTTGCCCATATGGTCAACAATATAGCACAGCAGATCCATACAGCACAGTGAGGCACCTCACTTCTGAATAGAGGAATGCACAAATTATTAGCTGCATGCCCTTAAAAAAGTTGTTTAAACCATGTTTCCACCACTAGACCCATTGCAGAAACAGGTTGATGTTTCAATTTCCAAATTTCAATTCTACCTAGTTGCAATGGTTTCTTTTCTTATTCTTTTTTTTAGAAAAATAATTTCCCCTCAAATATTTTGCAATAGCTCTAGATAATTAGTATAATATCTTCCAGACAATTTTTAAGGGAGTTCTTTCAAATCTCTGCTGCTTGTAATAAACATGTGCAGAAGTAACAATGATCTTTCAGACAATTATTTCCAAAGAAATTCATACCAATAACAGGTTCCTGTATTAAACATGTATAGATAACTCACCTGCTTTCCAAGGGTATTATTTTCAGCAACCTCCTCGTCCAGTAATTCTTTCTCTTCTTTAAGTATATCCAGCTTGTGCTTGATGCGGTCCACTAACTCTCCCTGAAAAAAGACAAGAAAACTGTATCAGCAAAGTATACATATCTAAAATTTCATAACGCAAGAAAATGTTTGTTTTTTCTGCCAAAAGCATGTAAATGCTAGATGACTTATGACCTTCCTTATCCAATGAATACAAGTCTATGGATGTCTTCAAAGTATATATATTGTCCTCTACCTTGAAAAATAATTATCCCCAAAGTTCACAATTGCCATCTTTGACAAGCAGTTTCTATCAGTATTGCCTAATATGCCATGGTGAGAAGACAAAGAGTATCCCAGTGAATACCTCAGACTCAAGGGATGGATACTTAAAGGAATGAAATGGTACGGTACGGTAATAATGAAGAGGTACAGTATTTTGACAGTATTTGTAATGGTATTATATTGCATTATTACCTTATAAATTTTGTCATAAATAGTCCTGTTAATGATCCTGGACAACCTCTAATAAATGATAGCTTTACAGTCATTAAGAGTACCTTTAAGAAATAAAACTGTATGATAAGGTACTTTTTGAAGCAATAGCGGTACCAGTACCGGTATCTCTTAAGGGAATCTGACCCTACCTCAGACCCTCTCTGAACCCACAGGTTACGAGAGAAAGCTTTGGAAAACGTACCTTTTTCCTGTCTAGTGTTGTGACGGTGCCGTCGGCGCCGATATCCTTGAGGATATCCTCTCTGTTGACCCCTTCCTCCCTCATCCTGTTCTCCAGGGTGGCCATGCCCGGCGACGCCCAATAGGGGGAGCTGGGGGGCAGCGAGGACTCGGGCCTGGAATAGACAACATAGTAATGTCATATACATACATCACAGTAGCAAAATTTCGATATTTTAAAACAAAACAACAATGGGGAGTAAAATAACAAAAATCTCAAAGATACACAACACATAACATAATTACAATACTAACGTGATTGCAGTACTGTATATTTCTATTGTCCAAGCCAAGAAACACTGGCCTGAGGTAGTTCTAGCTGTGATTAGCCAATCAGGAAAAGTACAATACCTGCAATACCTGTATAAGCTGAACAATGACACACACTAAAACACATCCAACTTACACTACAGGTGTTTCACTATTAATGGTAATAACAATACTAGTATATTTGAAATATAAAATAAGATAATTTCTTCGAAAGAATTCACCTCATGGAGGAAATGAGGAATTTCTGTTGACAGATTCTATCAAGTTAGAAAAATTATGCCCACCCGAAATCTGTTAACTAATAATGCAAGCTATATATCATCTATAAACGCTGAAAGCAATATATCACCTTTACATGTACATATGTACACATAAGCACAATATTAGTTTCATGAAGCTGGGAACTGAGATTGTTTACAGCCAGTGTGAGATGAATCCAAATAGAGTGAGTCAACAGTATTATCTGGTGCTGATAAGAATGGCCAATATGATTATTCAGTCAATCCACTCCTGCTCAGCTACTCCCATATCTCACACATGCAAATTACAAATTCCTACTGTTGGCCATTCAGTTCACACAAGTGCCACAAGAGGGGGTTGTACTGGCAGTATTATCCTCACTAGCATACAGCAGTGCCATCTATCCACAAGGGTTGGCAATTAAATATGGCCTGGGAGGCAGGCTAATGACCACTCTAGCATACCACAATGCCATCTATCCACAAGTGTTGACAACTAAATAGGGTCTGGGAGGCAGGCTGCACAGAGGCAAACTCAACAGGAGTTCTTACCACTGCAGAACTACACCACCTGCTCCCAGAGCTCAACTATGCACAGTGATGATCTGGGAAAATCTTTAAAATCATTTCCATATTTGTACCAAGAAAATAGAGCCTGAAGTTAGTTTACCTATAGTTAGCGTGCCATGTTTGATATTATATGATTGATAAGAGGCCACCTGTTCATGCCTGGAAGCAAAAACAGCAGCCGGCAAACTCTTAGGTAACCGTGGTGACACCGTTAGTGACGCCATGGTGATATAAGGATAAGCTTTTTGCTATCATCACACAGCCCTCAGGCAGAGGTAAAAATGACATCGATTAAGATACCAACATGGCCGTTGTTGCACCGTCATCTCAGCCAGCCTACAATGACAGACAATAGAGTCATATAAAGCCACGCAAGGCCCGTTACAAGGGCTGTTGCAATACTATCAGTCAGACCATCTGAATAAAAATGTTGCGGATACAATCAAAAATTCATGCTCTCGCCCAATAAAAACACATCATGCCAGACCCTGGCATATGATTAACCAATTCATGGCTAAAGACCACTGACCAGCTTGGCACCTTGGAAAATCACAAAGGAACAATTAAATTACTAGATTGAAATAACAAAATATTTGAAGGAAAGTTAATATACATTCAAGAAAAATTCTTTGTTCAAAAGAGATGTCACAAGGTATAGTCAGGATATTTTGAGTGTGAAAGTGTCTAATGAACCCAACTGAGTAACTCCAGATCTATAGAGTAGGATTCTGTTGCCAAAACTTATAACTAGCAAATCTGAACGTTTTCCCCGCTATTCACAGACCCTCTTCGCAATACTTAGAAGCTCTCCTGAGTGCCTTCTGTGGTAGTACCTGATACTTAATATTTTTTTCACTCCTTTGGTTATTGAACTTATATTGTACAGCATTTCAAAGATGCACCTTCCCTCAATTAGTTCTATACTTGCTCACTGGATGGCCACACAGTGATCTTCTCAATATGGATGACCAACCCTCAGTGGTGCCATCTGGGTGGACCACAAGAAACTAACACCTATGCATGATGCAAAATGCAGTTACCCAGCACAAAAAACAAGTGTCCCTTGAAGAAGTTAATTGATTAATTAATAATTACTTACTTAATATCATTATTTTTTAGTTAGAAGAGCTAGGAACAAAACATAAAATAAATGCTGTGGCTTCCCGAGACACAACTGTAACTGAATCGGCTACTCAGGAGCTGTTACATTTATCGACTCATGCTGGTGTTATAGACACCTATAACCTGTAACAGTGAACAGTGCATTTGTATGCATACACTATATTGTATATTAACTCTGAGATATTCACAGAACAGACTCAATTCAGTCATCTACGTTTTCATTGAGAACACTGTGTTAGCCAGTCTGAGGTGCTTCAAACTGTTTTTGCTACAGGACTTCAGCACGGAGTCACCCATACACAATTCATGAAACTAGCCCATGTTTCTCATGTTATGATATCTAAGAAATTGCTGCTCAAGAAAGGCCTACCTTGCTAGTAGCTTGTCCATGACTGTAAGTGATAGCCAGCGAGATATTGATTCCGTGACCTACTTAGCGGACAGCAGCAGGCCGGTAGACAAAGAGAGATCCTGAGTCAGGCTTAGCATGTATCACTGACTGCTGTGACACCTGCCTGGGAAAACATCACCGTGGAAACATCATCGTTACCATGGTAACACATCTGTCAGATGAGACGACAGGCGGCTCAGGGTGTATGACAGTCTGGGACATCAGGAGCAGATCCCATGATGCTCTAGGTCTATTTCATGTCCTTGTCGCTACCAGACAGTTCACTTAAAACACTAAACTCACTATGAAGTTTCGCTCGGTTTAATTTTGATATGTAAATGACAGGCTGGGACCATGATGCTCTTTGATCTATTTTCATGTCTCTTTCTCTACCAATTCACTTACAGCAAAACAATTTCACTATCATGTTTAACTGTAATGATCTACAAACGACTGGGGATAACCACGTTTGGCATGTTACCTGGATATATGTGGTCTCCCTTTGACACCAAAATGTTTTAAGATTTTAAATATATATATAAAGGGCCCAAAGGGGACCATTCATATGTACCTTTCACTGTTTTCATCTTCCTCTCCTCTTTCGTATAAATCCAACATGGATACGAGGTAACTGGTCATTAGCAGGAGTATATGTATATATCTGATTTCTGTGCTATATAGAACTGCCAAAAGTACATACAACTAAACCAATAGACTCTTAATAAAGGGGTTTCTCCAATACCTAATATAGCTCAGTGATCTCACACACACACACATCAATACACAGAACATGTCCACCCTGAGTGGTCAGTGCTGGCCCTACCTTACTACATGTGGATGTGAAATAGGATGGTGAGACCTTCCGCCGCACTGTCAGATCAGGAAGTCGGTGGTCCGCACTGAGCTCTGTCCAGCTTGACCTCAGCCAGCAGTGCTACAATACTAACTACAACAGTTTGATCTGGCTGGGACCACTTACTATAAGAATCGACTGGCAGCTTCGGCCTATTTACACTGTTTGGATAGATGACTATTAAGTCCCAAAGATTCCTTGCCTTGGTTGCCCATTGGTGGAGGCCGTGGAGCATTATATGTCTTAGAAAAGACCGAAACATATTAGTACATGTAGTAAGACTCAGACTAAACCATTCCCTAGCAGTATAACATCCATGACCAGAACCCTGGCTACCCTAAAAAGCCAGCCATCAATCTTAGTAAGTTTTAAATTGATAGTTGACTTCAGTGTCACAATAACAATTCACCATATCCGTCCAACCAGAATACCACTGTACCATAGTGACAATTCTACAGCTGTGCTACCAAGAAATAGTTAACACACTGCAAAACTTAACATAGCTTATGGCTTCCCTTAACTCTCATTTTGGTTCATACAAATTCATATACTGGTATTGAGTGAATGATATTGAATCCTTTAAGATCATGATGTTTTTCCTACCTGCTCTCAGCCGCCTATTTCTCTGTCAGGAGCATTAATCCTTTCTCCTTCCGTCCGTACAGAAATGTATTGGGACATCGGCTACCACTACATAGCGGTATTAACCCTTTTTCATCACAAGCGTACATATGGTCACACAACTTCAGTAATTAATATATGAAAAATATTTAATAAGGGATTGTTATACCTAACAGGATCGACATCATTTGGTCAAACATTTCTCAAAATAACATTTTCCTTTTTAAGATATTTCTATAAGTGTCAGATGATTTGAATGTATGAGATGTGAATGGGTTAATTGAGTTGATGAGCTGAGCGCTATTGGACAATAGGAGTGTCTGTAGAGCACATGAGCTGCCACTGCTGATAACAGATCTGGCCAGGAATGGCGAACATGGAACTAGACAAACCCTCTCCGTACCCAGCTACCCTCACTTGAGGGTCTTATCGGAAAGAGAGAAAGATCATGCACAAGATCAAGTGATATACCCTGCTTGCAGCCAATAGGCAAATAGGCTTGCACTATTTTCTTCAGCCCAGCCCTTAAAAACAACACTGATCACCCTTCAGGTGCTGAACAACTGCCCTAACACTTCACTTAATGTGTTTGTATGGTGATTGTTTTTGTCTCCACAATACCTAGCTCTCTGCTATGACAGCTCTGCCCCTATGTGGTGTGATTGTAGTTGTTGTTTGAAGGCCACATGTTTTCACTAGGCATTACTAACCACAGCTACTATGGGGGTTACCTTCTCAGGGCCTCTTGCAAAAGGAAAATTAGAAATTAGTTCACTTTTCTCTCACTGGGGCAGCACCAGCTTGTAATGTACCAATGGCAACTGATGACTGCATGTTGGGAGCAGTTCATTGTCTCAATGATTATCCGTGTATGTGGTCTATGTGGAAGTATTACCGCAATATTCAAGCTTTATATGTGTAAAAATGTTAAAGGAGACAGCATTCAAGCTGTCTACATGTATGTATAAATTGTTAAGAATACTCATTTACATCATATTTACATGGGGGTCCCTGAATATATAAGGGGAATGAGAAGAGTCTAGCTGTAAATTGGTTTCATCTCTCTCTCTCTATATATATATATATATATGTCTGTCTGTCTGTCTGTCTGTCTGTCTGTCTGTCTGTCTGTCTGTCTGTCTGTCTGTCTGTCTGTCTCTCTCTCTGTCTCTCTCTCTCTCTCTCTCTCTCTCTCTCTCTCCCTCCCTCCCTCCCTCCCTCCCTCCCTCCCTCCCTCCCTCCCTCCCTCCCTCTCTCTCTCTCTCTCTCTCTCTCTCTCTCTCTCTCTCTCTCTCTCTCTCTCTCTCTCTCTCTCTCTCTCTCTCTCTCTCTCTCTCTCTCTCTCTCTCTCTCTCTCTCTCTCTCACCAGGAGTGCATACATGGTCAGAACATAAGTCACGAAATTAAGTGTAATATTTGCAAGATCTTTGTAGTGAGCTTGAACCCGAACAGAAAATTATTACTCAAAATAATGCTTTCATAACAAGCTTTACACATACAGAAAACTTCACTTGCCTTGTACCAAGCAAAAGTGTCTGAGGTAACCAAAATCTGAGTTACTTTATCAGCATTCCAGTAGATAAGGATGATTTGGGACCAGTGGGTTTTCCAGGATACGTAAAAATGTGAGGTAGGCAAGTTTGAGGTAAGCGAGATTTTCTGTATGGGTTTGACAGAGAGCATGTTCAGGACTGTGGTAGTATATATTGAATAGTAAAACTGTTACTCACTTTCTCTCTGGGCTGAGGTTGACTTGATGTGTCTCCCTCTCCTCCTCAACCTCCTCCTCGAAAGGTAATTTTATTCCTGCCTTGGGGAAGCTCTGGCTGCGCTTGCGAGTTGGATCCCTGGCCGGGTCCACGTCCGTCTGGAATAATCCATCCACGTAATCCGTTGTGGTCTTGGGCGCTGTGGGCGGTGAGATCACCTTGGACAACTCATCGTCCTTCTCTTTTAGCTCATTAGCGAGGCGCGCAATTGCGTCATCACATTCTATCTCCTCCTGCGACTTCTGCCGCTTGTGGTTGATTTGCAAACCGCCAAAATCTTGGGTATGTATATCCATGTCAGCATCGAACACAGGTGCTTCAATCGATTTTGGCACTGGTTTTTCCATTACGTCCAAGTCTGTTTCTTGGAGGCCGTTTGCGTGTTGGACCTGATGGATACCATCCCGTCTGTTATATTCGAAAGTCTTTTGCGGAATAGGTCTGGGATTTTTCACGACATGTAGTTGTTTAATGGAGGTGGTGGTGTTGGTAGTAATGGCCGATGAGGAGGATACCGATACCGACCTATCAGCCTCATTCTGATTGGCCGTATTTAGCACGGCAGACTTATTTTCCTTCTCGTGAACGTCGAAGGTAGTTTTGGGTTCAGGGCTCCTGTTGTAGGTTGTCACTGATTGGTCAGTTACACCACCCTTTGATACCGTTTCCGCCACCTCGTGTTTGTGTTTCCTCACATCTAGGTCAGCTGTTCTATTGTGCTCGTTTCTACTCTCTATATTCATCTCCTTGCTTGAGAGAGACAGACTACTGCTAGAGGAGTTGTCAGAGTTTCTCTTCAGCCCACTAGAATGCTGTGGAAGAGCGACAGGTTTTTTATAGTCAGGGATTTGCTTATAGGAATACGAAGGAGCTCGAAAGCTGTTGGAATCCTGAATTAAGTTATCCATAGTCTTTTTACCCAATGGCTGCGGCTTCTGTGATCTGGACTCCTTCACCAGATTCTCCGTGGAGCGATTGGGACTGTCAGAATCGCTGATATTCAATAAGTTCTCATTTGATCTGCGTAAGAGGTTCTCCGTACTTCCTCCGAACTTTGATGTGATGTTGAGAACAGTGCCCCGCGAGACGCTCGGAGAGGGACGAGATTTGGGCGTCGAGTCCTGCTGATGCTCGAAACTCGCCACGAACGCGCTGACGCACGGCCGCTCACCCTCCTCTATTCTCTCGCTCGGGGATTTCTCCATGAGATTGGGAGAAGAGCGGGCGAGAGGCTGACTGTCCTCACCGGGCGCAGGAGACATGTCCATCTTACCCACACTGTTATAGACCTTGGCGGACCCTGATAGCGGGACCGCGGAGCCCATGGTCAGCGGTCTCGAGGACTGTGGCGTGAGAGTGACCTGGGGTCGTGGCGGTGATGTCAGAGTACTCGTCACCGTGTAAGTCACTGTCGTGTTGGAACTCGTGGTGATCAGAGATTTGACTGGTGGTACGTTTGTCGTGGTATCGCTCTTGTAGTGGGTGCTGCTGTTATTCTGTGAGTTGAGCAAGCTGCCTAGAGATGCCCGCTTCTGCTGTGGGACGTCTGGGGGTGTGGGGGGTGTTGTAGGGGTGGTGGGCTCCGCAGCACCCTGTCTTTTATAGTTTCCACCATAGCCCTGGCGAGGGACGCGCTGATTCTTATAGTGCATGTAGGAGTCAAAGGCGTATCTGCAATACAGGAAAATAACACAGCATAACTGAATTGCTCCAATTTCTACATGTACATATAAATCCACACATTACTGCTGACGTATATGATGGCCTGCAGTTCCGGCATGTAACATATAATTATGGCAATCAACAAATCACAGTGCTGAAATTAATTACCCAATAGTCAGCAAGAACTGGGTTAACACATTTACCCTGAAGTGCATAGAAATTGGGCTGACAATTTTGGATATAACTTATCAAACTGAGCAGATTTGAAAAAAAATTGAAGAAACGATTTTCAATGAAAGAGGTACTGTAATACAATTTTCAACAAAATACTTCTCTACATATTGCAATGTTTTGAAGATAAATCCATTTGTATCCGGCCATAAGCATTCACCAATATGTGAATGGGCTCAATGGAAAAACTTACAATCACTACCAATTCATTAGGATGACAGGGAAATGAGTGTGATGCAAATTGAAATATATTTTCATTATAATCATTGTTAACCCTTTCTAATGCTGAGGCTACTTCATTAGATAGCTCTCACTGAGTACTCCCAAATGAGTCCCCATTTGCCAGGGGTTGTCATTTTCTAGATTTTTTGCATCATTTTGTATTGGCCAAATTAGCCACCAGCATCACAAGGGTTATTAGTTTTGACGCACATGCATAGGCGTTACGATGACACAATAACTAAATATATAAACAAAAGTTGAGTCATTCAATTAATGGTATTATTCGACACCAAATTTAACTGGGAAAAAACTTTCCACAGCCAAACAACAATGATGACATCTGAAATGAGTCAGGTACGAAAAAAGAAATGCTGTAGTCATCATCTGACACATAAGTTAATCATAGTAACAAAATATAGAAAATAGAGTAACATATATCGATACAATTCGATTCAATGACAGTCCTAATATTCTAAAGCTGTGGTTGATGATCCCCATGCTATCTCTGTTGAACCTGAGAAACTAGCAACTAGGAAAGCAGAGAGGAGACCTAAGAAAGGCAGGAGGAGTTGGTTGTTTTCTAAAGACTGGGGGTTACACTACAGGAGCAGCATATGTAATTTTCTGTCTTTTTCTGATATCAGGCACCAAGAGAGTGGCCAGATTAGTTCACATTTATCTCACCAGGTAATTGGAGGACTCGGTTTGAGTATGACATAGCCTGCCTCCCAGGCCTTATTTTAATGTCCTCCCTTGTGGATAGATGGCTCTGCGGTATACTATGATGACTGAGCGAAATAAGTGATTCAGACTAGAGCTCAAGTGTGTCCCCCTTGAGGATTTATTCAGAACTAATACTGGAGTGAATTCAACTCAAGTCAGATCAGTGAAAGATCCAGAAATCACAGACTTGTAGCAAGTCTAAGTATGACACAGCAAAAGGTAGGAGGACTACATGGTGCCATCTATCTGTCATATCTGGTACTACACCACACTCAGGTTAGTAACCACAGAAGGGAATGGTAACTTTTCAGGAAATATGAGTCTAGGCTTGGGTAGATTTGCTACAAGTCTGTGTTAACTGGACCTTTCACTTATTTACCCTGAATTGAGTTCACTCCAGATTTAGTTCTGAATGAATCCTCAAGGGGGACACACTAAAACTGTCGTCATGAAAACAGTGCTGCCATCTATAGTTTGAGAGACAACAAACCTACTTAACACCCAGTATATGTAGTGGTGGGGGTGTTATACCTAACTCAGCCTGAGAACCAGGCAGAGTACTGGGCAGTAGCAGTCTGTGGTGTCAGGCGGGAGAGAAATAGCTCTAGCTGTAAGATTAGTGGCTGTTCTGCCTGAGAATGTCGTCATAATGGAACTAGCAGCTGACGGTGGCACCACGGCGGCCATGCCCCTCAGTCCTGCTGTCCCTCAGTCCTGCTGTCACTGGACGACGACAAACCACAACAAAACCATCACCTCAACCACAGACCACCCACACTAGATTGCATAAGTTCCTATTAGCAAGCTCAGAAAAGGCTGTGCTTGAATGAATAGCAGCTCGAGTGTTCTTTGGACCCAGGACAGGGAGCTGTTCAGAGATACAGGGAGTGTGATGAATATTTCATCTATTCCCATTTTACTGAATGGGGAATTTTGCTTATTGCCACTTTTTCTGTCATGTTGAATAAGGTAAAAGCATAAACCATCAGTTATTAGTGGTGGAAACTATTAAATACTAGGGAAAAACCAGCAACCTAATCCTGAGTCACTGAAAACTTTCTCACATTCATGGAGTCGCTTCAAACCCCTGACTTTAATAGATGACCAAGATGGGGTGAGGTGTCTTAGCCAATCAGAAATTATTCTCTATAGGACAGCACTGGTTTTTGGTCAAGAGATAAATGAGATGACTGAGGAAATAGTTCCATTTACTGCCACCAGATGTGGGGGACCAGGTTAAATGATCATAGTGAGATGAATCTAGCAATAGTTCCATTAATTGCCACTAGGGGTGGAAAAGGTTAAGAAAGGAATGAATGAGGAAATGCTTTCATTCACTGCCACTAGGAGAGGCCGGCGACCTGGTTGAAAGACGGATGAAGTGACACTAAAACTTAGTTCCAATTGTGACCACTAGGAGGAGGTTGAGGATGATTTATGTAAAGTGTAGCATTTGTTGTAGCAATCGAGAGATGATGGTGGTTGTTGTCTGGGGGTGCCGGCCGGCCGATAGGAATGCAGCAGCCAGGAACTGTAGCCAACGACAACAAACACCCGCGACAACTGCCGGCAGAACACAGTCATGTGATCTTTCACCCCGCCAGCAGACAGCCAGCCAACTGCATGACTCAGAGGGTAGGGTATATACAGCTCATCATCAGGAATCAACCCATACATGTGATCATTTACCCCACCAGCCAGCCAGCCAACTGTATGACTCAGAAGGTAGGGTATATACACAGCTCATCATCAGGAATCAACACATACATGTGATCTTTCACCCAGCAACCAGGCAGCCAACTGTATGACTCAGAGGGCAGGGTATATACACAGCTCATCATCAGGAATCAACACATACATGTGATCTTTCACTCCAACGGCCAGGCAGCCAACTGTATGACTCAGAGGGTAGGGTATATACACAGCTCATCATCAGGAATCAACCCATACATGTGATCTTTCACCCAGCAACCAGGCAGCCAACTGTATGACTCAGAGGGTAGGGTATATACACAGCTCATCATCAGGAATCAACCCATACATGTGATCTTTCACCCAGCAACCAGGCAGCCAACTGTATGACTCAGAGGGTAGGGTATATACACAGCTCATCATAAGGAATCAACCCATACATGTGATCTTTCACCCCAGCGGCCAGGCAGCCAACTTTATGACTCAGAGGGCAGGGTATATACACAGCTCATCATAAGGAATCAACCCATACATGTGATCTTTCACCCCAGCGGCCAGGCAGCCAACTGTAATATGACTCAGAGGGTAGGGTATACCCAGCTCATCATCAGGAATCAACCCATACATGTGATCATTTACCCCAGCGGCCAGGCAGCCAACTGTATGGCTCAGAAGGTAGGGTATATACACAGCTCATCATCAGGAATCAACACATACATGTGATCTTTCACCCAGCAACCAGGCAGCCAACTGTATGACTCAGAGGGTGGGGTATATACACAGCTCATCATCAGGAATCACCCGTACATGTGATCTTTCACCCAGCAGACAGCCAGCCAACTGTATGACTCAGAGGGTAGGGTGTACTACAGCTCATCATCAGGAATTACCCATACATGTGAGCTTTCACTCAGCAGACAGCCAGCCAACTGTATGACTCAGAGGGTAGGGTATACACAGCTCATCATCAGGAATCACCCGTACATGTGAGCTTTCACCCAGCAGCCAGGCAGCCAACTGTATGACTCAGAGGGTAGGATATACACAGCTCATCATCAGGGATCAACGCATACGTGGGATCTTTCACCCCAGCGGCCAGGCAGCCAACTGTATGACTCAGAGGGTAAGGTATACACAGCCCATCATCAGGAATCAACCCGTACCTCCCTGTTTTATGACTTGATCTAAAAGATACAAGTATGATTGCATCCCGAGAATATTTGTTGAGGAGAAGTCTGGGTAAGAATGACCAGTTGTATTGAGTGGTAAGAACAGCATATAGACTAGCTTAGAGTCCTAGGCTGTCATTTCTATTACCAGGCACCAGTGGTCAGAATGGCCAAGTTAGTTCACATCTAGATATCTCACAAGGTAAACAGATGACATAGGATGTATGTGGTGTCACCTACTGTAAAACCCTTTATAACCACGCCCCTTTTTATTCACGCAACTGCCGTCTGAATCTGAGCGCGGCCATTTAATTACACGCATCAACCGTATCACCACTAGATGGGGCATTGTTATGCTATTTTGAACGTATATCAGCGCCAGTAATATACGCGTTATCATCACCTAGCGCGAAATGCGTGAAATTAAAAGGAGCGCGATAACCCGGGGGGGG
This sequence comes from Maea johnstoni, assembly GCA_963942565.1. Taxonomy (NCBI): domain Eukaryota; kingdom Metazoa; phylum Annelida; class Polychaeta; order Spionida; family Magelonidae; genus Maea; species Maea johnstoni. Next base: position 44,482,022 of record OZ012690.1, on the reverse strand, counting down.
CACTTGGGTATTTAGGGGGGCGCATACGTTCGTTATCAAAATTTAAAAATACCCCTAAAGCACTGATTTCTGACCAAAAAAGCATCCTTATTTAAGTAAAAACGCTGACTTTTTCCACTAAATAAACACCCCTTCTTTTATCAAAACACTGACATTGGGTGAACGGGAACACGTATTTTAACTTTAGATTTTATAATCCTCCGCGTGTTTAGCGGCAGCAATTGGCAGCTGCAAACTCGGAAGCCCAGATACTTCGGGAGTCAATCGGCGTCAGAGCCGCGTATATTTCGTGGATTGTAAGGGGATTTTGACCCCCATACTTCGTACCTGGGTACAAAAAAGTACCCTTCTTTTACAAAATCGCGGACATGCGGAGGTCTTCAAAAAAGACCCCTTCTTCCGCGAAATACGTAACTAAGGTGCGGCCCCCCTCTGTACCTGAGTGCCCCCCCCGGGCGCGATAATAATGGGTTTTACAGTATATACCATATCTGGTACTACACAACACTGCTTGGCCAACTCAGAAGGGAATGTCAACATTTTAGGGACTAAGAGCCTAGTCTACATATAGACTGATGATCACTGAAGCAGAGCTCAATGTAGCCACCCCTCCACAAACCCATCGACTCTTCCAGTACCAGTGCTACCAGGGGTTCATCATCTACACAGCCTACATCCTGACCCCCCCCCCCCCCCCCCTCTCAAAAAGATCCACAAGATATGGATATTTCAATTAACCAATTTACATCTGGAGAGAATATATCTTGATTACAAAGCAAAATATTGGGAAATAATGGACTGGGATAACTTATTTCACCCACTTACATCTTAAGCTTGTGCATGATTTGGCATATAAAGGGGTATTTTGAAATAAAAGTAATATTTTGAGAAATTGTTGATATAAAGTTGAATTTCTATTGAGTTAATCAATGCCATTTTGAATATGCCTTTAAAGGTTACTCAGTTTTATAAGCTCTGTCCTAATTTGTCACACCATTGAATTCTACAAAGTGATGATTTTGAATATTGTTATCAGAAAGAGTGGATATGAGAGGAATTTGTGAATTATCTTCTGAATCGAATTGTACTGGATACTGATGACAAGCTGTTGCTTCTATTTTCTAAAACTTTGCTTTTTACGGAGATCACGCTCCAAGTTAGGCGAACTTTCTAAGTACAGAAATGAGTGAACTGTGAGTTACCCATTGAAGTTATGACATAACTCTCCTGCTTGAACTGTCTGCAGGGTCAACGGGTGCACCAACCCACCTAGAGGGGATTTTCATATTTGAATATAAGTTGACCCCTTCATATCTAGATCATACACATATTCTTACACATGTTCATGACAAATCAATTTTTGGAATTTTTCTGACTGTAAGTTGTTGTTCCAGATGGTTTCAACAATCCCTTCAAATATTTTTCTTAAAATACTCAATTTGTTGTGCAATGTATGAAGTTGTCAGATCTTGTGTGCACTCAAGATGCAGATGGTTTGATGACCTCACCTTAACCCATTCATGCCTATAGGGCCCAAAACCACCTGACTATTTAAATGGTATCTCTCTAACAAAGGGAATTTTGAGAAAATATTTGAAGGAAAAAGGTTGATCAAAACCCAACGGACAACTCTCCTTCAAATATTTTGTGAATTTGTGATTAATTCCAAAGTTATTTTCAAGTATCAAACCTCCAGACGACACTTGTAAAGAAGATCTCCAGGCATGAAAGGGTTAATTAAGTGGGATATCTTAATGCATTTTGTCAAAAATATGTCTTTGCAAATAAATGATTGATTTCCCACAAATAAATGCAGTACTGTATACAGCTTTAATTTGGAGTGCTAAAAATTTCGCTTTACAGCCCAGCTGGACGATATTTGTGCTACTTTAAATTTGCACATTCAAGCACTCAATTTATATATCCATTACTATATAGATTATAGATATCTATTTGAAGCATGTTATTTTGGTGCTATCATGGGGACCGCCAAAATTAAATGCCTGCAAAAATTATGAGTTACACAGTAATAACTTACGTGGAAGACTGGAAGAGGTTTGGTATCTGTTTCTTGTCGTCTGCCTCGCCGTGTGTCAGTGGAGAATCATCAGGCGGCGGGGTCTCGGGCGGTGGGGGTGGTGGCAGGGCAGGCGGCGGAGAATCCGAGCTGGCCATGCTGATGTTGAGTAGGCTGTTGGGAGGGGGAGGAAGAGACAGATCGCTCACGGTGCTGTGGCTCCGGCTGCTACCCGGGCTACGCGACTTCGGGCTTACACCCTCCTCCGATCTGCGCCTGTGAGTTTGCCCGCTGGTGTAGGTATGGGCGGGAAGCTGGTCTGAGGGAGGAGGAGGTGTGAAGTTTGGAGGAAGTTCTTCAGTAAGTGAGGGGCTCAGTCGAGTTTGAGCACCGTCAGGGTAAGTATTCCGTGCCTGCGGCTGCTCCAGCTGTAAGGATGTGCTGGTAGGTGTTGTTGGAGTCGTTGGGTCCATCACAGACGTGTAGGAAGAACGGACATCACGGTATGAGTCAGCACCCCGGTACGCGTCCCGGTAGAGCTCTGAGGTGCTGGAGGTATGGCTGTGGTACCCACTACTTGCCATTGATCTCTGAGCCTCGGGCGCACCGCGGTACGGCGGCGTCACCGGCGACTTGGCCTCTTGAGAGGAGGTGGACGCCTGCCGGATGTTCTGACGCGACGAGAGGCGCGTGAGGAAAGGCTGCTGGGATGCGGATATCCTGCGCGCCTGCTGTCTGAGCTGGTCCGCGTAGTGCTCCTCGCCCGGAGAGCTCGTGTAGAGCGGCTGGTGGATGTAGCTCTGGTAGCTGTTCCTCTTCAGCTCGGGAGGATGGTCCTCGTAACCTTGGTAGCTACTGGACAGGTCCTTGCCGTCAAACGAGTGCGAGGAGCCGTGTTTGGGCGGTAACAGAGGCTGCGACGACTTTTGCTGTGGAATCGCTGATGAAGGATGAGATCTTTGTTGGGGTACGGGGGGAACCTGTTGCTGAGGAACTTGGGGTTGAGGCTTCGATTGAGGTTGGGGTTGGGGTTGAGGTTGCGGTTGGGGTTGTTGGGGTTGTTGGGGTTGTGGGCGGCGCCCTGACCGTGAATTAGGTACTGGAGGTGCACGCTGCTGTATCTGCTGCTGCTGTTGCTGCTGCTGAAACTGCTGTTGCTGCTGAAACTGCTGCTGCTGTTGCTGCTGTTGCTGCTGAAACTGCTGTTGCTGGAAATGCTGCTGCTCCTTGTTCACCGTATGCCCCTCAGAGACCCGCCTCGCGGCTGTGGGAGGGGGCGCCACCTGCTTCTCCCTATCCACAGACAGGGGGTTCTCCTTCTTCTCCCGTCCCCCTTGGCCCCTCTCACTCGAGTTCGATGGCCGGTAGTTCCTCGGAGGCAGCACAGGGGGCGCTTCCTCGTCGTCCGAGGCGTACGCCTTGTTGAAGGTCTCTTGGAAGCCGCGGAAACGCTGTACCTCAGGCGCCTGCTTATTGGGGGGAGTTCCCGCACTGGAACTGAAACGAACAAAAACAAGACATTCAAACCTTGCTCTTAAGTGCTTTATTGCTAAGTGCTATTAGAATAACTGGTGAACAAACCTGAAATGTAACAGAAATTAACATTGATAGAAACATAATTCACTGGACGGCTTCAACATTTCATAACTGGGTTCATCACAAATATCTTATCACAATCTTATCAATGACAACCTTAATGTACTCATAGCTATGTATGATTATGACAAACTACTTGACCCAGATGTTTTCATAACTGTTTACAACATTTCCAGATGTCATGTCCTTATCTCTAAAATCAAACTAGAAACATTTTGACCTAAATAAATTTCAACACAGTCAACCTCAACCTATGTCCTAACAAATCATATCGATGAAGAAATATTTTGACTCTAGAAATTTCATTATGGAACTAGAAAACAGATGGAAATCAGGCATTAGCCCAGAAAAATGACACACAGGTTTAACCCTGTCATATACAGAAATTAAAATGAAAAGTTGTGTCTGCTTGCACAGAACTTTTGAAAATACCCTGGAATAAAGCAAGTGTAAGCAAAATATATGAAGGAGAGTTCAAGGTGTCGTTTTGGTCACACCCTCTTTCAGATATATCCCAAAGAATGTTCTGATGAGAGAGATGTAAGGTAAGTAGTCTGTGCAGCATGAGTGTGCAGAGATAGTTCACAGTCGAGACTGTGGGGCACTTAGTATGGGGCACTGCACCGGCCGGCCGCTGTGGTGGTAAACTATCAGCTGCAGCAGTTAGCCTCAAGCAGTTTCAACACTGATACTATGAAAATACATCAAGCTCACGATGACACCCACTTCCTCAATAATACAACTCAACCAAAAGCAGAGTGAATGCCCTATATTTCAACGCTTGAATATGGCTTTGGGCATATGTTTTGAATCAATTTGTATCTGGAGTGCAAACATGATCTGTCAACTTGGAGCATACTCTTCCAAGTAATAGCTAAGAATATTTGAAGAGGTCTTGTTATACCCAACAAGAACAACTTTCAGAAAAATAGTTTTCAAAACTATTTCCATGGATGTCAGACTTTGTGTAGGTTAAAAGATAGTTAAATGTCACATCCTATATCATCACAACTTTATAAGATATAACCTAACATTTTCAACATCATAATTAATGAATTTCACTTTATAAAAACATTTTTTTCACAGAATCTGGTAAAATCATCAAGTTCCAATGTTGTATTGTTCTAAGGAATAACCAGTATCACGATTCACATCCTGGAAACTTTAGCCCATTTCCTTAAATACCTGCATGTTTGCTGACTTAAGAAGCCAGATCTCAGAGCATATCTCGCAAGTTTCTATCTCTGTAACTTACATACTTGTGCAGCAATACCCTTATTATCAAATTCTCTAAGCCATCGTGAAATAATGTACATGTAAATAATTCTCTACCAAGCAACGTGAAATTAATTAAAACATATGATGCTCTCAAGCCATATCCACACACCTACAGATAAGGAAGGGTATTATCTCACACATCATACATGCCAATATTGCGTGTCCATTCAGTAATCCACTGCCGTGTACCTTGTGTAATGCTTTCCAATATATGCTAAGAGTATCCTCTCTCCTTCCCCTCACCAACAGGAATACTCCTCTACTGAACAACTCTCAGCTCTATCAACTGCTGCTTCCCTAACCATGACTTCAAATTTATAACATACCTCGCAACACCCCTCAACCCAAGCTGGAACACCCCTAAACCCAAGCCGCAAGGTTGGTCCATAGGGGCAGTGTTAACCCTATAATGTCTGAAGTAGCCTAGAATCAGCTAATCACTCTTAGTGATAACTTTCTCAAGAAATGATTCTTAAAGGAGAAGTAATGATTAATACATAACCTACATTTCCCTTTCAAAGTGTGCATTTATACATCAAGTTATTCATAAAAGTAATTTAAATTTAGAATTCAAGAGAAGCTCTAGCCGTGAAAAGGTTAATGATGGTTATTGGTGTACAGAGTATGGGGCCAGTGGTACTTTACCTATATTTCAAACATGTATAATTGAGGGTTAGCAAGGTGGTATGGTGTTTGGGTAAAGGAGAGATAAGGTGGGCCATATCAGGAGGATGGGGTCAGTGAAAGATTTAGGGGCCGCTAAAAATCTGAGGCAGCTGTGTTGTTTTATGTGTTGCTATTTCCGCAAAACTTTTCAGTGGAAATATGAGCAAGTTTTTGAGATCAGAGAGGTCACCGGCCATCTTGCTAATTGCCTACAAGCCCACTGACCATGGCAAACGGGACCTGAGAACCATTAGGCCTGGTAGAAAAAGATGTTCCTCATTGGGAAGCACGCTAGCAACATTCTTAAACAGGAATTTTTATGTTCAACATAGATATTCCACTTAAAGCTTGGTTCGCTGCGTTTGTTTTCAAACACATTCATGACTTGTGTCATTTGAACCTTAAACTTAAACGATACTCAAGGTTACCCTGGAGTTCAGTATCTATTTGCAAGAAAATTGCTTCAATTAAAATATAACCAAAAAAGTTCTGACCACTACAGATCTGAATGGGTGAAATCGTGAAGAAGTCAATGAAATCATGATATCAATGTCAGGCTGTTCCTGGTGAAATCAATTTAAACTCAATTCCATTTGCAAAACATGCAACTGCATGTCTTTTTTTAAAATGTAACACTTTATGCAATTTTAGAGAATGAGATGTAGGATAGAATGTGCAATTGTCTAAAATGCAGTGCATTGTCAAAATTCGTCGGCAAATCACTACTAAGTGCTCTCTTAGGAAAAATGTACTCGCGCACATTAAGAGAGAATGTTGAGCTGGGAACTCATGAACTTTTCCGTCGCTTGTTGTTAAATGCTTCACCTTTTCCCCCGAGTATTACACACATCAGCGCCTCTCCCTTAAACCACTGCTGTCACCATGGCAACAACAGATACTGGGGGGAAAATGTGATTTTTTGTGACTACAACTCTGGGAATCTGAAACTAATGCGTGAGAAAAATTCCCAGCCAGCTTGATGAAGTTAGGAATGTGTAAGTTTCATTCTAGCCTTGTGTGCCAGCCACTTAACCCTTTCCACCTGTATAAGGTTCGATACCTCTAAGAGCGGTACAGTACGGTATCTGTGCCAATGAAACAGTACTATATATTTAATGGTACTGTTAATGGTACATTATTGTATTTTTACCTTGGCGTGCCATTAAGGAATGAAACAGTATGATACGGTACTTTTTGAAATGATACTGGTACCATGGCCGGTACCGCTTAACGTTATCCAACCCTACACCTGAACCCCACACCTGGTTTAACACAACACAAATGGGCTGAGGCATGTGAGAAAGTTACCAGTGACTTGGGGTTCGATGGTTGTTTTTACTCAGGTACTTGTTTCCTCCACCACTTACAATTGGCTAGTTACAACTTGGCCACAATATGGCAGAAAAAGTGACCAAAATAAAAATCATAATTGCAAGACTTTAGATAAATCACCAACTAATCACAAAAGGCAATCCCTACATTTCTCCTTGATAAAAGATTTCATAGGTGGCGCCCAAAGATCACAAGTGGTAGCCCCTAACGTCCATACCCACATCATGTAGAGTTTCTTGTCTTCCTCCTCCAGAGTGTTCAGATAAGGCTCCCGGAATGCAGGGTCATTCCCGGAGTAAGAGGAGCCCCAGCTTTAATTGTGCCCTACAGGGAAGTCGGCCAGTAAGTGCCAGGGAAACCTGACCTCCTCGCAAAGCACACTGACTCTGCCAGGAGAGTGCAGAACCACTGCAAGTCACCAATACCATACATCAGTATCCTGGGATAATCTCCACAAGAATATATACACACATCTAGCTCTGCACTATTCCACTTGATGGGATTTTCACCATGTACTGGCCTTAGCTTTACAATACGTAGCAATGCAAATCTGTGTGAAGTGATGGTTTGAAAAGAAATTGTTTTTGATTAACACAAGCCCTGCGGGGAGTCTGCTGGCAGTTACATTGCTCTCAGAGAAAATATTTATATAAATTATTGAATGGAAAATATGAAATATTAATATCACTGATTCTTCAGTGGCAGGACAACCCTAGAAAAACGATGCGAAACCTTTAATCATTGGTAAATGCGGGTTAACAATCAACAATGACGCTAAAGATTTACATATTTGTTCGTGATTTCCTAATGCTACGAGTATACTTGGGGTTGGGGTAGTGAATGTATTGCATGCGTGTAGCATGCGATATTGCAGTTGGTAGACCCTGCTCAAGAATACGTTGAGACCAAGATTTGGGATTTTCATTTATTTGTCAGTTTTTCTGCCATGTTGCTGCCAGGGTGCATATAGGCAGGCAGGCGCCGCTAGATCCCACATCAGTGGCACCATTCTCTCATACCTCAGCAGGGTTTCAAACCCAGACATTGATAAGAGACAGCTAGCAGTCATTGGCATTGCCTCAGACCACACTTCAGGGCAGGCCACATAGGACGCGGTCGACATCAGTAAGGGGTGCCGGACCCAACCACCGACATACCCTCACCAGTCGTTAGAATTCCCTCACGCCCTGATGACAATAAAGAGGGAGGTGGGCAACGTGCAACAATCGGATATTGATGTTGATTGAGGTGCTTCAGCACAGGGGGGGGGGGGGGCACGATCTCTTTTTAATCAGCCGCAGACAGGTGGCATGCGGTCTCGACCGCAGTGTATATATTGTATATATGTATATATTTGTATACATGTGTATATATATATATGAATATATATATATATATATATATACATATATATATATATATATATATATATATATATATATATATATATATATATATATATATATATATGTATATAAATATGTATATATGTATATTTATATATATATGTGTATATGAATATATTTATATATATGTGTATATGAATATATTTATCTATCTATCTATCTATCTATCTATCCATCTATGGATATATATATATATATATATATATATATATATATATATATATATATATATATATATATATATATATATATATATATATATATATATATATTAGATAGATAGATAGATAGATAGATAGATAGATAGATAGATAGATAGATATAGATAGATAGATAGATAGATAGATACTAGAAAAGTACCCGACCTGCGGACGGAAACCATGGAATTTCTGATAATGGCAAACATATCAGAGCATATATATGAATATATATATATAATTATTTATATATATATATATATATATATATATATATATATATATATATATATATATATATATATATATATATATATATATATATATATATATATATAGTTATATATACAGTTATTTATATACATATTTATATATATATATATATATATATATATATATATATATATATAAATATATATATATATATGTATAACGATACACACACACGCACATATATATATATATATATATATATATATATATATATATATATATATATATATATATATATATATATATATATATATATATATAAATATATATATATATATATAGTTATATATATATATATAGAATATATGCATAATGTATATATATTTATATATATATATATATATATAAACGAAAATGTCTTATTTTCTCTCTCTCAAAATAAAAGAGGAGTCATGTTCTGACACCTTCCCCTAAGGGGAATCGATCCCGCCTCGTCCGCACCAAAAGCCGTGGAGCGAACGTCTATCCACTAAGCCACGAGCCTAAGCCGCGATATACATCCGAAATTAACACACTAAGTTCACATGCCAATGGAACACATCGTTCTTTTGCTCATGATTTATGAATTTCTTTGCTAATCTCGCAAAGAAACACATTTAGAAATAGGTGAGATGCATATCTCACCTATTCTGTGTGAATTGCACATTTACACGCTGCAATTATGGATTGTGCTCAACCGGAAGTTGAGAGCAGCTCCGACACCGCAAGCAGCTGACCGTTCATTACACTAGAAATGGCGTACTTTACTATAATTTTTTTCTAACTTCAACGGCATTATTAAAATAACCGTTGAATATGCTGCCAATTCCAAGCTTGGACCTCGTTGATAGTAATATTACGCAGACTTTGACGGGCTGGACTTATTTTTTGCACTTCCCCGTAACTGGCAGAGTAGCTCGGGCTTTTTCAGGTGTCTTTTATATAGGTAGTAAAAATATTGTATTAATCCATTTTTTGAAGTAAAGAGGTAAACTAGCCACTCCCTACCCCCATCTATCCCCATTCACAAACAAAACTTGATAGTGAGCTACTGAAGAAATGACAGTAAGTTTGTGAAAACTAATTGCTCCTTAAACGTTAATTTTGAAAGCAGGTGAGTTCTTCATGGTCAAGATATCAAGATACCAGGTGCTGAGATAGTTCCCTTCTCTCCCCCCAGGGGGCGCTAGCTAGGAGATCAGCTGTAGCTATTCTGTTGACAGGTGTCACTGGGGAGTCTCTCAGAGAACTATGTGTCAACTCACAGGCGCTGTTTATTTACTGTATTTGACATGGG